>CM073773.1:17330171-17748492 GCA_037158775.1 Hetaerina titia
GTTGGTCGTACATTTATATTTCTTATGCTGTTTAATTACATGATATTTTTGAATATTCGGATGCATATTTATAATATCTATTTATGAATATTCAGATACTGAGAGCAGCTTAGCAACTTTCAACTATCCGAAACAGAATACTTAAACACTATATTTCTTTGAGAGTCCCCAAAACATAATTACAATGACCCATTTCAAGTGAATTCCGTCGTATAATTTTCATTAATCATCACTAAAATCATTGGGAACGAACTGCTAACGTTCTTAATCTCTTGGTGAAATGGAATTTTAACTGACCACCGATAAAAACTTGATTTCATTTACACTAATGAACCTAAAATTTTATACAGCTTATTTTATTCCAAAATATATCTAAATACTCGTATATTAACACTTTAAAACACAAGTTTTTAACTATTTCATTTTAGATTATACTTGAAAATGACTACCGTTGCAACCAAATAGCAAATTTGTAAAATCGAATGGCTAAATTTTGGATTAAGTGAAGGGGATTACTAGTAGCTTTTTTTCAATGATTTCACATTCTATGTATGTCTGATACGTAAACTACTACTGCGCAGCAGACTATTAATTTCGCGCATGCGTGGTAAACAACCAAATTGTAACCGGCCCGATATGTGCGCGTTATGCATGGAGATTTTGGTCAAGTGGAGACAAGACTCACGGAATATATACGCCCTTACGTTTTGCACTACATTAAAATATATTATTTAATCGTAAATATAGGAATTAAACTCATCTTTCAATACATACTCGTATAAACGCTCTATCTAAAATATTTGAAGACATTTGTATCTTTACAAATGATTTTCGCAACTGGATCCTGTCCTGAATATCTTCTTATCACATCAAATGCTCACATTCTATGACAAGAGGATTTTTTCATTCTCATCTTTCTCCTTAGTTCTCGGAATACATTCTCAACAAGTGACATTACTTATCTCCCCTTCATTTTATGCGCGTATTAAATACCCCCTAAAACAAACATAATTTGAAACTTCGGAAATACTTTACGAAAATGTGCAAAGTATTATTGACGTACATGCTAGTATATTTAGTTACTCATCACATTAATCTCCCTCTGCTCCCGTCCCAACATCATCTTAGAGCAGTCTCTTCCTCCCTATTCACCGCTATGCACGAATAGCAATACTTCATTATTAATATCCTTAAAGGAAGACATGAAAACCTTCATTGGCCATTAACCTCCATTTCAAATTCACTGCACTCTTGCTGGTCCTGTGTGTTAAAATTATTCCTATACTCATCCCATTTACGGGCGTTTTTACCACAAAGTTCATAGGCATATCAATGTCATCATTAAATGGATCTGTAAAGTATATAAACTTCCGAATCCAAAGAGGAACCATCCGAAATGTATGCCATGGCTTTTCTTTGGTCGGTTTGATGGGTGTAAATGTTCATCCGCCAGGGGTTTCGCATTATTAACCCGTCAACTGACTTTTAAGTCGTCAGTTTCATTCGTTTTCCTTTTCCTCGTTAGGATGCTGATTGCGGGAGTCGCAATTTCCGATTATCCCTTCCGTCAATCCGTCCCGATCACTTAAAAAAAACATCTGCTTTTCCTTCCTCCAACACACCGCACCCCTCCTTCCTCCACACGGATGCCTACAAACTCCAACCTTCTAAACTCAACCCCCAAGGCCGTCTCCTCTTAGCCCCTCACGCCTCCCTCCTCCGCCTTCTGTCCGTCTTCGATGCTTTTCGGCTTTCCTCCGCCGCTTTCACGTCCATTTCATCCCCACTTTGCTCCACTGCCGCCTTTATTTCCTCCTCCTTTCGTCGCTCACTCCTCTACTTTTTATATCTCGACCAATCCACATCCCACCCTCCTCCTACCTGCCAATTCCTTCACGTCCTCTGAACACTTGAGCGCATCCGTCCACCTTCAAAAGGGAAAGATGGAGGAGGAGGTGGTGGAGGGAAGGGGTGAGATAAAAAGTGAAGGTGTATAGAGAGAGAGGCGTTTCTTGATCCTGAAAACGCACCTTCCTTGCCTTTTCAATCTTCATCCCGGAGCTACACCGTCCCCCCTTGAGGGTTCTCCCGCTCGGAAACACCTTTCCCGTTCCACTCCCATCTTCAAACTCACCACCCCCATCCGCCTACCATCACTCCACCATTCCGATCCTACGGTCCCTTCTTTTTGAGACCACCACTCTCTCTCTCTCTCTATCCAAGATGCCGCCACCCTCACTTTTATCTCTGCTCCACCCTCCCACGTCTGTTCAGAGTTTTATTCCCTCCTCGATATCTTTCCTCAGGAGGAACCACACTCCGTTCACCCAATCTCCTTCGTCATCGCTCATGTTTGTCCAAAAAAAATTAGCCTTAACTGCAAGCACTTCCGTTTCCTCTGCTAATTTGTGGTTTCAATCCCAATCACCGTGTTTGAAAAATTTTCGTTTGTAGCTTTACCGTGAAAACTATTCAACGAGTGCATTTGCACGTGAAAACACTTCCTATTTTATCCTTCATGTGAAGGATAAAATAATACCTAGTGATGAATCAATATTACTGAAATAATTTGTCTCTATTTTACACTCCGGTGTTGGTCACACCATGATGCATCCAGCAGCAACCTAAAGACAATTTTTTTTCAGGTTTAAGATTTTTAATTGAATTTACTAGAAAACGCCGGATAATTGTTGCACCATTGTATAAATCGCATACTTGAATGAGTTTCTACTTGTTCCCAAGCAGTCTCATGCTAGAAACTCATCACATCAGGGGATAACATCCCAAAATCCATTTTTGTAATTAACCAGGAAATGAGGTACCTCATTTCCTCTTAATGCAATAGTAACCAGAGAACCAATTCAAATCATCTTTCCATTAATGTATTTTTGCCAATGCAATAGTATACCGACGATTTAATGCCAATTCAAAGATGTGAGGTGTGATATCTTTAGAGAGATGATTTTTATGTTTAGGCTGGAGGTAAGTAGTAGAATAACTGTTTTGAAGTGTGTGCGCCGGACATACAAGAGGTTTGAACATTATTTACAATAGAGAATATTTATATACTCTTTGTCAAAATCAGTGGTGCAAATTTGGACATATAACTTCATGATCACGATGAACTTGATCGCCACGCATCTAGTAACGGGATGAATATTGAATGAGTTGAACTGTGGATAAAAAAAGGCTTTGTAAATACAGCCTGTGGTTAATCCATAAGGGAACCAACTTTTTTTCAAACTTTGAATCCTAAAATTGAAAAAATGAATCGTAAATATTTCAATGTATGAAGAAAACCAAAAAAGCTTTTAAAATCTTTTAACTTCATTGTAGTGAGAGATATTTTTAACATGAGTTGTTATTGAATTTTTACAACTTCCCGAAAACGCGACGATAAATGAAGAATTAGTTGAGGATTACACTCATCCGACCAGAGAGATTTTTTTTGTATATTTGAAAAGTAATGTATTAGCGTTTAAATTTTTATAGCCACCATTGAAGCAGAAACTCTATCCTCCTTAATTCACTTCAGTATTACATTTATCTGACCAATCTGAAATGAAGGACGTTGCTCGAATAGGTATAAAATAGTGAGCTCAAATCCACTTAAACATGTTATCAGATACGTAGGATATAAATGCATCCATACCATTTCTCTAAAAATTATCCTTTTCAAGCATTCCCTCTGGAAGGATACGCCATCATACAAAAGCCACCTGCGTCAGAATTCTCGTTTAATATATCACGGTAGGCCACTGTTAAATTAATAGTCATTCTCTAGGACGACTATGCATCACATCCTAATGAATGAGCCAAATCTTCATTAATTGTAACGAGATGCAACCGAATGCTCAATTCATGCATTCTGCGGTCCTTGACCGCACCACGAAAAATTGAAGCAGTACTGTTATAATACACGTACAGGCACGTGGTGTGTTTCCGCTGCCCTCGTCCTTCTTGGTAAATAATATATGATATAAAATAATAAATTACCCTAATATAATATTATTACGCTGATTCTACCGGATCTATTTACGATCTTCAAATGCCTCTTAATAATTTTGTATGCAGTGCAAACAGGAACTGATGTTTTCCTCATTAAACTCTGGAGGGTAGATACTGAGAGAAGAGAACTGATATCGGATAAATAGCAGTTACACAATATTATAAAAGCACAGAAAATGAATTGCATAAAATATATTCATCAATGAAATGAAATCATTTTAATTCAACTTAATTCCTTTTAACCTATTTATTTATACTCTTCAATTCAATCCCACTTCCACCGCATCCCAGTATTACCTCGGCTATGCTGCCCGCTGGATGGATGAATCTCTTGTCTTGGATGAATATCATACGACTCTCATGAATAAGTAATAAACATACACAGAGTAATTAATCCAAAGGTCGGTTTTATAGGTGTTTGTTCAATTCACCCAGTACTAAGACCGAAAGCGTGTGAAATTCACACATCAGGGTAGGGGGGGCAGTTCCACAGGAAGGTTATCGTTATGGTTTCACAGGAAGACATGGTACCCGCAAAATTACATAGCTTGGGTGGAGCTGTAGGTGCCTAGAGTTACTTGACCGGGAATCGAACCCAGTCCCTCCGGTCGTTGGTCCAACGCTCTACCCCCTGGACTACCGCGACCCACAAAATAAGTAAAAACACATATATTCTCCGTATCTTTCATCAATAATTACAAAGCCACCAAAATTAAAAACGGAAACTAAGTAAATTTTCAATACATAGGTGACAGATCTCATTAATTTGCCATTTCCTAATAAATCTGCTTATAATGTACGCATTATGAAATATTATCATGCTATCTTTGGAAATTTAATCTATCTTCTTTGTTAAGTCCAACTGGCCAATGAATAGCTCCGAACAATTAAACAGCTTAAAAAATATACACACGGATTGATATTGAATAAAAAGACCACCAACAAAATTTTATCAAAAACAGTCGCGGTAGTCCAGGGGGTAGAGCGTTGGGCTACTGACCGGAGGGCCCCGGGTTCAATTCCCGGACAAGGCACTCTGGGCACCTGCAGCCCCACCCAAGCTACCAGATACCAGGGTGCCAGATATTCCTGGTAACCATAACCGGCACAGGGAAAGAAACTGCCCCCCCTACACTGATGTGTGAAATTCCCACGCCGTCGGGTTCAGTATTGGGTGAACTCTACCATCACCTACCCAACCGACCTTAGGGTTGAATACTGTGTTTATGGTTTTTATTACATAAGTACGTGTATATGCAAAGGAAAGTAGCTGGGCTCATTTAAATCTACTCTTGATACGGGTGGGAAATATAGATTGCGAGTCATTTGAGGTATTACGATTACGCGCAAGATTTAACCCGCAGAAGAAAAACAAATCCTACGATTTGAATTCTAACACCAATGCAATCTCTTAAACACCATCAATTACTACACCCAATCGCACAATTTATTGTAAGATTGAACTTGCAAGTTAGCCATCTCAATATACAATCTTGCTTACGTTTCATATCTGTTTATTTACCCCCTTTAGCTTCCCGACTCTGTTCTCTCGAACGAGAAAAAACACATTGAAAAAATTGGCTTACATTATCATGGTATCAAAAATATAATGCCTCCAAGAATGCTTATTATTGTTAATTTGAGTGTGAGTAATTTTGTCTTGGAAAATATTTAGATTCCTTTATTTTTCAAATTACACATTCATGAAAGACTTCTCGCTCTTATCTTAGATATTCAGAATTCATTACTTAATAAACGTTCTCATTAAATATTGATACCGATAAATTTTCCTCTAAAAGTATTTTTACCACCAAGGGGGTTAACCCTAAGCATTGCACTCAAAATTACAGAATCCGTCCAGGTTTAACTCTGCTCATAGAGGAAGTGAAATATAAGCAAACACACTCAACGAGTATGCGAGTAGTCGGGTGACGTCGTAGTTAATGCTTACAGAAGGTGTGGTTTTGTCTCTGGCTTTCATAGAGCAATAGAGTGATAGAAAATCCTTTAGAAGACGTGGTGATTGCCACATAGAAACAAGCAAGCAATAGACTTCCAACTATCCTCAGGAGAGTAAAAATTCCCTTTTTGATATTGAACTAGATGAAGATTCTATGAACAGATACATTTTTCTAACCATTTAAGAGTTAAAATGTAGTGTCATGAATATTTACCAAAACGAATAACTATTTGTTATGGAGAGCATGTAATCAAAACAGTCTCCTCTCGAAGAGATTACTCAGAAAACAGATTACTTGTAACACTCAATTGAGAAAATCATTCACCTTAGGTCCCAGGACGCAAAACGGTAAAAATAATCACGTAAGATTAATTTAGAGGTAAAAATGATATTAGGTCACGCAAGTAATTTCATTTTGCGGAGAACTTACGATGCAGTTAGTCACAAACGAGCCTCATCCTCAGCCAAATAATCCAAACTTTTCTGCTTCTTCTATAATCTATACCATCTTTTCCGTGGCTTTTATCGTCTTCTGCTCCCTTTAAACCGTGATCCGACGTTTTCGCCTTTCGACCATATTTCCTTCAAGCCAGGAAAGCCATACAAACAAATATTTACGAAAGACTTACGATACTTCCTTCAACTTTTTCTCCAGAAATGGGACGGAAATTGAGCGTGGCTTTGATTCTTCCCCCGCTCACACTCCGATTAGGTTTCCAAAGGCTTTGGCTAAAACTGTGGCCAGAGCAACGGGTTACCTCACCGTGGATTCAATTCCGACATTTGCGCGGAGCTGACAAGAGCAGCCAACCTATTTCCATCGTCCAATGATTCAGGATGTCTCGGGACGCTGGATTTCTTTTGACCATTTCGTACATATATGGTATGACGCAAATGATCCCATGCCTCGGAAGTTCCCCTATAAGATATCCTCAGTATTTACAAGCGTAGAAGATAAGCACTATCGATATAATGAAGTGGATGCTATATATATTTCCGGTTTCCAGCACTGACGAATATACCATGTCGGAGAATTAGTCAGATCAGAAGCCACACATTGATTTTTCATTCGAATCCAATTTTTATTACAAAATATTAGCACATTCGTTTCTTGCTAAAGTTAAACAAACCTAAAACACATTTCAAACGACGATTTTAGCCATTCGAGGAAGTTAAATAATTAAAAATCCCTTCTATTTAAAACCTGTGTCTGTCCAGGTGATAGTTACGAGAAATATAATGTTAGAATTAGTAACGCAAAAAAACCAGCCGCCATGATAATTGTATATTGAATAATTATCGCAAATGTTCAATGAAATTTATTTGGATTTGTATATTTAATTTACTTGAGAAGATATTGAGTCTAAGGTCTTCCGCTATTACGCTAGTATTGGGTCGACATCTTCTTATTTCTGAAATGAAACCTAAAAGCACAGTGCACTGCTGTTGCACTACGCGTGGTTAAAATGCACAGGCAATGAGATGACCTACATGACGTTATTCTACTTCTAAGTAAAAAATAGTTACACTCCTAAACATTTTATTTATTTAATACTGTCAAGCAGGTTATAAGCACGACCGCTCGCGGAGAAAAAAGCACCTAAGTTTGCAATATTCTCGAGTTTCTAATATAAGTCTCTAATATCTCGATGGTAGACTATTAGAAAATTAGAAATGTATGGAACCTGAGAAAACACAAATTTGACTGATACATACGAGTATTTTACTTGTATTTTTCGGGTGATGAAAACCTATTGATATTGAGTCCCGTCTCACCATCTTCTAGGAAAGACAACTTATTTGATATTTCTCTCGTTCCTTCTTTATTCTCATCTTGTATTGAAGAGAAATTGCAACCACATGAAATCTTATCAGAAGAATTTCTCATTAAATACTTCATTACTACGTTTGGAAACACGCGGTGAGTGAGTGCTTGATTTTCTGCTGAATGAGAACTATCGTAGTTATTACGACTCCAGCTTGGGTCATTAACTGCTGGATGTGAGTGGTAGAAATACTTAATTGGATACTGGGTTCAAATTCAAAAGCGATAACGTTTGAAAAAATACAACCAAGCAATCCATTATGTCAACTCGTATCATACATTTCTTGATCTATTTGTAGCTTTGCATAAACTCATATAGTATGTCCACATTTTTCAATCATGACTTTCTGTACAGCTTTTTTCTGCCTTTTACCCCGTAATCTTTTGGTTTAAATAGACGTATTTTTTCCCTTAGTTCCTTTCATTTCCCCGAATTCCTCCCACGGTTTCACTTCGTCCAGCCCTTCCCCGCACACTTTTTCTCCTCCGTGTTCCGCCTTTCTTTCATTACACTCCCTGGTGAGCTGGGTGGTATTCGTTTGTTTTCTTTTTCTTTTAGGCACTCGCATTTATATTCCTTACGGGTGTTTTCATAAGCAACTTTCACAGAAATGACCAAGACTGGTCAACCACATGCTTCTGGCGGACAACTGAAATCATACTTTCCAGTGTATTTACTCTCCGAATATTTTCCCTCGTTATTTACTTTCCATTGTACTTGAGCATTGCTTTTCATGAGGTTCATTTAAATGAGATGAATGATTCAGATCACTTTCCACACAAGCTTAAAAACACCAAGACGCTCAATTTATTTGTGTTGATGACTGTAGAGTTACGTCATTTTTAACTAGAACACTAAGGTGGCCAAGATCACCATCTTTATCATATTTTCAAAATCATATGATACTGATGTGTAAAAAGTAGCCTTGCATTGAAAAATCTCTTAAAAAACGTAAACGGAGCTGAAAAAGACGGTCTGAAAACGATTAAATTTTCAGCGGCGAACAAATATTCATGTACAATATTACTAACACCGTACACGTGCATATGGTAGTCCAGGAATAGTGCAGGATTACTGACCGGAGGGCCCGGTCTCGACTTCCGGTCAAGGCTCTCTTCTCTAGGCACCCCCAAATTCACCCGAGCTGTGTCATTTTTCGGGTACCAGACCGGTACCCGAAACGTGGCTCAAACTTCTACCCCTCCATTTTATTCAAGTAAACATACGCAGACAGCTATTCCACGGATCTATTCTGTTGCTTTTCCTACAATCTTCCGCGGGAAGAGAGAAATATTTTCTAATCTTATTCCCTAGGATAATTCACCACTGTTTTGTTATGAGTATGATGCACTCACTAGCCAAACCTAAAAAATGTTTTACCAAAGGAGTAATAAAAAAACTAGTTGGTTTGGCGGGTGACATAATCATTACCTAATCATAGGGCCAAGCGCCTCAGAGAAGGTTATGTGTAAGCGTCTAATCTGCCAAGTCATTCAATTTATCTCAAAAAGAAATTTACATGACCACTATTACATTGCTATGGGATTTTTTTTAAATTGTTCACCAGCGTCATCAGAACCTGCTCTGGAAAAAGGTGCTTCTTGCAATTGTGAGAGTGATCGATCCTCCTTTGTGGATCGCAAACATCACCGACTCGGAAAGCAAGTGGAGTTAAACGGGGATTGGGGATCTCGGGGTTAAGCCTTATGGCTGTTATTGCCAGCTAAATTTACTTCAATATCCCACCAGTAGCCTTTAATGGTCTAGGAGATCTCTAACTTAGTCTAAATCGCTCTTGACCGCTAGGAGGTACAGATTAAACCCGAATAGTTTACAGATTCAATAATGCAGTAAACTTTATTCGATAATTTCGTGCATAGTGATCCTCTACCTAATAGACTTCTCGGAAACGTCATAAATAGAAATTCAGAAATGATTATAATAATATCATGTAGTTTCCTTAATGTCATTTACTTTCCCCCAAACGCCCCTACCCATACTGAACACTTAGGCAGATCTAATGATATGTCATACACCTTTTTCGAAATATCCTGTTTAATATTTTGGTGTCTCAATTCTAATTTAAGCAGGATATTTTAAAACATGACCAAAAAGGCCAAAGTAGTAAGGACATAGGGAGTAGAATTCCGTTGGGCAAATAAGCTCTCACAAGGACTACAGAATTGATGGCAGGGACGTTGACTACGGATGTTAAAAAAAAGCTCGTTAAAACCTTGTTATGGAAGGTATGGTAGTTGTGTACGGGGAAGAATGGAGTAGATGAAGTGAAAAGAGAGGATAAAAAACAAGTAATTGCTAGGCACGATGGGGTTATAGTAGGGATTGTTGGGAGGGAGAAAAAAAAAAGATTCAAAGCATAATATTCGGTAGTGGAATGTTGAAAACTGTGATACGTAGAAGGGAGAATGGTAGGCAAACGAGGACGGAGCAGGAATTGAATGTTTGACGGAATGAAGGGAGAAAGGAAGTGTACGGAGGTGAAGAGGGGCTTGTTGTAGAGTAGGATGTTGGGTTGTGTACTCTTAGGAGAAACAAGATAAATATTTGGTAGTTGTGTCCATCCAAAACCTTCCTTCGCAATTAGATCACCTATATTAATAACAATTTAAAATACAGGAGGAAGATCTCATAATGCGTCTAAAATATTATTTAACTTTACCTTCGGCAAGTAAATACGGGCTTTGTTTGGGCAACGGTTCATAATCTGCTACTTGGAAATGCTCCTCAAGGACAAAATTTAGCTTCTTTCCAAAAAATAATGATTCTCAGAATACTCATACGCACGTAACTTCTTTCCCGAAAGAGCAAAACAATATTAGTTCAGCTTATCAGAATTTCACACCTAAGGAAAAGAAAGAAATGCACTTGATTCCTAACGATGTAAGCCACCAAGAGCAGATTCCGATAATGCATGTTAATTTTAGTAAACATTTTACAAACCATACGTTTAATTCGTGTCATTTCCATAAGCATTAAAAGAATAAGCACATTCTTCATATAAGCTGTTATTATTAAAAAAACGCTTAATGTGAGTTAGGTGTTTCACGCCTGTTCGCAACATGCAAAGTTTTTGGGATAACTATTTTATGAACACACACAGTACCTCAAGTAAAAACCTTATCTTCGCGGTACTCACCCCATTATTAATTAATGGTTGACCATTAAAAAGATGAGGCTGCAGGGCGCCAGAGTGAGAAGGTATAATTACTCAAAATATGTGTTCCTGCTTTTAATGAACGTATGATGACTAAAGACGACCTACTGTCTGTGAGGGGCAGTCAAACGAAAACCGAATACCCGCTACAACCAGTCCACGCACCAACAAGGATATTACCCACCACTTGCGTGCGCCTCTCATTTGTCACAATGCAGACCTACCACAGCAATGGCAGTATCATTACGTAAAAACCTTGCTTCTAGCTTTTAGCGGGCTGCGTATTATAGAGGGTGACCGGTTTTCATTTGACTGGCTCTCGTATATCTGTGGCTACAAAAGTGACTGTTGGAAACTTTAAGAAATATTAGAGAATTTAATTTTAAAATTCTGTCGATCCTAAATCCTCTTTATCCACTGATTTTTACCATCACTACCATTTGCTTTGTTTTCATTTCGTTCATATTTTTTTTTCATTGCCTCATTATATCAAAGGAGAACTTTTCTGTTCCTGGCAGTTAAGTAGATCTTTTGATTTGGCTATGAAAAATTGGCTTTGACGAAATCTTAAATCATTTGAACCAGAAGTTTCAATCTCTTTTTCAATTTAGCATTAGGAGTTACAAAATTGGCTAATATTCCTGGTAATATTTCGGTTGAGCCCCATCCCGTGATCTGATGAGTCTGAATTCCATATGTTCTGCTGATTTTAAGGATTTGAACGGAGCAATCAAGTTTGGCCATATCCTGAAAGCTCGTTCAAATCTGTATGACTAGATAAACTTTTCAACTTGAAGTACTCGGAGATGTCTGTGATGAAATATAAGATGAGAAACATATTCTTTTTCAATTTTTCTCAGTATACTGGTTGGTTTGACCGGCGAGATTGAGGAAGGGATTGCGACTCCGTCAAAGACACGTTTTCAAATACGCGCCCTTTCCTCGCACACGCGATCATAAAAACATCGAATAGATTAACTAAAAAACCAACATTTAATTCTTTATTCTAATCAAAATAATTGCAGAGGGTACATAGCTAATAGGTATATAGGGATGCATTTGTGCTAAGAAACGATGTTTTGGTATGTTAGCTAATAAGTAGCATAACGCTAGTATAAGCTAATAATTCTGCATGCATGGCTAATATTCTAACACCCCCGCCACACACCTTTTTGTCACCTTGTTTGGCAGTGTATACTTGTAGAAGATTTTTTTTTTCTTTTCAGGCATGTGAAAAATGTTTTTGCAGCTAAGACAGCTTTATAAAGCTACTCTTATTTCAGAAAAATATTTAAAAGCTGTTATTTGTTTACATTATTGCTTTCAATAGAAAACGTTATCCGTTTAAGAAACTTCAGACCGAACCATAACCCTACGACCCCACCCGACGAGGCTATTCTTGTTACAATATATTATTCCTGGTGGTCTATGGGTTTAGGTAGGTTTTGACTGAACACGCTAACTATTACTTGTAAATGCTCAACAAAACACAGTGCGACACCGTACACTAAATTTTTTTCAATACTATGTCTTCAATTCCGCATCCATACTGCCTCCTTTCATTCCGTCCAAAATGCACATTTCTCGTCCCTCCGGAATCGCTTAACTAGCACTCTCGATTTTATAACTCTTCAACATTCTATCCCCAATCAAAATGCCCTAGTTTTTTAAAATTATTTACTGACTCAGACAAAACAGCTGTAGAAATTTTTAAACACATAATATAATTACATATATAGATGCTGAGTAAGTTGGATTTATGGTTAATAAATATTAGTCCTATATTCACAGAAAACTAACAAAAATTATTTTAGATGTAGGTCATTATGATTTGAAGCATTTGGACTTTCAAGTACACAGCTGCATGTAATTCTATGTATTCCAGGTCCCCTTTACGGGCATTTCGATACAAATTGAATATATTTAAAATAATTCACACAACCCTAATCGGAGAAGTAGAGATTCTTGGAAAGACACGCTCTTTAGTATCAGTTTACGTCCACATCAAAAAATATACTTTTGAAAATAGGCTAATATGAAATTAAACCATCATTATATAATTAACATGGACAGAGATTTGATTTAAGTGAAACCTTAAAAAAATGTTCTTGATGTAATTTTTCAATAATTTTTTGTTAATTGTCTCAGTAATTTGTTCTTTAATTTTTTCATTTAAATTCTATATTTGAATTGTAAGAAGAAAATTCATCACTTTCAAGCATAGACCTAAGTGAGGAGCTGGTAAGAATCGATCTAAGTGCAATGAGTTCTCTTTCAAAGAAATTTGACAAACAATTTATTTAAATTGAAAGATAAAAAAATAAGGAGGCGGTAACGGGTGTTCTTCGACGTTGCCATAAAATTCAATGAAGATTTATGCACATATTTATATTTATTGAGGAAATGAAATTCGATTTGAAACAATTTAACTGAAAACTGTACGCAAGATGTAGAACCTAAGGCTGCTTGGAGCTTTCCCCGCTCATTCTTTGAGGTAATATTTTGTTTTAAATTCACTATAAAATACCACTAGAAGCAAATTTAATCGGATCTTTGCACAACGTAGTTAAATGCTTTGTTCTGAAACGTTTCCACTTTAGCGAACGTGAGACGTTTTCGTACAATAGATCTCACAGTGCATTTTTCTAGGACGTTTAGCTCAGTGTACAGAAATCTCCACAAACTTTAACTACCACAGTGAGAAAAAAATAGATTAGATCCCAGGGAGTTACCTGGATCAGGGAAGTATCCGACCTCAATATTCAGTGGTGCTAATAAAACTTTACTTGCTGCGAATGTACGATACTTAATGAGATCGAAACAGGGAACACCTCATCTCATTTGGGGCAGAAAAAAGGTCCGATTTCACTCAAAGCTTCCTCACCTATCTTGCACTACTTCCTAGTGTGAACTACTGCCGACCTTCACGTAAAGAAACTAAATAAAGTGAATGGCATGGAAGCCTTCACAACGTGACTTAAATCCGCTAAAACCTTCGCCTACCATTAGAACTGCCTAATATTTGCTTTCGCATCTAACACATCTAATAAATGTTGTAACGAGAGGGTGGTGATGCAGAAAGAGCGAGAAATGAACAATGGTGGAATGGGAGTAAAAACTGGGTGAACAGGAGGAGGGAACAGTGAGGTCAAAAGTATGATGACCTTAAGTGTAGGCGACCGTGGAAAATGTAACAGAGGGGAGAGAGAAAAGGGAAGTGTTGGAGAACCCCGAGTGGAGGGGTGTTGGCAAACTTGAGGTCAGGAAAGCGAAGAAGAGGAACTCCTCGCCCGAACGGCAGATGACGTTAGGACACAGGAGGAGAGGGATAGAGGGACAGGAAGGGGATGGGATGGCCGGAAAGCGGAAAGGCTACCCCAGGCATGAAGGCCGCTCGACGCTTTGCTCCTGAGGAAAGACCCGAGTAATTGGCATCCGGTAATGTTTTCAGGGCACATGACCCACTTCCGGTGAATTATGCACACGAGTAATAATTAAGGCCGGTGCGTGAAGTACACAGCGCGATCGCGCGCACCCAGTGGCTACGCGGCCAATTTTAACCGCCCCGCCTACGTTCACGACTAACAGTAATGGCTCGAAGGGCCATCCTTCTTTATGAGGTCATAATAAATAATCAGCCATTTTACGCAGCGGAGAACAACAGGACACCAAAACTTTGAAACTTTACGCTGGCATTAGGCACCAAAAGGAATTCCAAAACAGTAATGCCTGGATCAAAATTTAAAAAATCTTGAATTGATCATCACTACATTCCTTGGCTTCGTCTAACAAGGCCATCCTGACACCCCAGACTACAATAAACTGTTATTCAATTATGCATACTCTATACATCCCTCCATTCCATTTAATATGCCTATCTTATTCCCACACTATTAACTCGTTTGCTTTAAGTAGCCATCCTTAAAATTAAAAATACTTTGCACCCAACTTTCCTGATTCCTTTAGCCGTATTCCAAAAACTACCCCTCCTCCACCACCATGTCTAGTACTTATTCATTCAATTTCCTCTGCGCAAATTTCACTATCTCTATCTCTCCCCACGCCGACAGCACAAGAGCTCCCTTATCATCTTGCTTCAACAACCGATTCCGCACTGTACAAAACCACGCTACATACCCAAGTTTTAACAATTCCTTTTTTAACATCCTTACTCAATCGTCCCTGGCATCAAGGCTCTTCTCTACGTAAAAGTATATTTGCCTAAAGCAATTGTTCTTCTTCTGTCCCTGTCACTATGATCATACTGGTCCTAAACACTGCCTAGTTAGGTAAACTGTCCCACCTGTTTTAGTGTTTCCCCAGATATTTTAAAGTTTACCTTAATTTTATCATTTCTTGAAAACCTTATAACCTTTGTTTTGTTTACATTTATCTCCAATACATGGGGGTACCCGTTCGATGACTGGCTAACTATGTACAGCCTGATCACTCGCAAACCTGATTTTATGAATTCCCCACTCACTTTCATTCCTGTAGCCAGTCTGTCTCTCTTACCATTTTCTCCACACATACGTCGCAAATCACGGGTAATAATGGACACCCATATCTTACTCGTCTTCTTAATACATCCCATCCCTACTCACTATTTGACACTCGCACTGAGTAGTACTCTGAGACATACGTACATGTACAGGTTGCGGATAAGTCGCCTATCCCTCCAATCCACTCTTATCTTCCATTGTGCATTTTTTCAACCAACTGGCTCTATCAAATGACTTTTCAAAAGCTATTAAACAAAGGCTTGACAAACAAACCAAGATTTTTTCATTATTTATTATGTTTGGCAATTCTCAATATCCCGAAGCAATAAAATTTTCGTAAATTTTTGACCGTCAATTTTCCATGAAACGTCAACCTGCTGAGAATATAAGGCAACAACTTAATATTCCTCCTTACTAGTTCGGATTGGAGAAATAACAAATTAAGTATGAAATTATCAAACGTAAATGCTGCAATTATTAAAAATATTAGCCATAGCATTAAAAAACCCAACTACACAATGTTTTTGGAATTTATTCTCTTCCCTCTTTTTATTATTATTAGGTATTTTTAAAAAGGGAATGGGTAGAAAAGTAGAAATCGCCCTTATATTAAGCAAAACATATATGAATTTTTTTAACCATGGGTACCCTAGCCAATTGATGAAAATTTTTTCTGCTATTAAGAGATAACTCCCACCGTTTATTGCTCCACACTTTTGCCTTCGGCGCATAATAAATTTGGAATAAACGGAAACATGGAAAGCACTGCTAAAGAAGGGAGGATTGGAGAGGGTGGGGAGGAAGTGATCCAATCTAAAGTTGAGGGAGGAAATGGTTAATCCTTATGAAATATGAGCGCAAAATTTGATTGATCGCTTTCGCATCGTTTCTTTTCTTTTTATTTGCTCATCGGTAAAAGTCAATGATGACGAATGATACGTCCCTTTCCTGATTGGGGGCATTGAAAATCTATCAAAAATAATTCAAACTCATTCACTGAGTTATGATCCGCAAAATGCTTCATCAAAAGGGAGGAAGCAGAGATAGTGCTTGCGGAGCAGCAAACGGATGTTTTATGAGTTTACCCGAGAGCCGGCATGCGTGTGCGAGGACCTCGTTAAGTTTTTAGGCAGAAGGCTACGAGATTAAATACAGATGCCTATGGGAGAAAAAGGCACTAGGGACAAGTCCGTCAGGCGAAGGATAAGGGACAGCCACTCACCGTTGAAAATAATACGTGCCTGGATTTCCAAACTGCGAATCAGTGCCAATGAAGAGGCGGGCTATGAAAAAGAGTTGGCCGTGTGCACACAGATTCACATAAACTATTCCTCGCTTGAATTCTAAACTAGGCCTAAAAATGTTATGTTCACTTCTAATTTATGGCATTAAAACACAAAATATAATACAACCACGATAAAGAGCAATTAAGGCATCTGCTTTAAAACCATAAACATTAGAATGGTAATAAAAACACAAAAAATTTGCAAATAATTCCGGGGAATTGCGTGATTTTGGCGAATTAATATTTATTCGGGATTTAGCATACGCTTAACGTTTGTTAAATTACACCGACGTCTTTTTCTGATGACGTCACAAAATAATATATATATATATATATATATATATATATATATATCTCAGACTAAGGTTTTAAGTAACTAGAAAATTTTCAAAAATGGCCAGAGAAATTAATTGGATGTTTTGAACTGATGGATTTTTTAAATACTTAACACCCACGAGAGGAATGAGCGATCTGGCACCATAGTTAGTGTTTCATTTGAAAAACGGAGAGATGGGTACTCAAGAAAGAGAGAGAAAAGGATTTAAAGATAAAATTTAAGATAACTCAAGATAATTCAAGATAATTCGAGTAAATAAAGATAATATATATGCATAAAAAATTTGATCGGCACAATAGAATCAAAAATATAAATAAAAAACACCTAAAAAGACACTCAGATTTTAAAAAAATTGAAGTTATCGCCCTTCTATTAGACCTTCTTCCGGTCAGACTCAGTATGACTTGACCTCAGTCTGAGTCTGACCCAAAAAAGGCCTAAGAGAAGGCGGAAAGATGAAACTTTCTTAGACGTGAATGTCCTTTTACGTGTTTTCTATTTCTATTTTTGTGCTCTATTGTGCCGCCCTAGTGTTCTCGTGCATTGCTCTCTTGAGTGCTTCAACGTCATCGAGATATAAATATAAATAAATATTTATATATTATTATTTATTATTATTAGGTAATCTACCGGTTAAGGTAGGTTTTTGGATGGACACAACTATCAAGTCAACATTTTGTGACTCCCCACCTAGCAAACTAATCTATATCAGGTCCCTCTTCATCTCGGTGTACTTCCTTCCTCCCTTCATCCCGTCCAACATCCCTATCCTGTTCCTGCCCTTACCTCGCTTGCCCAGCATTCTCCCCTCTATTACTCTCTTCAACATTCTACTACCGCTCAATACGCCTTTCATCCATTTTTCCTGCCTCCATAGGATTTCCCTCAACAAACCCCTCTCCTCCCCCACCATTTCTAGTACTTCCTCATTTGTTTTCCTTTCTGTCCATTTCACCTTCTCCATTCTTCTCCACACCCACATTTCAAAAGCCTCCAATCTACGTCTATCCTCCTTCTTCAACGACCACGTTTCCGCGCCGTACATAGCTACGCTCCATGTCAGAGCTTTTACGAGTCTTGTCTTAACATCCCTACTCAACGTCCCCGTCATCAACTCCCTCCTCCTTGAGAAAGCCTCCTTGCCTAGCGCAATTCTTCTCCTTACGTCCCTACCACTTTGACCGTGTTGGTCCAAAACACTTCCGAGATATGTAAACTGTTCTACCTGCTCTATTTTTTCCCCGCCTATTTTAATATTTAGCTTAGCCTTTTTCTTTCTGGAAAATCGCATAACCTTTGTTTTACTAATATTGATTCTCATCCCATATTTATCGCACTGAACCTCCAATACACTCAACAATGCTTGCAACCCCTTGGCTGACTGAGCAACTAATGCTTGGTCATCAGCAAACCTAACCGATTTTACGAATTCCCTTCCGACTTTCATTCCTACCTCCAGTTCTTCCCATGCCTCTTTAATCATTTCCTCTACATATACGTTGAACAGTACCGGTGACAATGGGCAACCCTGCCTTACACCTCTTCCTAACACTGCCCATCCGGACTCTCCGTTCCCCACACGCACCTGAGCAGTCTGAGACATGTACAGGTTGCGGATCAGTCTCCTGTCCCTCCAAACCATTCCTATTTTCTGCAATACACGCATTAGTTTTTCCTAATTCACTCTATCAAACGCTTTTTCGAAATCTACAAAACAGGCAAAAACGTCCTGATTGTATTCTATATTCCTCTCGACTATATCTCATTACTGCAATGGCATCACGCGTACCTCATCCTTTCCTGAACCCAAACTGATCATCCCCTAAGTAATCATTTGCCTTACTCTCTATCCTTTTGTTGATGATCCTGAGAATAACTTTAGCTGCGTGGGATATCAAACTTATTGTTCTGTAATCCTCACATGATATAGACTTTGCCTTTTTTGGAATAGGCACTAACACCGATCTCACAAAATCTTCCGGCCAGATTCCTTCCTCATAGATACTACGAATCAGCCCATATATGGCCTTCTTCCCACCTTTCCCTAACCATTTCAACATTTCTACAGGAATATTGTCCACCCCCACAGCCTTATTTGCTTTCATCTCCTTTAATGCCCTTTCTATTTCATCGTCGAGTATGCCTGGACCTAAGCTATCTTCTTCTACGTCATGTTCCTTTTCTATGTCTAACCTTGTCGGCCTAAGTTCTTTACCATACAGTGTTTCTATATATTCCTTCCATCTCTCTTGGATTTTTCCTGGTTCAACTATTATCTTACCCCATTTATCTTTAACTGTTAGCACAGATCTTGCCTTCTTACTTCCCGATAATAACTTAACCTTGCTGTATAGAGCACCAATTTCACCCTTCTTCTGTAAACTTTCCATATCCTCGCATTGCGTTTTCCACCATTCTTCCTTTGCTTTATTTGTGGCCCTTCTCAGTTTATTGTTTAACTCTTTGTACTTCATTTTGCCTAACTCTGTGTTTACATTTTTCCATCTTCTTCTCTCATCCATCTTTGCAATCATCTCATCCGTTACCCATGGTTTCCTTATCCTTTTCCCGTTAACGGTTCCTATAGTGTCTTTAGCGGCTTCCAATATCCCTTTCTTGATACATTCCCATTTTTCTTCGATAGCACTCAGTTCTTTACCGTCATCCATCATTTCCTCTACAGCCTCCTGATACTCCTTCCTCGTTAATTCATTTACTGCTTCTAAATTCCATTTTTTAACCCGCCGCCCTTGCCTTATCTTCTTGAAACGAACATTACATTTCATAACAACTAAATTGTTGTCAGAGTCCGCATCCGCTCCTGGGAAACTGTGCGAATTTATCACACTGTTCCTAAACCTGTGCCTAACCATAATATAATCTAACTGATACCTTTCTGAGTCACCTGGCATTTTCCATGTATACCTACGCCGTTTGTGGTGTCTAAACCATGTGTTAGTGATGACTAACTATATATATATATATATATATATATATATATATATATATATATATATATATATATAAAACAGATAACACGTAAAAGGACACTCACACTGTAGATGATTTAAGCTTTCGGCCTACTCCGAGGCCTTCTTCAGGTCAGACTGAGTCCAAAAGTTATATCGCTCTCTTGAGTACCTCCGCATCATCGATATATATATATATATATATATATATATATATAGTATATATCCGACTCAATTAATATTCTCAAGAATTTAATGATGGTCTATAAAGAATATTAGTCCTAGCAACTACGGGTCTCGGCTCGTATCAGCCGTGCTTCGTTCCCGGCAGCGGGATAGGCAAGGCTTCCGCAGTCGTCATCCCACAATACCCTTGTAGGGAAAAAATATCAGCAGCAGGACTGAAGACGCAGAAGATGACGAAATTAATTAGAATATGAACATGGAATGCCAGGAAAATGTTGTAGACAGTAAAATCAGAAAATGTTAATCGAGAGATGAAAAGATGAGATATAGATATTTTAGATTTATTCGAGGTGAGATGGAAGGACAGGGGATAACTGGAGTGATAATTATAAAATACTACAGCGGCGGGAACGAGAGCAAACGAGGGGTTGCCATAATATTGAATGAAGAGGTAATAAGAAGTGTAGTAAGGCATATAACAAGCAACAGATAGAATATTACTAGCAGAAATGAAATCAGAACCGGCGAAATTGGTCATTGCTCAGATATACGATTAAGACGAGCAGCAAATGAAGCAAAAGAAGCTCGGTGGAACATCCGCCATCACACACATTCCGCGTGAAAGGACGACAACATTGTTGTTACCCATCGATACCGCCAACGCTGTGGCAGGAGAACTGCATTTTGACAGGTCACGCCGCAGTGGCGCAGGCAGTTTTTGGGCTTTTATTTTATTTATTGATGTTCTCTGCAAGCCACTGTTAGGGTGTGTGGCAGGGGGTGAATACACATCAGAATAATTTTACCCGAACATGACCCTAACACGGTCGAACAATGTTATCATGATCCCCTATCGTTTGTGGAAAAAACGATAACTTAAATATGTTTGTTCTACACCTAATCTCTCCAATATTATTAGCATGATCTCACCTACCGTAGTACGATGGGGGTAATAATAGATTTTTAACATCACTGCTAAAGAGACCTGCTTCCAATTTACGCAAGCTTCAATCTGTAATTTAACCTTCGTTCCGTGAGCGAATCCTACCCAAGCTGCTCTAATATTCTGGATACGTTATTAAGTTCATTATAACAACGTTTTACAAATCTAGCCCCTCTACGCTGGTTATGTCCTTGCTGGTGCGCCGACTGCTTGTTGTACAGGGTGCTCGGTTTACATTTGACTGTCCCGTGTATATTTCATCCACGTGTTATAATTGACCTGCTATAATTCGTATTAACAAGTAATGAAGAATGTCAATAAATGAACTCCAGTGAAACCACGCTCGACACGTAGAAGAATCATTTCGTATTTAACCTCCGAGAAAAACAAACATAGGGCCCCACCAATAACTGGTATGAAACTTATATACTCAACATATCTAATTCTTAACGGTTGTAAATCTACCAAATTTCAATATAATATTTATAAAATCACTATAAATGAACATATGCACTTAAGAAATAGTGTGAACACATAAAATGGTTCAATATCTTTCGAAGCATCAGATTTCGATCCCTATTAGCCATAGTCATACGCACTTTATTTTAGAATCAAAGAAACTCTATTTTTTTATTTATTTTTACTTCTGGGATGCTTTTGGACCTAAACCTTACAGAACACCTAAATAGAACACTAATATGACTAGAATACTGGTTACCGCCCAAGAATTTGCGTCTAAGTCATGTAATTCTACCTTTTCCGAGCATTGTTTTTAACATCGCCACTTTGTGTATCACCAATGGTTATCACGCGTTTCAACTCACAATGGTTATGTTCAATGATGAATTAGCCTTCGTCACAGCCAAGAGATAACTGCCTTGTAAAAACTTTACAAAATGAACGAGAGAGAAAGTGATGCTCCTAGATGGGCGAGTTCCTTTTTGGTGGTATTTTTTCCACTCCTTACTTTCTCAATGGAAAAAAAGATCGTTTTGCTATTTACAGCTCGGTCTTGCCTGTTTGCTGTCTATAAAAGTTACAACTTCTGCTTTCCGCTGGCACCAACTCTTACCACTTACGACTAACCTTCCTCAGAGAATCCCACTCTTTTACGGTTGTTCAGAGATAATTAAACGAGGCAAGAAAAGAAAGGAACGATTCCTCAGAAACCTTATGTGAAGGGCTTTGACTGCGGAAAGTTGGATTAAGTGGTTAGGGATGTGAATGTTAGTAAATGGGATGTGAATGTTAGTAAAAATATGAAAATGGGTTAGGGATGTGAATGTTAGTAAAAATACGCATCAAAATCGGTCCGTAACTCGTGTGAGACGAGTGCAGGTTTCTGCGACCCTGGTAAAGAGGAGATTGGTTCTGTGTTATTTCGGCCGCAGGTGAAATGTGGTCTCTATGTTCACTGGGTGAAATAATGTTGGAAGTTAAATTTCAATGTTTGAATACTTTGTTCAATGCTGACAAGATGTTTGAAGTTAGAATGACACGCTTGCTTAGCACCTCAAACAAAATCTTCTATGTCATGGCCTGAATGGTGGTAATTATCCATTGATTTCTTTCTTCTTGAAATTATTAACACTAGTCCTTCGCATGCAGTCGATTGCAAACTAGGGATTATACGCGCCCAAGAGACATTTAGATTTTCAATCATCGAAGGTAAATCTCGGTATTGGGTTGATGAAAAAAATTGCTTTTTAGATTATTATTTGAAATTTAACATTCGTTTCTTTCAACTATATTTTTATTAGTTTTGTTAATTTGTATTTACTTTCATTGTTCGAATTTTTTTATATGTTTAATTTTAAAAATATTTTCTAGAATTTGTTTGCTTTCGGAAATAGGTGCACACATTTCATTCATAAGGCTTCACAGGCAATAGTAGATGATTTCCGATTGTATTTTATTAATCTACTCCTCTCAGTATCCTCTTTAAGTCTCTAATTTTATTTTGTAGCGTTCTTAACGTATTTGGGGATCTTGTGGATGGGGTAGTTAACGCACTTGTATATTTCCATTCCAATTGTTCGATTCAAAATAAATTCCGTACCTCCATATAAACCGAATTATTTAAAAATGCTCCAATGGTAATGAAGGTTTCGGTTGTTGGTTTCTAACCCTAATGATGAAGTACTAATTTTGAGACTTTTCCACAACACCACTAGTTTTCTACATTAGTTATCATCATCAATCCGAGAAGCCGTTTGTAGTAGTGGCTGTTCAAACTATCCCCTTCTCTACCAAATTCTCCTTTTCTCTTGGCTTCTTGCGCCTATCTTTTCCACTTCTTGCTGCACATGTTCTTCGTCTCCATTTGTTGTTCTTCCCCTCTCTATCGCCTTCAATTATGATCTTTAGATTAAGTCTAAATCTTTTACATCTTTTTCATAAATAGTTTTACCTAACTTTAGCTTCTGACGTGCCTCGCTTACCTAAATTTTACCACGTGTACTATTTTAAGGGAAAACGTCTTTTCAAGGTCGAATGCTGTAGATGATTCATACAGCCATATTCCTCCTCATTTATTTCCAAAGTCGTACAGACCACATTAAATATAGTGGGAAGAAGCAAATACTTTTCATGCGAGTGTTTCAGCATGGTGAAGAATAGGGAATGTCCGCAAGGAAGATAAAATATTTGGCCCATATAGTTCGAGCGAGATCGAAGAATACCATTCGAGTGGATAAAATGTTATTTGTTCCTGCTTGAATATGTCGAGTTTGTAGTTCTGAGGTATCATTTTAGTAGGGAGAGCGGTGCATGAGTATCTATCTCTCCGTCGACATGTTACCTTCGGTCTCATGGACTTTATTTTGATAAATTTGAGATGTGAAGGCCATTGGGGTGAACAGAGCCGTGTGAGTTTGGGTGAGTAAGCAATAAAAACCGGCGTCGTTATGTTTTCTCGGCACACAGTAGAAATTTCCATGCAGCTCAATGTATTCAGTAGTTCGAGTAGAATAAGTCGACCTCGAGAGAGTTCGTGAGCTCCTTTTGAATTTTATAACGGGTTTCATGAAACACTACCACCCTTATTCAAATCTGCGCTGAGGTGCAAGGTGGTGGACTGGATAATTTGTTCGAGCAGGGGGATCCAAACTGGTCGTCGAGATGGGTAATGATGGCAATCAGCCATTAGAATTTTCTTCACTGGACGTCAGAAGCCGTCCAAAAACGTCGTCCGATATTATTTCGGGCATATTTTAATGGCTGAATTACTGTCATTCCTTGCATGGAACTTTGACGTATTCTGATGGCCCCGACAACGTGAAATGGTGTATTATGGTTAGATGAAGGGAAAAATAAATTATAATGGGGATGTAAGGAGTCTCAGGAGGCGCTGGAGAAAAAATCCAACGTGAAAAATTGTACAATCAATGTTAGAAAAGTTCCGACACGCGAAATTCAAAAAGAACTTTATTACAAATTATTTATCAAAGATGAACATTTTATAAGTATTAATTACTTATGATTAGGCATTTATCATTGTCAATAAATGCGATGCAGTTTAAGCAAATTATTGACGACATTGAAAATGCTAAAAGAAATTTTACCACAAATTACTAACTTCATTAGCAGTACTCTACCGACTTAGGATAGATTTTTGAGGAACCTTGGAACTACAATCTACTCTATTCCTAGACTCTAACTAACATAACTTGAAATATCCTTAAAGGCCAAACTTGATACCTCAATAACTCATGCTTTCTATTCTCGCTTTTTTAACACTTTCCTATCACCATCTTCAGTATCCCATTGCCTCTTAGCATCTCCTGTATCCACTTGCCTTGCCCTCGGATTTCTTCCGAACCGCTTTTCTCTTCCCAAAACATGCCTTGAACTTCATTATTTGTTTTCCTTTTGTTCCATTTCATTTTATTCGTTCTTCGAATTCACATCCCAAAGGTATCAAATCCACGTTTATTTTTGGTCTCTAGTTTCTGAACCAACCACAACTATATTCCATATAAAAATTTGTGCTAATCTATTCTCAACAATTCACCAAAGGATACTAAATTATAAAGAAATTTCAAACTGTAAACAAGGCGAATGAATTTTACACTTTGAAATTTCTGCATTCTAATGCATATTAGGGGATAACTTCATTAATGGTTACTGTTGCAGCATATTCCGCAATTCTTTGAAAAAGAAATTATGTCTAACTGAATTACCTACTACGTGGTTTGCATAAAAAATATAGCAAAACATTCCGGAAAATTTGATCTAATCCAGAAGTTGCTACAATTCCTCAAAATTGTTGAAAGTACAACCCTTGCGCGTAGACACACTTTTGCCAATGGCTTCACCACAACTCGAAGGTTCCCTAGTTGGCGGATTCCGGAAGGTAATTTACGTAGTGTACGCGATCAAGGTTCTATGACGGCATTGTGCCATGGTGGTGTCCTTTGAGGAAAGATTTTAGTTTTGACAATAGGAATTGTCTGCTGGTGCCAAGTTGGGACTGTAAGGGATGTGGAGAATATTCGCGTCGCGTGGGAGGTTTTCGCAAGCAGACACTCAACTCTGCTTTTATTCGTCCGTCAAGACCTTCGGAACGAGTTTAGCGCAGAACTTATGCATCGCCAAATTTTCAGAGAAAATGATATGCCCTCTTTTATCAATATCAATACGATCTGCGATAATATGCACACTTAACTGATGGTCTGAATTCTGCACTTCACGCACACGTTACACGTTGTCGTCAGATCATGAAGTACCGCGGCCATACAGCGCGGGGTTCGTCCTCCACAATCTCTTGGCCATCTCTGAAAGCATATGCTACTTTTATTTGATGGCGTGCCGCTGTTCAATCGTTCGCTGGATTTTTCGTTTGTACCGAGTCCCTCGTCAGGGGTTCACCAAAAACACGATCTAGCCTAAGGACCCATGTAATTGGCGCTCGGCGCGTGTTCAGGGTCAGATCTCTCACCACCCGGCCTGCGCGGTGCGAGCACGCTGCAACGTACAGTGAGGTCAGGAAAAAATGTTTCCTGATACTTTTTACTTAAACGTCTTACGTTCAGTACATTTTTATAAGGGACGCTAGACACGGGAAAGCAAGGACAGACGCCCCACCCTTGAGCTCATGGAATTCGCTGAGAGTTCATGTGACTGGTCAAATTGGATTTTTTTACTAAATAGTTGAGAGTTATATTTTTTGATGATTTTTCATATTTACAACGATTACCTTCTTCAAGCTGTTAAATTTTCATTAAATAACGTATTAACAGTGCATCAATGGTTTAATGAATGAATGGAATCAGCTACATCCACATAATACCCCGCAAACCGCCGCAAGGGCGTGCGGCGGGGGGTTTTAGGCCACCACCCGCAAAAAGGAACAAACGCATGTGCAAAATCACCCCATGCATGCAAAACTATACCCACAGTGGCGTATACACTCATCCAAAAATCCCTCCATCCCACTCGCATGCAAACATATACACTATCATCCAACAAACAATTGCACCCCAGGATGCAGTATGAAATCCATTCAACAACGCGCAAGCCAGAATATGAAAAGTAAGAAGGCGAAATTCCACTACCACATGAACACCAACATAAATCGCTCTCCTCCCCAAGGACACAGTTAGGGAATTTGACCCAACGCTGCAGGTAGCATGAGGGTTTCCCCACGGAGAGGGACGAGGGATGGAAGGGGAAATTTAAAAACAAACAAAAGCAGAACAAACAATACCGAAAAGAGCACTACATGTAATGTACTACTACAGAGTAATGGCATTCTAATGCGGTCATACGGGAAGGGTTTTGACAACAACACACACGAGGTTAGTGAAAGTGTATGCAATTGAATAGAATTAATTATTCCCTAGGGGGCAAGTGGAATTTTTGCTATCTATAACCCTACAGTTTCAATCCCGTATTTTCCGTGGGAAGAAGTCCTTGAGTCTGCTAGTTCTGGCATCTATTTCCCGAATTTCATATACATGACCCAAGCGACCAATATATGTTGGAGACAATAATTTGCGAGACCTTAGTGATGAAACATGTGGATCTGAATTTGTTTAGTAAGTTCAACCAAGCATTGAATCATCTTTCTTTCAAAGATTCCCACCCCAACACCACAAGCATTTCATTGTCGCTTTTTGATTTATCGTAACAGTTTTTAACGAAATGGGTTGCCCGGAGTTGAACCTTCTCAATTTCCCGAATGAGGCTTTTTTCACTCGGATCCCATACGCTACTATTCTAAATGAGGGCTTACAAGAGCGCGTTAACAACGTTCCTTGACCTTGGAGTCAGCTCTCCCAACAATGCGTCTAATAAATCCCAATCTTTTAAATGCTTGCCCGCAGACTTTACGCATGTAGGTTCCCCAAACTAAAGAATACTTTTACGTTAATTTACGACAATTTTACGACAGTTAAGGTTGCCGTCGACAATGCGACGAAATTCATGTGTTTTAAAGATTGCATTACGTCAGCTTGATTTATTCCCCAACTCTCTTCCTTGCCACACGCAAAGTGGGTACTTGTTCCTCCCTAGCCCAACAGAAAGCTCAAAGAAGTTAGTCGATAGAAAACTCGTGTGCTTTTATGCGCGGGTGGTGAATCTAAGACCCGTATGCCCAAATTTGAACTAATAGGGCGCTAAGGCAGTGTAATATTGGATTTTTATGGATATCTACGATAGATCGTTTGGAAAACCTCCTGAAATCCATTCAAGCACCTTGTTGGGGGAGGAATAAAAGCGGGTAGATACATTCTCGCATCCTCTGCCGTCGGGACGATCCCTATGCTGGGGGTGTTAACACTTTTCATGGATTATTAGCTGTTCCTTCTTGTCATTCCCAATTTCGAAGAATTTCTCTTTTCAGATGTTCACCCAGTTCCAGATTTCCCATCCATCCGTCCTCTTGTATGAACGAGAAAGATAACTCCAGAGTAAATCCTCCCTTATGTCTCATTGGTTCTCATTTGCACCCTGATGCGTTCACAAATTTGGGAATTTCCCGTGCGTCAGGGACTGTCACAGATTAAGACGGCGCGCTCTCAATTGATTAGAACACGTCCATCAAACTGGATAAATCATTCGAGTGCTATAGTTCTTCGTTTGTGTGGGGTTTATATTTCCTTTTGACGAGATTACATCCTTTTGGGAATAATGAATTTATTTTCATCTTGAACCGAGAAGAATAATCAAGGAGGGAGGAAAACAAAACTACATATTTTTTTTAATTTTTGCCGCCGGTTTGTCAAACACTCAACATATTCGGATGCAAGATGCAATAAATTTGACGTTTACATTCATATTTGAATGTTGTAAGAGGTGAGGAGGAAGGAGGGAAGATTTGCATGCTGAGTGTACTGCTTTAGTAGCGACGGGAGATAGCGGATTGGAGAGGGAAGATTGGGAGAAATGGAGGACTCAGTCCCGTTGTTTGAAATGAAATAAATTCGTTTAAAAGAAAAAATTGTGGAACTTTTTTGTTTGGACTTTGAGGAAGTTTTTGTCTTTCTCTCTTCCTCATGAGGTCTCATAAATGTGTGCCTCATACTATCGTATTAGAGAATTTTCAGCACTAATATACCATGTTATTGTCTGAATGTTGTCAATTTAATGCTTCAGGAAGATTCGAGAGAGTCAATTAAGTCAACCCTTAAGGCGATTCGTAAGTTGATAATTCTAACATACATCACAGTAACTGAAAAGTTCGCCATTTTTTAAGTTTCCAGGGTGTTTAATTAATTTTTCACAAAGTAGGTTATATTTTTAGTTTACGTGCATTCACAAAATTTATGGTATCTACAAATGTTAAATTTTGGCAATGTTGCATTCCGCATGAATTTAAATGATAAGATTTACGAGCAACTATTTTCAACCTCTTGGTTGATGTGTTATTCAACGATTGTGGAGCCATTTGATCTTTGAAAGAAAGGATGAATACTTTTTAATAAATTGGACCAGGCGAATAATGGTTTACAAACAAAATAACATGGTTTCAGTGACAGAATCAGGCATATAGTCGTAAAAACCTGTTTTCCACACTATTTTAAGTTAAATAAATAGACGTACTTAATTCTATTTATAAGCTGCTGCAATTCTCTCATCATAGTGAATAAATGCGACGAGATACTTCTACATATGAACAATAAACCATAAACTTCGCACCGAATTAAGGCGACAATATTTGCCAGTTACTACCCTTCTGGAATGCTGTCAATTCTGTTGTGACAACACATTTTTGCTATTTTTGATACTATTTTGGGAAATAGAAGTCCTTTGTCGCTCACCAACCCTCCCTTAAAAGGTTTTGAAGGCCCGTAAACAGCTTTCGGAGGTGAATGCAGGTTCTATAGTCGTGGGCTAGTACCGCTCCAACCTGATTTTGAAATTAGCCAAATCCAAAAATTTGAAGCAGTAGAGTTAGTTGTCGAAGCTTCA
This sequence comes from Hetaerina titia, assembly GCA_037158775.1. Taxonomy (NCBI): domain Eukaryota; kingdom Metazoa; phylum Arthropoda; class Insecta; order Odonata; family Calopterygidae; genus Hetaerina; species Hetaerina titia. Next base: position 17,359,778 of record CM073773.1, read on the forward strand.
AAGGAACATTTGCCGGTCATTAGCCAAACACACCACCCATTGGACAACCGCCTCCCCATTGAATGTGTGAGTGTGTGTGTATACATTGATATCGAATAAAGAATTTGTGGTTTTTCTGTTTTAGAAAGCCACTAAATATTCAGTCAAACTTTGTGAAAAATACTATATTTAACACTCAAGCCAATAAAAAGAAACAGGTGTTCAATTCGAGTCATATGCACCTCTATGGGACCAGCTAAGGACGGAAGCGGTCGGTTCAATTCCCGTGCACGCATGGTTAATTGTTTGCGCAGGACTGGAACAAGTAGGAAACGGAGGGAGTGGGCGAGGGGAGGAGTGGCACACGTGTTTGCGTACACGTTGGATCCTGGCGCATTGTTGGAGTGCGGTAATGCGATTGGGCATGAGCGGGTGATGTTGGGAGTGGGGCGGTTGAAAGGAGAGGAATTCCGGCGCCGGAGGTGAAGGCGTCGTCCGCCGGGCGTTCCCTCTGGGGTTCCCGAATGGCGGGTCTGGTTGGGTGGTGTTGGGAGGAGCGAGAAGAGTGGGGGGTGCTATGATCCAGAAGACATTCATCATCTGCCTGGAGGATCGTCAATCTCTCCCTCGCACGAAAATGTTGCATCACCAATCATCTAAAGGACGATCGGGTCGTCTCTCACCCTCTCCCCCGCCCCTTAACCATTCGAACACGTTTATTTTCAACGACAACAACCCTCCAACATGAAGAATGTATGAGAAAGAATCATCGAACCGACAATAAATTCCATATTCAGTTTCTGCATTCATCCTGTTCTATTCCACATTCGCTTTCAATGCTTACTTCAGCCTTGGTTAACCTTTAGTCCCGCAAATGCAGCATACGCAGACAACAGGCTAGGTTTTCCTTTCACCGCTCCCGCCACTTCCAAATGATCTCGTTCCTTCCGTTCCCACTATCCCCCGCTTTTATGTCAGAGAACTTTTCTCTATTCAAAGGCTTTATTACCGCTTCAACCCTTTGGAATTTAAACTTTTAAATATACCTAGAATTCATAGAGGCATTTGAAGACTCAGTGTTAAGTTTTCCAAATATTATCAACTTAGACAACATCCGAGAATCATATATTTAGATCAATTTATCATAATTTAAAAATAAATTTAATAACAAAATCCAGTTTAGTAACAAAATTTAACTGTTCATTAAAATGGTTTAATAGCACTAAAAACAAAATTGTGCTTAACCTCACAAAAAAAGATCCATCATTGGCAATGCGGAACTCTTAGTTTTCAATTGCCAGCTATTGAACTCGTCCAATTATTCAGTTTGACGTAAAATCAAATCGAGTGAAATGATTAAAAGCGTTTGGAAAATTAACAATATAATATCAATTTCATTTCAACTTTCAAATATTAATTTTACCGATTGCTAGTGTGTTTATGGCAAAAGGACATTTATTCTATTATCTAAAAAGTTTGAAGAAATGACGTAATTTTGGCACTTATGTATTCTCCGCCCATTCCAAAGGCAGACTACGCTTCCTCGTCGGTCACCTGGGATTTGTCCCTCTTCGTCCCACTGATCCATCCCCTTTATTTCCACCTCTGTCATTCCCTTCCGTATTCATTGAGGATGCTCGAGGTTCGATCCTGGATCAAACCACGTTTCCAGACCTCCGCGCTTAATCTCGCGGAGGAGGAAGTGACGAGGGAGGGCAGTGGGAGGGGAAGAGAAACATGGGACCCTTTGCTGCAACGGGGGGCCGGGGGAGAGTCGAGAACTGGCGGCGAGAGAGGGGATCAAAGTCGATGGAGGCAAAGTAGGAACAATAGACGAAGAGAAAAAGGCTGACGGAGATAAAAAAAAGCCAAGCGCAGGAATGCTCGCTGGTATACATGTATCTCACCCCATTTGGTATTCTCTCGCTATTCTCGTATTCTCCTTTTATTGTTCCTTCACTAACTCAACTTTCACCCTGACCCACGGGACCGAAGAGAAGGTGGAAAGAAATGGAATGTAAATGGCAACGTCTTGAAAGCACATTGGAATTGTGTGCTCACGCTGTGTCTTCCTCCTTCACTTTCTATTCCCGGATCCTCAAGCCTCCATTTTTTTCTACGATTCCCTTAGTCATGGCTACACGTCGTCTCCTCCCTCATCCCTCATTTCCCTCGGAGCAAACTACTACTGGGGGGAACGTCCACCCGAAAGCTCCAGCGAAGCACGAAGAAGGGAAAACCTTCCTCGAGCATATAAATGCAATAATTTTGTTCACTTGAACCACATTGCCATGTGCACTTAAGTAAAAGTATGTTCATCAATTTCATTTCATTTTATGTGTATTTCTTCAATCATATCTAGCTAAATAAACATCAAGATATAGGGATGAAAGAAGACTCGTGGCTTTGCCACATAGCATAGTTATAATACGACCTCGGTTTCGATAGGGCGAGGGTATACCAGAGATAGCGTGTCTCCCAGTGAAGGTCTCTGGTTCGTTTCCCCTGAATGGAAAACAATTTTTCAGCATAGTAAAAATTTGTTAATGGTTTTTCCGAACCAGACAACCACACATTAACAGAAAAAATGCGATAATGGTATTTCAAAACGAGGGAATGCGAACAACAGATTCCTACTAAAAAGCTACCCTGAACCCATGGAGAAAGTAGCAGTTGCCCACACCAGTCCGGCACCAGGCGGCACAGCTGCGAGTGAAAGTGAAGTTCATGGTATCGGCCGCAGTAATACGATGTGGAAGGCAACGGGTAACCACCACATTATTCTCCCTAGAAAATGCAGCCTTGCCTTGCATTCAAATATAGTAGAATGGAAATACATGGGCTGTAGTGAACAAATCCTAGGATTGAAATACTGATTATGAGGTTTCGTTACAGCATAAAATCTTCACGTGTACTTTTCCATGTATTGAACCTATTTTATGTGGAAAATCCAAGTGTGCACTTTCATCAAGAAGAATTTCACCATGTTACGCTTGCAACTGAGTTATTCTTGATAGAGATTTTTACTTTTACTTTGAGGCAAATTATACTTAAGTCGCAATATATGAGGCTAAATTTTAACCAATGAGTATAAACAAACGGGTAATAGTATGTGTACAATTCATGTTAGTAAAAACAAAATAAAATATTCAGTATAATAATTACGAGACATAAATAATCAATATCCTTACATATCAGGGTGGTTTGAAAAGCATATTCCTTCACGTGTGAGTCTTACTTTATAGCATGGAAATTATCACTTTTTAAATATTTTATTTTATATTTTTTGCCATTGCAGAATAAGAGGAAGTGTATTTTTCTCTGTTTACGAAAGTTTCAATAGGAAATTTTATTGATTCACCGGAGAATCAACACTCCGGTACCTCTTCGATTTCGTCCGCAATTGTTTTCCACTCTGCCGAGTACGGTAGTCTCTGTGGTCCCATTGATCGCAATAGCCTTCGCTTGTAATGGGGCTTCCCAGAGAAGTAATCCACCGAGTTGATGCAACCTCCATGTTTAAGACGGGATTTAAACGTGTGACCCATGAATCACCAGAATAAGAGCGCACGTCATTACATTGCCGAATAAAATACCTCTCAATGTTGATCAAGACCACTTTTCGTCTTACAAACCGGAATCCTAGCCATTTGGCCCTACAATTAGGCTTCACCATTGGTCTCCATTACTGTTTTTAAGTCTCAAGAGCGTCTTTTTCAGCTTTTTCTACTACTATTTCACTTAATATTGTATTTGACATGAAAGACCAATAATTTTTTAATCCGATTTTTATGGAAATCTTACTCCTTCACAATATCAACTTTCACTCAGACCACTGAGAAGAGCGTCTCCGTCAGGCTTACCCTCTTCCAAGCCATAATTTTTTCGCAGTGTGCAAAGGATTGTTTGTTAACTTGTGTGAAAATATATATAATGACGATTTTTTTACTATTTATGCTGATCTATTCATTCACATGGAAATAGATATAAGAAAAAGGGATATAAAGGACATACGTATAAAGGACGAACATAGGAAAGAGGTGACGGAGTCGAGAAGATCACAAGTGTAAAAAAAATTTCCATGACCGGAATTTAAACACCGGATCTTTCCACTTGCCGGGCGGATGCTCTAACCACATGCAAAGAGGATTACATCAGCCCTGAGATCGCGAAGGAAACGTTGGAGGACTGCAATTATTAAGGCACTATAAATTCCGGCAATGTTCAGCGAAATAATATTCATTGGTGAAATGATAGGACAGCTATGGGCACGGGACATCACTTACCAGAGTTCTGGTCGTGCCTTACGTCGCTCCGGTCGCGGCTTGAACCCGGGCGACGAGAACTTGGCCGCTCCCCGGGACGCTTCGTCCGACGGGTCGACGATCGAGGTCTCGAGTTGTCGCCGCATCCCTCTCCTTCAGCCTCGTCCGAAGAGGGAGAGCTAGCCGGGGTCTCCACGAAGAGCGGGTTGTTCGGCAGCGTTCCACGGGGGGCCTTCTTCGAGCGAGCAACGGTAGTTTCCGCGGGGTATTGTCCAAAATCCAAGTCATTGTAGTTTCGGTTGCCAACTTCAGGAATAGCAAATGGCGATTGTATCCAAATTGGATCGCCACAATCTCTTCGGGTGTGAATCCCAGCGACTCTAGCGTGAAGAGGTGGACCTCCAACGGAGTAGGCGGCTTCGCCTTCTCGTCAACTTGCAAGGCGAGCGTGTTTTCGCGACGTAAGACCATTTTGAAAAGAAATCAAATTGAACAATTGCGCCCGCGCGAAAGAAAGGAGAGCAGGACAAATGAACAACCATTCAAAAGAGAGGTAAAAACAAAATCACTCGTGTACACTCCCTCCCCGCTACTCACACCCGGGGGTAGCAAAACATACAGGTACGAGCCTAAGATCTACACCATGAGATAAAGTCAGCCTTGAAACCAGTAAACAAAACGAAAGCACGGCCTTCCCGGCGGAAGAAAGTCAAGAGTCAAACTTCACGCTTCTGGAAGAACTAGGCGGTCAACCGCCGCTCGAAACAAAACACGATCGGAACCTGGATTTCCGAGAAAGTCCGGCAGTGCCGCTCCCCAAATCGCTGCGGCCGATGCCGCGGTCGCCGGCGAAATCAAACACTCGGCAAACATAGCCACGTCCAGCTATCCGGCGAAATCAGACACTTCAATAGTATATCTCGTCCTCTGATCATTTAAGGATGGATACGGTAGATTTCACGGAATATTATCCATAATTCTATTCACTGTAGCTTCGGTTGCCAATTACAACAATATCAAATGGCGATTATATCCAAATTGGAGCACAAATATCTCTTCGGTTGTGGCCCAGCGACTCTAGCGTGAAGAGGTGAACCTCAAATGGAGGAGGGGGCTTCGCCTTCTCGTCGACTTGCAAAGCGAGCGTGTTTCCGCGACGTACGACCATTTTGGAAAAAAGGAGAGTGCATCAAAAGAGCAAACACTACAAAGTGAGAAAAAAATGACGTAACACTCCCTCTCCGCTACTCGCACCCGGCGGTAGCAAAACAAAAAGGAGCCTAAGACCAGTCAGTCAAGGTCAGGCTTGAACCAGTAAACAAAACGAAAGCACGGCCTTCCCGGTGGAAGAAAGTCGAGAGTCAAACTTCACGCTTCTGGAAGAACTAGGTGGTCAACCGCCGCTGGAAACCAAACACGATCGGAACCTCGATTTCCGAGAGAGTCCGGCAGTGCCACTCTCCAAATCCCGGCGGCCGATGCCGCGGTCGCCGGCGAAATCAAACACTCGGCAAACAGAGGCACGTCCAGCTATCCAGGAAACTTACTTTACACTGAGATCTGCGGCCTAATATAAAGCCAAGTGGCCCGATCCTTTGGCCAAGAGATGGCGTCAGGGTGCTGTTCTACCCACCAAAAGAGAAATATACGACACACAAGAGACAGTAGGTAAAGCAATTATACCACACAATAAAGGATAGGAACAGTGCGTTTCGTGGCATGCATAGCCACAAGAAAGAGATGGGCCAAATTGGCCAAATTCACACTCAAACACGAAATCCCGCCATATGGCGAACTCATATTCATTCACATGGAAATAGATATCTAAAAAAGGGATACGTACACGCATAAAGGACAAATACAGGAGAGGTGGGGAAGGCGGAGTCGAGCAGATCACAAGTGTAAAAATATGTCCCTGACCGGGGCTTAAACACAGGATCTTTCCACTTGCCGGGCGGATGTTCTAACCACATGAAAGGAGGATTACAAACCAACATGAGGTCCGGTTCACCAATGCTTGCATACCTTTTGGTGATTTTTTATTCGCTGCTCTTAATTGTATGAACTCCACGATTACAGTGGTCATCATTAGAGTTTTGAAGCTCGGAAAGAGCTGAAAGTTCATGATGATCAAATTTATGTATGTAATGGCATTACCAGCGAACACGTCCCAGGTTTTGTATAGCTTTTTCAGGGCTTCCTATTCTCTGAGTTTTTCGTCGCAGCAAAGAATCAGAAGCGCGACGTTGTCTATCCGACCGCATGACGGACAAAGGGGTAAATCGGCTACACGTGGGTGGTGCCTCACTTCCCTCGTCATGACCGTGTTTGCGATTGCGTTGAAGATTCGACTCAGTGTCGCTTACGGCAGATTCTCTGACAGGAATTCTGTCTGTGGGGGAGCCGGAGTTGGATTTCATCCAGCGCCAAAGCTCGGATAGCGTTAGGGGCCCCCCTATACTATATGTATAATTCTTTGTGCCATATTTGGAGAGCGTATTTTTGGAGTTCATGGCCGAGTATAATTTTTTTTACGGACGACACTTGGGCGTGGGAATACTCCGGCGCTACATCCTTACGCGGGGGCTCCTCCAGCGCCCGGCGGTAGAAGGAGATGGAGTATTTTTTTTCTCTACACCACTCAAGAGTTTGCCTTTTGATGTTGGCGAAGATTCGGGGTATAAAAACGTCGTACCACCATAACGCGAGTTCAGCATCGAGCGGAGTGCCTCGATCAGTTCGCACACCCGGATGCGGATGGAGTCGCGGCGAGTGGCGTCCTCCAGCACGCGGAAGTCCATGAGCCACACGGTGCCGCAGGTAGGGGCACGCGCGGGCGGGGTTGCATCCGGACACGTAACACTCATGATCAGCGCGTAGTGATCAGATAAGGACACTGGGAGGGTGTCCACTCTTGGGACATCATTCTTAAGTGATGCCGAGAGGAACAGGTAGTCAATTCGCAACGGAGAGTTAAGCCCTGATCGCGTGAAGGGGGCGGGACAGGCGCAGAAAAAACGCACTGCGTCAATCGCTCCAATGGAGTCGAGCATCAGTGAGAGTGCCCGGCTTGGATAGCATGTCATCCTATCCCTATTCGAGGCAATATCCTCTCGGCGGTAAATGGAGTTGAAATCCCCAACGAAGATGGCCTACGCCGAGAATGAACACAGATAGGGATGGAGAAGTTCATTAAAATAATTTTCGCGCTCTGCCCTCGCGCATTCTACGGAGGGAGCGTAAAAGTCAGTGATGTGTATGCCATTCACGATATTCGGCCACGACGTTATTCGGTCCGAGGCGTGGCGGCGGACAGAAGAGAACGAAATGCCATTTCGGACTAGGATGGTGGTGCCAGAATGACAGTCTGCGAAATTGCCGATAGCCTGAAAGCTGTTCACATCCCAGACTATGTCCTCCTTTACCTCTTGAAGGAGGATTAAATCAGCCCTGATATCGTGGAGAATATGTTGGAGGAATGCAATATTTAAGGCACTATAAACGCCGGCAATATTCAGCGAAATAATATTCATTGGTGAAATGATAGGATAGCTATGGGCACCGGACATCACTTACCTTAGTTCTGGTCGTGGCTTACGACGCTCCGGTCTTGACTTGAACCCGGGTGACGAGTAATTGGCCGCTTTCCGAGACGCTCCGGTCGATGGGTCGACGATCGAGGTCTCGAGTTGTCGCCGCATCCCACCCGACTTCGTCGGAAGAGGGAAAGCCAGCCGTGGTCTCCACGAAGAACGGGTTGTTCGACAATTCTAGGCAATTCCAGGAATTCAGGGGCCAGATGGTTGCCAGGGGCCAGGCCAGGGGCCAGAACGGTTGCTCTTTTGTTTCGAGTTTCAGTGGAGGATCAGAGGGTGGGAGGGATGAAAAGATGGATACACTTTAGAATTTACCAAAGGGAGTGTTGTGTTCGGAGGCGTGTTTGAGGATTGGGAGCACACCAATTAGGAATGAATTCTTGCATGAGTTTCAGTGGTTATTGATTAATATTGAGGGTTGTGGCACACTGCCCAATATAAACGGTAGAGCATAGTTGGCACTTCAGAAGGTAAACTATATTCCTGGAAGTACATGAGTAGCAGGGAATTGGTGGAAGAGAGTTAAAAAGCCAGTGGGATAGGGAAGGGATTCTGGTTTTGAAAATAGGGTATGTTTTGCATCTAGGTTTATTTGCAGGGCGTTGGAGGGGTTTTGGGACGGGGCGGAGATTTAAGGAGGGCATTGGTTGATTTGAGGAGATCTGATAAGTTGGCGGGGCGTATGAAAGTAACGGAGGGACATTTGGGAAAACGTTTGGCGGTGGAATTATGGTTTTTGAGGATAGAGTAGAGGTCCTTTAGGATTAATTGTATAGATTCTCGGCCAGGGAACTATGTGGTGCAAATTGAAAGAGGGTGGGTTTCCGCGGTGGAGGAAGGTTTGGGAGTGTAGGCATGTCAACAGAACCTTATGTTAAGGAGGGGTTCAGGATAACGTAGTTTGAGGAGGGAATAGTGTAGATTGAGAGGAAATTATCAAGGAAGACGGAGTCATTGCTAATTCTGTGTCCTATTATGGACGGGGATTGGAGCATTTGGTGTAACATAGGTAGCAACTGTTATAATGTAAGTATTTGTATTTGATGGTGTGTTTGATATGTACAGAAGTGTGAACTGTTTACATGTTCATTTATATATTATTTATTATTACAAGGTAATCTACCGGTTAAGGTAGGATTTGGCTGGACAAAACTATCAAATAAATATTTTGTGACTCCTAAAAAAACACCATCCAAATTTATATATATATATATATATATATATATATATATATATATATATATATATATATATATTTAATTTTTATAATTTATACATGAAGCGACGAGGAAAGTTGTGAAGGTCATCCAAAAACAGTTAATGTGCCAGAAAACATTGATGACCAGGAACCAGGAAGATCGTCATGTGACTTACCGTGAGATTGTCCTCTAACTATCCTCTAACTCATCGTATATCCTATTGATTTCTTCCTCCATATGGTTTTTCGGTGGCATGTATAGTTGAATAATAACAAGTTCGTCGGTTCTGCTTTTTACTCTACTAGTAATATTCTATCCGTTGCTTATTCTATGTTGCCTACGTTTTTTCCTACTTCTTTATTTAATATTATGGCAACCCCTCGTTGACTCTCGTCCCAGCCGCTGCATATTATTTTATAATGGTCACTCCAGTAATCCCCGATATCCTTCTATCTCACCTCGCAGAGACCTGAAATGTCTATATTTCATCTGTCCATCTGTCGCTTATTATTCTCTAAATTCCTGTCCACAGCATTGTCCTAACATTCCAAGTTCCTATTGTAACTAATTCGATCTTCTTCTCCTGTGTGTTCTCTCCTGCTGCTGACGTTTTCGCTTGGCAAGGGTTACGTGGGATGATGACCGCGGAATCCTTGTCTCTGCCATTGCCGGGCCCGACACACGGCCGATTGGGCCGAGTCCCTTAGTTGCCAGGATTCATATTCTCTATTTCGTCCATCATTACGCTCTTGGGAATGATAATTGAGGTTATTGTCCGTTGCATTCCTCAATGTTGTTTTATCGTGACACCATCATTCAAGACCCACCACACTGGGGTCAAATGCCTTTGCAGCCGCCTCACTAAGAAACAGATACTGCGTGGACTAACTTTCGTCGGGCTCCTAACCTTCGACCTATCTAGCATGGGTAACCCTATCGGGAACAATTATCATTACTTCCGCCAGCTTTAGGGATCATCGGAACGCACAAGCCCTTCCACCAGTCAAGATCGTAGTCCTTGGGAGGGGATATATATATATATATATATATATATATATATATATATATATATATATATATATATATATATACACATACATACACAACCACACTACCATATTGCTGGATAATTTCACTACCCATTCAAAATTTGAATTTCCGTTAAATTCTTATTCAAATTTCCTTATTCCCCGACGTCACTCAATGTACAATGACTTGCATCTCAGAATTTATAAGAGCCCTTCAAATTCAGCAGTGATATGTTATAATTTCAACTTAATCAGTGAAGTAGATGTCTATTTCTTTCAATTTACACTGAGCCTTTGGTTTTTATCACCATTCTACTTCTCTTGCCGATTTTGATAATGAGTGAGTACTAGAAAGCGGGAGTCTAATCCTTCAGTTCCATCTGACATTACTTGTCCATTATTTTATTAGCATTGCCTCCTGCTTGGACAGCATGGTTACGCTCCGGGAAGTTACGAAGTGTTTTCTTAAAGTAAGTACCGTTTACTTATATTTAAATATTGGCGCTTCAGAACACAGTTTTGCTCCTGCAGCGCCATCTACTGATTCATTGAGAAGCTATAGCAGCATTTGTTTTGTTTCAGATGTCGTTTGCTTGTCCGTGCATGTAAACAACAATGTCCGCGACAATCGTTGATCCCGCCAGCTGTGAAGTGCGTTCTGTCACACGATTCTTGTATGCAAAAGGATTGTCGGCCGCTGAAATTCATCGGGAATTATGCCTAGTTTATAAACCTACAGTTTACGAACTTACAGTACACTTAAAATACGAATACAGTACAGTATAAACTTACAGTACACGAACAAATGTCCATGACGAAGATCGAAGTGGTAGGCCCAGTATTCTGACTGATGAAATTGTTTCGCAAGTGGAACAAAAACTGCGATGTGATCGTCGATTGACAATTAATGGCCTGGCTGAACAATTTCCTCAACTTGGACGCACTACTGTCTACAATATTGTTACGGAAAACCTCGGATACCACACATTGCGTGCAAGGTGGGTACCGAAAATGCTCACCGACCACCACAAAGAGCAAAGAATGTCCAGTGGATGAGAGTTTTTGGGTCATTGGGAACTCTTTAAACCACCCACTGTACAGTCCTGACCTTACACCCAGCGACTACTTCCTCTTCTTGCACTTGAAACAGTGGTTCGGTGGACAACGTTTCGAAACCGAAGAGGAACTCAAGAATGGCGTTGTCGATTGGTTCAACCCTCAGGCGGCGAGTTTCTATGCAGAGGGGTTAAAGAAACCGGTGCAGGGGTACGAAAAATGCTTAAAGTGAACGGCGATTATGTAAATAAGTGAAGTAGGTTCGTAGCTAACTAAAAGTGCCAATAAAATGTGTTTCATATGAGTATATTTTTTCCTGTGACTGAACGGGCCTTACTTTATGAACACCCCTCGTAGTTAAATCAAAATACTTTGATAGGACAAAATGGATCAAGGAGAATTAGTCTTCTTAAACGTACGTGCAGATAAAAATTCAATCCAATACGTACATATTTTCAATTCTAAATTGTAACTCAGAATTTCAATTGTTAATTTTATGGTATCCGGATTGGAGGCACGATTACTAATTAATTAGGAGCTTAATCTACTCAACCTTAACGTACGCCTACATGCCTTTAGGGGGCAATACCGTGGACGAATTGCAAACGTGAGAGTCAATTACGAGATTCACTGTCGATTAATTTGCAGGGCTCATTCTCCGAGTAAATTGTTTCAGCTTATTGCCCCCTTTCGACTTTCCAAACGAATTAAGTTTGCAGGAAGCGAAATTACAAACCGATATGATCAATTTTTAAACTCACATGGCTGGTAATTCCATAAATTTTCTGTATTTTAATGCTGTAAGATGCTTAGTTAATTTAAGAATCCTCATCTAATAAATACAAAGAACGGAATTAATACGGTATTAACTCTTAATTTGGAAGAGAACATGAAACATGCATGGATTTTTAAAATATCAATTGAACGGCGGCTTGAGAAAGTTGCCCTGAACGCAAGTACTCGCCTCAGGTGACGTACATAAACATAGACAGCAAAAGTTTAGTGTAGTTATATAACAAAACTATGATCAGTGGGTAATTACGAATTGGTTCAATTTAAAGAGAAATTCTGATCTTTATCGGTAACATAGTGGTTTATCAATAAATCACATATTTCAATAGGAGCTACACGGAGGCCAATCAGGAGAAACCTAACTCTCCGAATAATCGTTTATTGTTCTGGCTGTAAAGAACATTTGACAACATCTTGAATACGACGATAGCTAAGACCACGATCAATAGAAAATGCCTTCGTAATTGGAGGCTGAAAAGGATATAATTCATGGATTAGACTTTTCATATAAGAGATAAAAGGGAAAAAACTTAATTACCAGCATGTCATTTACTTAATCAACTGAGTCAGATTCCAATAACCTGGGAAAAAATAGGCAAAGTATGTGACCTGGAGATAAAGCATGATGAAATAAACGTTAAATAACTACTATAAGGTCACGGTGAAATAGTGGACGCGAAATCTTCAGCGAGGTCGTGAAACAACGAGATTTCAGCATCATTTTGTTTCCGCGAGGACAAGAGGGAGCACTCTTAAAAGAAATACATCCCGGAAATTTCGAGGAGCGCATCTCCGTGGATATTAAGAGATAGCATTTGCGTGGAGGGAACATAAATTCTCTCCCCGGTAATTTTTGGAGTTCGCATATCACCGAATGAATGGCGTCAAGTCTTTGTCTTATTCGCTCTCCGGACCATTGCTGGGCAAAGACAGGAGGGGTTGAAGTAAGGGAGGGAGGAAAGAAAAAATGGCTTAAGGACAAGCGAGGGCCGTGCATCGTCATCTCTTCCCTACAAATCCCCGCCCCCTACAGCGTAAAGCCTAAAGCCATTTTGGCAAAAGATGATCGCATGAAACTCCTGCTCAGTTGAGAATGACGCTTCATAAAACTGGGAGATACCATGAAAGCAATAGCTATTTCACCTTGGAAATGGAATCTAACCAACTCCCTTTATACGCTGCCTATAAAATTAACTCCAAGCTCTTGCCCCTATCTCCGAGTTATATTTAGGTTTTAATTTAAAAATATACATATCCTATCTCTCAACGCAAAACTTTAAATTACCTCCATTGGGTAATACCTCAGCATTGATCTCACATTCTACGAGTTTGACCTCGAAGTGATAATGTGGTGTCAAGCATTTAAAAACAACCACTTGAGGTTTTCAAACCTTCGATGATGAGATAAAGTCTAAGTGCTTCGATAAAACCTTTATTTAGGAGAAGATTTTAATTAATATTTTAAATAGAGGTAAACCTAAGGATGTTTATTAATCATTATCTTAATAAACCGTGATACATTCAATGTATTTACCTACGAGGTAAGGATAGGTTTTAGATGGTATATATAACGAGCTACTAAGTGTTGAGAAAATGTTCTCTTTCTTTGCCATGCATTATTCTTTTCTTCATTTCATCGTAACACGTGTCTGTCTTCGTGTTGTTTTAGAATCCTATTCTCTCCCATTCTTTCCACCGCGCATCTGCAACGCTACCCCTCCTGTCATGGCCGTTAACATACTGCTGCCTTTCAATATTTTTTCTACTCACTTTCTCTGCCTGTTAAGAATTTCTCTCCCAGGAACTTTCTCCCTTCGCCCGCACTATTTATGAGCTCGGCGTTTGTTTTCCTCTCTGTTCACCTTATTTTCTCTATATTTCATCCGCATCTCAAGGTTCTCCTAACTACTCTTTTGTCATTTATTTACTCAAAGCTCAGGTCTCACATACATTAAGCACTATTTATTTATTTAACGACTTCCTTGGAGTTATACTAAGACTTCCATCGGGTTCTTACACATTACACACACGACATTGAAGACAATTACAAACACCCAAGCCCTAAGTGAAGGAAAATCAACCTTAGAACGAATCGAACTAGGTGCCTCTCGGTTGGCAGGCGATGGCGTTACCGCACCGCCACTGGATCAGCAAAGCTATGTTCCATATTAAAGAATTTATAAATATTTTATTCACAGTTTTACTCAGGGTACTCGTTATAATTATTAATTCCAATTCAAGGTAATTGTATTCTCCTATTCTTCTCTATCTCCTATTGTAATAATTCACCTAATAACCAACAATACCCCTTTGCTTCCTAAGTACTGCTCCATTACAAAAGAGCTTCCCCTCCCCCGATAATCTCATTATTTTTGTTTTCCTGTAGTAATTATTAATCGCTTATCTCATGAAATTTTGCCGTTAAGCAATTAATGATAACTGTAACCCTTTGGTTGCCTGACCCATTATTGATTGATTCTCTGCAACCCTAACGGATCTAATCATCGCCACTCACATTTATTTCAACTCCAGCCCTTTCCAGGGCTGGAGTTGAAATAAATGTTCCATACATAACATAAATACTGACGAAATCTTCTCTTAGTCCCCTGCCCATTATTGTTCTCCCGATTCTTCTTGGTTACTGCCATTACCCTTGCGATCCGAATCATATGAAAGCCAAGATATCGAAGCTATACCATGCAAAAGTTCCCAATTTTTATGATTGTTACCTAACTTAGGAATGACGTAACAATTGCGAATCAAATTCTTGCATCAAATTACATTGAAAAATCAGGATCTCCATTGCAACGTCAGTGTCCCAAACACAAAATATTACTTACAAGGAAAAAATAAAGTGCGACATAAATGAGATTTTAGTATAATGCAACCATTTCAGAGAGTAAAAATCATTCGCCTTGACCGGGATTCGAACCCGGATCCCTCGATATCCGGCCGAGTGCTTTAACCAATTAAGCTACCGAGACGTCCTCTTACACTCCGAAATTTTGGGGGCTTTAAAGGAACAAGATGTTATGACGAAATACCGTACATACAATGTCACAGGCATTCGTAGTCGTGCGCGACGCGCCACAGTCCACGATGTTAATAAAGCCAATTTCAAACAGGCTGTTCATACCTTAGACAAATTTCAAGAAACTGTAACAGTAACTTTAACGGAGTCACCCGCTATGTGTGCATTATAATGCAACCATTTCAGAGAGTAAAAATCATTCGCCTTGACCTTGGTGAGATTTTAGTATTAAAATATGTAACAGTTTTGGTTTTTTAGAATAAAATATTAAAAGCATTTATATCACTAAATTTCCAATGAGGTAACGCGTGGATATAATCATTAAATCATTATCGGCTTGGTTATTATACAAATTAAAGTTCATACAAAAATTACGAGTTTAGCTTAGTCGTTTCATTATTTATTGCCAATATATAGAAATATAAAACCATAAACACAGTAATCAACCCGAAGGTCGGTTTAGTAGGTGATGGTAGAGCTCGCCGACGGCGTGTGAATATTCACACATCAGGGTAGGGGGGCCAGTTCCTTTCCCTGTGCCGGTTATGGTTTCCCAGGAAGACCTGGTACCCGAAAAATCAACTAGCTTGGGTGGAGCTCCAGGTGCCCAGTTCCAGTTCCACAATGCAAGTACAGAACCTTATATCCAAAACTAAAATACACAAACTTTTCTTCACTTCCTTATACAAATTATCTCGATTCATTTAGTCCACATGCCTACATTTTTCCTCCTCGATTGCGCGTCTCGCTCCCCTAACGCTCTCCCCACTATCAAAGTCGCCATCGCCAATTAAAGTGTTCTGCATCTATCTTTCCTGCCCCTTTTGGATTTCTCCCGTCAATCCCCTCTCCTCCCCTCCCCCAATGGCTTGCATTTCTCTACATCTTCTACGCCCAAATCTAAAAGTCCCCAATCTACACCTATGATCTTGCTTAAACGACCAAAGTTGGTACACCGTACAAACCCACTCTCCATACCCAGAGCATACCCTAATCTTTTCTTAACATCCTTACTTAGCATTCATCGATTCTCTCCTCCTTGTGTAAACATCTTTGCCTAGTGAAATTCTTCTCCTTATATCCCAACTATTTTGACCATAATGGTCCAAAACATTGCCAAAATAGGTAAACTGCTCCCCAAGTTCTAGTTCTCTTCCTCATATTTTAAATTGTAACTTAGCCTTCCCCTTTCCTGAACATATCAAAATCTTTTTCTTATTCAAATCGATTCTTATCCCATTCCTTCCACACAGATTTCTTAAAGTACTCGACAATATTTTCACCCTAATGAAGACCCTTTGCTTTTCCACATAGATTTTTATTACGACCTAGGTTTCGTTACATGGTAACATTGGAACCATATAAAAAGCGTGACAATGTAACGAAACCTAATTCATAATAATAAAAAAATTATGTGGAAAAGCAAAGTGTCTTCTTTTTTATGAAGTATTTCCACCATGTTACGTCTGAATCTGTCTTTAAATTTTGTCACCCACTTGGCTGACTTATTAACTACAAACTGTTGACCCAAAAAACTTGATTTCATTAATTCCCCACCGACTTTCATTCCTTTTTCCAGTTCTTTCCGTTTCACATTTCCTCTACGTACACGCTGAAAAGAATGGGTGATAATGGGCACCTGTTTCTCATCCCTCTTTTTAACACTACCTATTTCGATTTTCTATCTGACTCCTGCACCTCAGGATTCTGAGACATTTATAGGCTGCAGATTAGTCGCCATCCCTCCAATCTACTCGGTAACACTTTCTTTAATTCAATCCAATCTACTCATTTAATTCTCTACTTATATACTACTTCTCTACTTATATAATAATCTCATGTATCTACTTATCTAATAATCTACTTATATAATAATCATATAATAATCTAATACTTCTCTATTTATATAATATACTACTCAATTAAATCTACTCTTTAATTTAATTCAATCCACTCTATCTAAAGCGTCACAAAAAAAACTAAAAAATCGGTAAAGATATTTTGATTATACTCTATTACCCTTTTGTTTATAATAAGATATAACCGAAAGGAAGGATAAATACAGCCTGGCCAAACTGATTTTTTTTGTGCTAAAGGATAAGCATTCATAAAGTGGTACTTCCGGTACTCGTACTTCCACTGTACTCATAATATTGTGCTTTTTTCCAAAAAAAAAATTTTAACTTAACATTTACAATAATCCGATTTATTCGTGAAAATTATGAGGACTAGGTGAATTTCAGTAAATTAACAAATGATTCTAGTTCATTAACTCATACTTGGAATTGCTATGCATATTATCACCTAAAAGTCGCAAAAACTTTTCCAGCTGTTTAATATAAATTACCTGCAGCAAAATATTTATTCACACCCACCATATGGGTTTTACTAACAGAGCATATTTCATTCCCAGTTTACATCGATACATCTAACTACTAAGCTATTAACAAATACTAGTACAAATGAAAATAAGTTTACAGTATAGTTGTTGGTATATTCGACTGTTCATCTGTATAAAAATTATCTCACACTTGTATTTCATTATTAGCACCAATATGACCGCCATTCACAAATTCCCTATCAAGTATTTTGTTATCTCTCTTTTTTTAATAAGGATTTGCTTTTTTTATTTATACCCTTGGAGTGTTTTGGTAATATATTTGAACGCATGTTATGAACAATGAATTCTTTAGTTGGTTTACTGTTTTCGGAAATTACGTACTCTTTGGAAGGAATTACATACGCACAGTCGTATTTTACGTGCGTCGTATGTGGTTATATCACCATTATGGCCCATAAGGAGATCTCCATTTAAAATTTTACGCCATTATTTCCCTAAAGTAGGGGACAAAAGACCTCCAAATGGTTGTTGAGGTATTCGCATATTCATCGTAGCAAATTTCTTTGTAAATTTTACCCGTGAATGTTTTTGATTTTTTTTTGTTCCTGCTCGATGATTCAGGAATTTTCCCAGTACTCTTTGGGAAAGCCTTCACTGGATACTAATGCCTTTGCACTTATCATTCAATTTCATCTGCTCTCTTTACGCTTTTAGGAATTCACCTGCGCATATTCGTAAATCATTATTAAATACATCTATAATTTTGTTTGATACTTGTCATTGTCTGCCCTGAGTCTCTTTATCCCTAACAAAGATTTTTACTCATTCCCGAACCTATCATTCCTTTTTATTTCAAACGCCTTTTTCTTCTACATTTCCTTAAATTCCCTCAATTGAATAAAAATATCATTGCCTTTGGGTATCATGGCGGGCATATATTTATTTCCATAGTTAATTTTTTAAGTGTTTTGTTTTCATTAATTTCCTTTATTTATATCAAGGTTATTTGTTTTCATATATTATATTGTGATAGACATCCTTTGGACGTGGGCGAACGTCTTCTGGAGCGACGGCTACAGAGTAATATTCTCGGGAGACGGCCAGAAAATTGCAGGAGTAGACGTTATACTCTCGAAGAAATGGCCAAAGAACATAATATCGTGATGGCAATACGAGGGTAATCCCAGAAGTACCCGACTCAACAAAGAAAAACCAAAAAAATTGGAAAAAATTTATTCAATTTTCAACAATCTCCTTTCAGCTCTATACGCTTTTCCCAGTAATGTTCAATAGGTTCGATACCCTTTTTATGATAAGAGCTCTCTTGCTCCTCAAAATAGCCATTAACTGCGGACATCATTTCTTCATTGTTGGAAAATCTTTGACCACCGAGCCAAGTTTGCGAACAGAAAATAATCCGAGGGGGCTAAATCTGGCAAAAGGGGTGCATGAGGTAGCAATTCAAACTTTAATTCAAGAATTTTGGCCATTGCAATAACGGATTAGAGAGCTGGTGCATTGTCTTGATGAAACAACACTTTCTTCTTAGCCAAATTCGGCCGCTTTTGCTTGATTTTTTCGTTCAAACGCTTCAATAAGTTTGTGTAATACTCGCCGTTGATATTTTTCCTTTTTAAGATAGTTAACGAAAGTCCCACGCGCAACCCAAAAAACCGACGCCATGATCTTAACTGCAGATGAAATTAATTGGCAATTTTCCACAAAATAATTATTATGTTGAAAATTGCTAATTGCTTATTTTGTGGAAAATTGCCAATTTTAATTAATCATGATATTCCACCATATCACGCCTGAAACGCCTCTTTTTATGCAGATGAAATGGTCTTCGTCTTCTTTGGAACCGGTTCTCCCTTTTGAATCCATTGTTTTCATTGTTATTTTGTCTAGGGGAGTAAAGTAATGGACCCATGTTTCATTCATGGTTATGAAACGGCGCTAAAATTCTGCTTTGTTGCTGGGTAACTTGCTAAACACTCAATGGAAACATCTATGGAAACATCTTCACGACACTAGTTTTCCTCGAGTGTGACCAAACGCGGCAGCCATCTTGAAACACAGCTTTCTCATGTCCAAATTTTCAGTAAATATGCGATATACCGCACTTTTTGAAATACCTACTATACCTGTTAGCTCGCGCACATTCAGTCAACGATAATCCTGTATCTCTTTGTGAAATTTCTTCACCGTTTCTGGAGTCGTCCCTCATTTGGTCGACCAATGCCGTACTCGTCTTGACAGCTCGTACGGCCTCGTTTTAACTCTGCTACCAAATATTTTTCTGTGGAAAACGAAGGATCATACTCACCCAGAGTAGAACCCAGTTCAGCTTTTATATTGGTTGGGCTGAGGCATTTTAAATAAATGTAAACACAGTATTCAACCCGAAGGTTGGTTTGGTAGGTGATGGTCGAGTTCACCCAGTACTAAGCCTGACGGCGTGTGAATATTCACACATCAGGGTAGGGGTGTAAGTTCCTTTCCCTGTGCCGGTTATGGTTTCCCAGGAAGATCTGGTACCCAAAAAACCACATAGCTTGGGTGGAGCTGCAGGTGCCCAGAGTGCCTTGCCCGGGAATCGAACCCGGTCCCTCCGGTCAGTGGTCCAACGCTCAACCCCCGGGACTACCGCGACCCACTTTAAAGAAATATATAGTCTCATATAACGATGGTTACTTTTCTCTATTTTCACAATTTCACTGAAAACGTTCACTATCGATGGCTGCCAAACAAATACTGAACAACGTGGTGTCTGCAAACTTAAAACATATGTTTTATAGATTGCGTTTCTCTAATACAGTAATTTTTCAAACGACTACGGCCATTTCTAGGTCAGCCGGGTACTTCTGGGATCACCCTCGTATAATAAAACGATATTGATGAGAAAGTTAGAGGCAGTGCCTGCGGATAAAGTGATAGTATAGGTGTATATGCCAACGTCCAGCTATGCAGATGAGGAAAAAGAGGAAGTATACGAATAACTGGAAGAGGTTCTAGGAACAGTTAAAGGGAATGAAAACCTCATATTAACAGTATATTGAAACGATGTGGCGGGCGAGAGGGAAGTAGCGTGGGATACTTCGGATTAGGAAAACGAAACGCCAAGGGAGAGAGACTAGCAGAATTCTCCAACGAGAAAAACATGGCAGTGGTAAATGCTATCTTTGATCAACAACGGGGAAGAAGATATACATGGAAGATGCCTGGAGACAAAGCATGATACCACATCCCTGTCAGGAAGAGATACAAGAACCAGGTTAAGACGTGCAAGAGCTACCCCGGCGCAGATATAAATAGCGATCACACCCTGGTGATCATGGACAGCAGACTTAGTGCGATTCGCAAAGGTCTAACACACCCGAGTGATTGAGTGACAGTTTGTTGACAGTGTGTTTACGTAAGTCCTTTCTGCTTTGCTACATCCGTTTTATAATTTTGCATTTATCTATGTGATGGACGGGTCACTGGCATAGGAGGGATCCTCGTAAACCCTGAGTGTGTGCGTGAATGCGATTCACGAGAGTGACTGTTATTTCTTAACACACCCTAGTGATCGAATGGTTGTAAGTCTGTTTTTATTTTTTTATTATTAATTTGGACTTTTGTGTGTGATTGAGGTATACGTAGGTCACTGTTTCTCAAACACACCCAAGTGACCTAGTGTGTGTGTGTTCCCCATTTCTCCCCTTTTTTGTAACCTGATTTATTCCCTCCTTTAAAATATAGTGGCAATCAAGTTTACGGTTTCGTCTATCTCGTTTTCAGTATTAATTGATTAAACTTAATAAATGCCGATAAAAATTGGAATCATGAGCACTAACAGCTTGGAAACTGAAATCAATACATGTGAATATATATATATATATATTCATTCAAACAGAAATAGGTATAAGGAAAGGGGATAGGAAAACACATAAAAGGCGAACACAGGACATGTGGGGAAGGCGGTTTATATATATATATAAGTCCACCTGTACACGTGGCCTAATTTACAATTCAGCTTTTTACTGCAAGACTTCGGCACGTCACCAATTTTACAAATAAATTTCAAACCAGGTTTTAGATCTACAAGTATATTTGCAAATATTTAAGATTGTATTAACAAATCATAGGGCAAAATAATACTCTGCAAATTTTATAATACGATGTAGCATTGTAGAAAGTTTTTTAGTTTTCAAAATGTAAAAAATGGGTAAAATAACGTTTTTCAAGGTTTTAATTTTCCTTTTTCATCCATTAAATCGGAGAACCGTTCTATATAGAGTGATAACAAGGTAATCTCTTTTTTCATTAATTAAAAATTATTCATTATACCCTCGCTAAAAACAGTTAAAGCGGAAAACCATTTAATTCAAATATTTGGCGGATATTTTAACCTTACAAAAATTATTTTTCGTAAAAATTAATAAAACCTGGGTGGAGACTGAGATCTCCTAAAAGAGTATCAAAAACATTGATAATATTCGAAAACAAACAACTTTGCTTTTCCACTTAAAAATTTTTTTATCCTGACCTAGGTTTCGTTATAGTATAACATCATCAGGTAAAAATGCAAGTCAAGCTAGGCAAGACGGGGAGGAGATTTGAAACAAGAATAAAGGAGCACCGAGCGTGCTTTAAAAATAATATCTCCGCGTCACTCTTCGCCAAACATCTGAGAGATTGTTGCCACAGCAGCGATTTCAACCCCGAAATTCTGCACTTTGAGAATAAAGGCCATCATCTCGATGCGCTGGAGCAATTAGAAATCCTTCAGCCCACGAATTACGGAGAAGATGCTTTGACCAAGGATTTTCTTTACCCTTTAAGTTCCCCGTTATTGTTTTTCCCTCCCCCCTGCCCACTAACCTGAAACCAGTAAAGCTTTTTCGACAATGTAGCGACTCCTCCCAGCCCGCTACTGAGTCACCTGACTAGTTACCAAGTGCCGTTCTCCCCGTTCACAATAATTATTCCCCTAATCCTCTGCCAACTAATCCGACGTCAAGCGGGCTTTTTGCAACATTGTATTGAACCCCCTCCTCCTAGCCTGCTAATTTGTCAATATTACTATTTCTCCTCCGCCTCAAACCATAGACTCTTAGCCCCCCTCTTCCTACCTCAATCAATCCTTTCTTTCCTACCTCCTCTTCCCCTCCGCCCAGTGATATGCACCTGTATATATACTGTGCTTGACTTGCATTTTTACCTGATATACTCGTTAGCTTAATTTCGCCCTTAAGCCACTTATATCACACAACCGTTTATCAGCATAGCTTGGTATCGGTATAAAATGCGTCAAACGGCGCAGTACTTAAGCATCAGTCAGTCAGTCATTTTTACCTGATGATGTTATACTATAACGAAACCTGGATCATGATAATAAAAATTTTTAAGTGGAAAAACAAACTTGTTTGTTTTCGAATATTATCAATATGAAGATTTTCCACCAAGTTACGCCAGAAACTGTTTTATTTTAAGTGTCTAAAACCCTAGTGAGGAAATAAGTAACTCCAAAATTGGGACAATGTGCTCACTCTTAAATATGAATCAGTAAACATTAGCAAAGTTTTTCAAAAGCACTCCGAAAGATGTATTGAGTTCCATTTCATTCTCGTTTCAAAGACTAATGTTTTACACGAAAATGAAGAAAGGTAGACAAAACAAATTCAAAAAAATAATTTATCAAAAAGCTTACTCGGAATGCTTATTCTGACAGCAATTATTTAAATTTTGAAGTAGTTTAGAGGAGCTTGCTTTTAATGAAATATTCTCAGGTCAAAATAAGCCGTAGTCTCTACAATATAAATGAAATAACAATATTTATGAATGTAATACATTAATTTCCTCCAATTCTTCTTTCTTAGAAAATACTTGCCTTTGTGGGAACAGTATTATCAATTGCAGTTAGCTCAGTCACCGAATAAGGGATTTTACTCCAGAAGTCACACATTTAAGAGAGACATCGTTCGGAAAACGAAGCTCGTATAAGAATTTTCAGAGGCTGATACACTGAGAAGGATCGAAGAAACGAAGAGGGGGTTTGT
The DNA here is from genome assembly GCA_037158775.1 of Hetaerina titia. Lineage (NCBI taxonomy): Eukaryota > Metazoa > Arthropoda > Insecta > Odonata > Calopterygidae > Hetaerina > Hetaerina titia. Next base: position 17,383,109 of record CM073773.1, read on the forward strand.
GAGACATTTTCCTCTCCGTCGACTTGTCGCCCCGAGCTCTCTTGTGATGCTTAGAAAGCTATGGACAAGACGGGATGGGAGCAGCGGAGCGAAGATGGATGGAAAGCACGAGGTCAAGGGGACAGGGTCACTCCGAGGGATGGGGAGAAGGGATTCCGAAGAATCGCAGCGCCGAAGAATGATGCAGCCGCATTCCGAAAAAAACATGACGTGCACGGATTTTTTTACTTATTTCGCGAAGAAAAATGTCAGACCGTCACCAGATTTCAAATGTCTCTTTTTTGAGCTCCGCACTTCTGATTTTATTTTGATATCCATCAATGAATTAACGGAGGATATGGGAAGAATTCAACTAGTACGACACAATACCCTTACAGTCGTAGGATGAGAGTGTGGCAGGAGGTTTTAGCAGGATTAGTTTAGCACCATTTCTTAATTTTAATTCTTGCAGTTTTGTGCCCAAGAACGTAATAAATAAGCACCTTTATCGAAAAGCGTGATTTTGGGGAGTTATTGTCTTTTTTATTCTGTGTTTTATGTCATTAAGATAGACAGGCTACTATAATCTAAAAGTAAGTCAGTTATTATGGTAAGAGGACAGAGAACGAAATTAGGTAAATTGGTTTAACTCTTTTATCTCTGCAACCTTCTATGACTCACCACAGGGCATCAATCCGTTTTCATGGTTAAATTGATAAATTTAGATGGTGCTATCAAAGTGACATTGCTTTTCAACATTAGTTCTGGTTTATTTCATAAACTAATGACACTTAGACACAAAATTATTAAAATCACCCAACGTCCAGTTAAGTAGCACTTCAGCGCGGGAAACGAAATGTCAGAAATACAAATTGATATTATTTTGTAAACTGAAATCAATGATCATTATCTATTCAGAAAAAACCGTATTTAATAATACACTTGAACACAAAAAATTGCATTAGTCGGTGTATGCTAACGGGCGATGGCTGAATTGGAGAGTGAGATTTCCCTGCCCCCTTGATGTTCGATAAATAAAATAAAATAGCGTTGCGGTTACTTAACATCGAATCTAGCAAATATTGATAGTAAAAATATAAATAATTTAGTCTGATATTGTATAATAACTATTATTGATAGTCTACCGGTTAAGGCAAGTTTTGACGGAACATAAGTAATAACCCCAGCTGCATTGCTAAGCTTCACTTAACATAAACCAACGAAACACCGGACGTACATCACATTACACCCTTCAATTCAGCATACTTTCGGCCTCCATTAATCCCTCCAGCATACCTATCTTTTGAAGCACACGACAGTCGACTTCCAATTCACTCCGTCAACAGTCAACTCCTGCGTGCCAAATTTCGCCTTCATTTGAAACTTAAATCAAGTTTGCACTTAAAGAACTTCTCTGCCAGGAGCTTGCTTTAGGTGCTTAATATTATATTAATTTTAATTAATTAAATTATTTTAAATTTTATTAATAATTTAGTTTAATTAATTAGTTTAATTAACTTCTTTTTGCTATACATCTATTAAATGTCGATTTCTTTAAAAAAACCAAATGTCAAACGCCATCGGATAATTATCTTTAAAGAAGAATCGTTAAGGGTCATTTGCCATCCCTGTTCGAATCCTTTCGATTGCATCCCAAAGACAAGTGTATCCATTAATCCCGTCTCTCCTACCAAAAAAATATGTTACAAAAAATTGAAAAAAATAGGGCGACTATTTTCGTAGGCATGTGAAGACTGAGCACTAACGGTATTACATATATCGACGGCCGAAGGATGTTTTGAACACAAATGGTGGACATCATGGAAAAATCAAGTGATGCTATGGAGTGTGTTACTTTAATTTCACAGTTATGGTAGGGATATCGACATTTACCATACCATAAGGGTGACCACAGGGGACCTCAAGGCTCCTCAATATTTACTTTCGATTTCAGAGCAAATATAATTCCTGCAGATTCCAAACAGTGTAAAGTGGCATCTGTAAGCATACAGATTTTATACTTTGCGCCAACGTAAAATTAGTAAAATATCACAGGGAGTTTTACGAAGTGCAATAATTAATTTTAAAAACTGTTTTCATAAATTATTTTGGTTATTAAAAATCAAATAACGTCAGTTGTCCAAAACTTGTCAGTCAAGAATGTGTTTAAAAATGTTAGTGAACAATTCGTATTTACTGTACAAACGATTATTAATTCAAACTATGGCAATTGCAGATGCGATCTACAGAAACCGCCTCACGATAATGATAGGCGTTCGAGGTAAGGGGAGTCGCAAGGAAGATAGTACCACGTTAGGACCGTCCACTGCGATTGGAAACACGAAATCCCGCCATACGGCGAACAAATATTCATTCACACATAGAAATAGATATAAGGAAAGGGGATAGGAAAACACATAAAAGACGAACACAGGAGAGGTGGGGAAGGCGGATTTGAGCAGATCACAAACGTAAAAATATTTCCTTAACCGGGACCTTTAATAGTTCCCTCGACCGTCCCAGTCGAGGAAATATATATCATTAATAATTAAATTATATATACACATCAAATTGAGGAATAATCAGTAAATTTTTCAATTTGGTTCCAGTACAATACAAATTATAATGAATTTATTCATCTATTTCTATTTTCGAATAAAGACTAGAATGCTAAAATGCATGGTTCAAGAGTTCTACATTTTCATTTAGACAATATCCCGAGAGCAGCCGCAGAAGGGTGTGGTGCGGGGTTTAAGGATACATGTCCACATTTAAGTTCACAGATGCATTTAACATCACAACAGCTAATATATAAAATTTCTGGAAATAAGCTATGTGCATCATACAAAACATATTCTTTTTGAATTATTCATAGTTTAATAATATTCAGATTAATTCAATATTTTCGGGTTTTTGGGTTCGATTTTGTAACGTTTGCGTATCGTGCGAGGGAATAACGAGTATTTGAAGGTTTGTGACGGACTGGATCTATTTTTTTTGCCCCGGTGGTCAATTCTAACAATATGTTTTGGTGCTAAAATTGTGTAGCAAAAATATCCAGTTTTCCTACACCGTCAAGTAAAACATGAATCTAACCTGCTCTATTCGAGATTCAAGATTTCTGATCCTATCTGATTACTACAGCACACCCGCTAACGCTCCCACTCTTCTTGTAGGAATGTTTAACCCTAGCGTCAAAACTGACCAACTTTACCCACGCAAGCTCATTATTCCATTGGAATTCGCAAATGTTTTGGACTCCAGTTAAAATTCCAAAGCATTTGGGTTAATTTGATAGGAAAACAAAGTCAAATTCAGTTAGTGCGCATGCAATCAATTAGCAAATTTAGACAAAGGTTACAATGAGTCAATAGAGTAGTAGTTTGATAATAAACAACTCAATAAAGGTGTTCAGAAAACTGAAAATGTTTAGCAAAAAGTGCTGTGCAAAACATAACCCTTTCGAGGAAAGGAAGAGCATGGTAATGCGCGGGCATTAATAGCACACTCCGGCTTGGTTTCACGTTCAATTTTACGGACACCGCCTCCAATCCAACGTGCGGAAGACTTTTATGGACGTTCACTTTCCTTTTACGAAACAAATTACCGGAGAGAAAGAAAGAAGATTTAGGAAAATAGGCTAAAATCGCAGCACAGCGGAGTGTTTTAACTCATGGTTGGGGTCGTTGAGCGAGTTCTTGGCCGCCCACCTAACCGGTTAATATATTTTATTTTTATTAATTTTGATGGTAATAACAGTTTTTACTGAAATAATTTCTTTCGGAATTCGTACACAAACTTTTTTCAATCATTATATAAATTGCTTCTTCGTGAATTACGTTAATGCCGTCCAGTAGACGTGCGACAAGTAGTTATTGGGGAAAAAACATCCCGGTTACTGAAAAAACTGAGAAGAGGAGGTACCCAGACACGAAGGAAACTAACAAGTCTTTTATGACGCTGCGGGACTAATTTAATTATGTATTATATTATGCATAGCTAATGTATTAATGTATGTAATTAGGACATGTTAACTTCTCGTCATGACTATACCATCATAGGGAAGTAAACGAGAGGAGCATATTATTATCTAAATTAAGACCTCGAAGTACTAGGTCTTAGGAACAGGGTGTTACGACACGAAAGAGCGTCATTCTTGATGAGCATCGCTTCATGGCGTGTTAAATGATATCTTTCAAAGAATTTATATACACCCGTAAAATTTTGCGCAAAGTATCAGAGAATCCATCACAAAACGATTCATAATACTCTATCCTCTTTTTAGAAAAACTAATTACACGCAGCGCAGCGGAAGCATTTAGATTCATCAGATTACCACAAGAATGACGTTTCGTTCGATAAAATGCGAAGCCTACGAATTTTTATTTTTTATTCCAAAATTAATTATTAATGTATCTAGCATTACATTTCTCTGACAAAAAGATGGTGTAGCTCCATACACAATCATTTGAATTGTTTTAACAAATTTCTTAGGATTATTTGATCATTCCTACAGAGGAGAACCACCTATTTCTTATTAATATTTAGGGCATTTTCATTTTTTTTGTTGGATTGAGCACAGTAATCTGTTGTTTTTTTCTAAAACTACCATATAATCCGATAAAAATAATGATTGAAAACGCTATCATATATTGTGTTACAGTGGAAATTTCAAGAACTGCCGAATGCTGATAACACATGTTAAAACATCTCTCATATAAAAAACACTCGGGATATAATTCGAAAATAGTTCCTTGAGAATAAACACATTTTTTCCTTTCATGCTAACTGTATTTTGCATTAACAGCTTCCATGGACTCAGAGTAATATTTTATTAAAAAATAATTTTTAGTATGTTAGATAAGAAATTAATTATTTAGACAAAAAATCAATTGCTCCTCCAAGGGGATAAAAAAATCTGCCATATAGAAAATCGCACGAGTCGTGTATTTTTTATATTTAGATTAAGGAAGCTATTCTCTTGCCCATAAAAAATATACATCCGCTTTCCCTTTGAATAACCCTGCAACAAATTAAATTTTTCTACATGGAGAGGAAAAACACCCACATATATTTTTCTCCCTGCGCAGGGAGCTCATTTTTTCCTTCCCCCTCATGCTATATAGGCACTGATGTTGTATTTTTCAGAGGCGCTTCTCCCCAACTCAAGTCATTAGCTTCAAAAAGGTCGGGGAGAGAAGAAAGAGGAAGGCAGTTGAGGGTTAGAGTAGAGGGAAAAGGCTGGTGGGAGGAGTAGAGATAAATACGGCTCTGCATTAGCGAACTCTTTTAACTAAATATTGCACGAGTCCCTGCAACTCAGCGTTCTTTCCTACACGGGCGGCTATCTTGATGACTCTTAACTGCCCCCACTCATCTCGCTCGAAACATTTAACTTATTTAAAACAGAGAGCGTAGGGAATGAGCAAAGGTGCACCCGCGATTGGGAGGTTTTTTTCTGAGTCCAGACCCACTCGCAAGCAAGTCCCTCGAAAGGTGTAAAAAATAAAATCCGGTCCGAAAAAAAGTGACGACGAAATCTTTCCGTCACCCTCGAAAAGAAAATATGACTGACGCAAACCCTCCCTCTCACGGAAAGCCAAACGAAATTGATGAAACACAGAAGGTACGCTCTCACGCTTGTCAATTCAAAGCCCGTCTTCGGCACAATCCAACGGCGATTTTCGCCATCAGCCGATTCGCGCCTTCCTCCCTTCCTACCACCCTAGTTATCTCTAAACCCCCAGAAAACTGGATCCTCTGCCGCTCGGAAAACGCTTAGCGCCTACTTCCCAATACCCAACCACTCCTCCTGCCCTTCATCCCTCTCCATATCCATCCTCCCGCACAGAGTCCTTGAGTGACTCCCTTCCAGCCTTCCCGTCAAAGTTCCTCCAAAATTCATACTAATACGATTATCTATCCACTCGCGATTTACTTAAAGCGGCGGAGGGAAAAAGGTCACATGAGCTATCTCTCTGTTTCCGTCTCTTCTTCCAGCCGCCCTTTTTTATCCGAAGGAGACCAGGATGAAGACTCCGTAGCCAAGGTCGCGAGAACGGCTGGAGGGAAATACGGAGACGAAAAAGCAAAAGAGACCGAAAAGGCGACGGCTGTGGGAGCTTTAAATAAAAAAAAGAAAGGGAAAAGCGAATGAAGGGGTGCGGCGAGGAAAATGTGCGGGCGAAGTAGGCGTAACACTGAAGGAAAGGAAGAGGTCGAAAATGGTGAAGGTGTTAGACCATCGGGAAGAACAGGGCAAAGGGAAGGGAGGACAGGGAACATCGACGGCAGCGGTAACGAAGGGAGGAATGGAGCGAGGAGATGTGAAAGTGGGGGATAAATAAAGAAGAACCGCGTGAAATTGGGAGGAACAGGGAAATGGGAGGAAGATCTCTCTCACTATATCTGAGGAGGGAAGGAAATAAGGTTTGTGCTATTGTTTTTAATTAGAATTGAGCCATTATTAATTCTGTAAGATTGATAATGCCATCGCTGTGACGATTTGCGTCTTGAAGAACTGGGCAATTTAACACTGCGTTTAACCTGCTAAGTTAAGGAGTTCACCTAGCCATTAGCACACATTATACCAAGACTCCAGTAGAGTGTGATCACAAATATTAAACTCCTATGATGTGCTATGGGCGACGGAAGGGATTCCCATCAAAAGAATAAACATTATTTCATTTCGTTCGCACTCCTTGAAATTGTCTGGAATGTTCGGCAGAAGATTCTCAGAATTGAGGAACAAGGAAAACTGCTTAGCAGAGACCATTTACTTCTCCTCCTATCCCTTATCCGCAGCCTAGACGCCTGGCCGAAAAACCAGGCTTTAGTCTTGCATGTTACCAAGCACGGTGGAAGGTAGTTGGACAGTTTGAGAGATTGACTTAGTTTTCTAAAAAGGGGAGTTTTCAAGAGTCAACTCGGTTATCCTCTCTGGGAGATATTCAAGTGGAAACCACGTGAGAAATGCCACTGTAGCCGTCATGGCAGCCGAGCTATTGCCCACAGATTACCACCTTCCTGCATTGAAAAATTTCAACTGCATTCGAGTTATTTGAAACAGAGTAAAAAGACATTTCCAATTATTAACATCGGATTTTTTACTTTTTATGGCAAAAGGTAAGAACCCACGCACCAATTGTCCTATGACCACATAACTCCTTCCCGAAAAGGCTGGAGACGGCCCACGAAAACACTTCTCGTGAGTGAAACAAAAGGATTCGCACAAGTGGAAAATTGAAAGAATAAATAAGTAATCACATTCCACACCAAAAGGCGCAATGGTTCACAGTGTTATAATATCAGAATGAACCTAAATATTAGAATTACGGAGATGATAAAAGAGAACTGAGAAAAGTTAAGGAGATGAAGAATCAAATCCAAAAAGAAGACTGAAAGGCGGTGATATTTTCGAAAAGTTTGCTCAGTTTGGTACATTACAAATACCTTCGAAACATCTCCTGTAATTGAGCCTGTGCCGACGCCCCACGAGTGTAAAATCATTAGAGGATAGTTTTATTTTCAGCACACTACTCTCCAACTCACAACGATCATCAAAGGTTGGATAAAGGAGGAATGGAAGGGGGAAGAATGGACGGATTCCTGGAGGAGTAGCGGTTTATGCATGCAGGGTGACATGATAGGCAGGAATTGGCAGGTTAGAGGGTGACATAGAGGATGCCGTGACGGCAGGAATACCTTGGGGGAGGTCGCAATGGGAGTGGAGACGGTGGAGGGTGGGAGATAAGGGGGAAAAGAAGGAAGCGAGAAAGTAAGATGTCAGGATAGAGGTAGGAAGAGAGAGAGAGAGTTGGTGAGAAGGATTAGCGAGGACTGTGAGAGAGGGCAACTGAGGTGTTGTAGCAGGAGGGATTAGAGATGGGGGAGCAAGAGAGAGATTGGAGCAGCGGGGGAGGATGGAGAGAAGACAAGGAGAGGTCGATAGAGTTGGTTAGCGGCTTCGGGGCGGATCATGGGCGGTAAGATGCTGGGTAGGGAAATAGGTGAAGGGAGGTCAGGAAAGGGAGCACGTAGAGGAAGCCACGACCTTGGTGGTGTTCGGAGAAAGGCTCATACAAGCTAGCTACCGGCCTTTTTTGGCGGCGAGGGGATGAGAGCGGGGAGTGGTTTGGGAGTGAGACACGTAGGGGAGGGGGGGACATGAAGACGGACCGCTGAGAGACAGTTTGGGTTGGAAGCAGAGATGAAACCCGGGGAATGGAGGATGTCACAGAAGGCCGGAAGGGGAGGAGAGCGAGTATCGATCTGTTACGCACGCGTCGCATCGGATAATCGCTAAAACGATTGCTCTCCACCCATGATAATATATATTTCCGAGCAGCTCCGGATATCAGGAAATGGCCCATAAAAACTTGCGACTGTTTTTTTACTCTCCTATGACGCTGCGGTTTGATCGATTTAAGCAGCAGAGGAGAGAGAATTGAAAGCGATTGTCGCACGAAGAGGGATGAAGATCAAATATACAGACAGATGGATTAATGAAAAATTCCTTTCGCCAGATATCGAAGAAAAAAACATTACAGGAGACAATAAAGAACGGAATGACTGAATGGGCATATCCTGACATGCTATGATTTACTTTGAGCGGTAATTGGAAAAAGTAGTAGTAATTATTAGGGGAGGCGACCGACAGCTGAGGTCATTTGCGCCATAGGGGATGGATAGGAAAGGATGAAGGGTGGAGAAAAACCCAGCGCCGGCAATGGCCTACTCTTAACGAAAGGCTCCAAGGGGTCCGCAACTTAATGTCTCCTCCGACGGACGGCTTACTAACCCAAAGTACCCTCCACAAAACACTTCAAGTAAGGGTCGGGACCCCGTTGGAAAATATCTGTCGCCGCCGGGATTCGAACCCTCTGGGTGGAAAGTCAGTAGCCACCGCACCATCTCGATCCCCGTGGAAAAAGTATGGCAAGAAATAAAAATAGAAAATTGGAACTGATTACAAGAAGCGGCGGGAAAACCATAATTTCTAAACCGAGGTAAATTGACCTCAACCAACCATCACTTGGGGTTTCAAGTACTCCATTAGAAATATATTAAATAGTAATGGACCCTTTGGTTTCATAGGATAAAATATATCTGAAGACCCGTGCCTTTAATGAACATAAAGAGGAACTTTTTAGACACAAATTAACATTTTCGAATGCAAATATGGTTAGATTAAAAGTACTGTATTGGAAAGAGTAGGAGACTCATTTATTCGCAGAATTATCCACGAAAAAGAAAGTTTGGAAGAAGAAAATCAAATATTTATCAAGTGTTAAGGGGATAATGAAAATGTATTAATTAACTGAATGGATAACCGGTATGTTTCCGCGTTTCGATCGCCTCCCCTAGCGTTGGTTCGAGTCGGAACTACAAGAATCGAACAACGGTTAAATATATATTTGAGTACACCAATTTCATTTGATATTTCAAAATTAAAATCACATTACCTTTCTCTTTAATCCAATCATATTCTCATCACTAAAATTAACAATTCAAAGGACATAATTTGGCATTGTTAGTTAGGCATTGCTATTCATTTCAAACCGGTTTGAAACAATTTCTCACCATAAAGGTCAAATCAACTACGTACGTCAATTAAAATATGAAATGGAATCTTCCCGTATTTTTTATTTTATCATTTAACGACTCGATTGGGCGAGGTTGAGACTTAGTCTCTTCTTCCACCTAACTCTTAGACATTACTTTGAAGACAATTACATACAACCAATCCCTAGATGGAGGAAAATCACCTAGGCGAGAATCGAACCCGCGACCTTTAGGTTGTCAGGGGAGGACATTACCCCGCCACCAACAGGGGCGGAATTGTATTGAGAACAATCTAAATACACACAACCTCAGTGTGAAAAAAGATTCGGGGCATAACAGTGAATCCATTCAATTACGTTTCTTAATAATATCTGAGGTTTCCCGAAAAGCTGCCTAACAGATAAAAACGCTCCACACGTACAAATCATTGCCAGTTCATCAAAATATTTTGTAAAAATGCTTAATTTTAAATGGATAGATGTATTTGAGGACTGGAGATAGTAAATTCTTCGAGACATCCAGGAACGAAGAGTATTTGACACAGTTCATCACTAAATAAATAGTTAAACATCACGGAAAATCATTACTTATAAGTACTTAATTGTAATCAATCAATATTACGTGTTAATTGCCTGCGTTATACCAGCAGATGAAATAGCTATATTTAAACAAAAGTTTAAAATAATGGGTCCTACATTATTTTAGGTATACTTCATAAATAATATTAAATTCAGTGCCGGGTTCATTGGCTTCTGATTTTAGGAATAGAGAATAGGCAAAGTTCAAGGACTAATCAATAAAGATTTATCATAAATACGTACTTTCACGGCTAAATGTATTGTGCAACAATTTTAAATTTATATTACATAGTTAACCTAATATTGCACGTATATCAGGTGCAAGTTTCAATGTTCAGATTAAATTGTAGCGTCTTGTGGCTACCGTTGCATATTGAAATATGTTCAGTTCGTTTGCACCTGCTTATGATGGTAAACGCTTTCCACGAAGGGGTTTCTTCACATTTAGGAACAAAATGAAGTAATACTTGGTAGTTATAGACAATTTAGAGGATAAATAACCCACCTTACATTGATCTGCGCGAGATATTCACGATTTTGGAACGATTTTTGCGGAATCCAACAGTCACAAACACATCTCACGTGTAACTTTGGTGTTACCAAAGGGTTGATAGCACCTAATAAAATTTTCAGTATTTTTGATAGTGTCCTAAATTTTACTCGACGATCTTTTCTATAATAACAGTGGTGGTATTATTTTTTACTTCCGTAAGACTTGTCACTGGGTGTCCAAACTCATCTACCGTTGAAAATGATTGCCTTTGCATTTCATTCATTTGCATATTGCATTTTAAATCATCTTTTAGCTGCGTTGTATGGAAGAAAAGGCTCCCCATAGGCCTCCCGCAGTATTAAATACGCCACGGTGGAAGATTATTTCAAGAAAAATCAAATTTTTAAAGTGAATTCACGTGTTACAGTAGACGAACTGAACGTGTTTCAACCTGCGAGGACTGCCACAGACGTATCATTATAGTCAAATCAATGATATTCATGCCACATCAACATTATATATTTATTCGAAAATTTAACATAAAATTAAAGTTTTACCGAATAAATTAGTCGAATAAAAAATTGCATGATCACTCATGATTAAATAGTCCTTGTCTGCTACTTATTAGTGCGTACAACATCATGATCTTAAGTTATTAGTTAAGGTAATCTACCTGTTAAGGTAGGTTTTTGGATGGACACAACTATCACATAAATAACTTGCATCTCAAATCAAAACACAATCCAGCAACCTGCTCTACATCAGGTCCCTCTTCATCTATGTGTACTTCTTTCCTCCCTTCATCCCGTCCAACATCCCTATCCTGTTCCTGCCCTTTCCTCGCTTGCCTAATATTATCCCCTCTATTACCTTCTTCAACATTCCACTACCGCTCAATACGCCTTTCATCCATTTTCCCTGCCTCCATAGGATTTCTCTCAACAAACCCCTTTCTTCGCCCACCATACCTAGCACTTCTTTAGTATATCTAAGTATTTTTGGATAATTAGAATGTGATCACAAATAATTATACCGAAACCACCTCCCGAAAGATAAATATCCCATCATATGTGCATGCGTAAAAACTTGAAAGAAGAATACGTTGCGCGGTTAAAACTACGATTGATAGGCTGAGTCTTTCACTACCTACCTTTAAGAACTTTGCAATGCACTCATGAAGGAAGTCCTCCCAGTTGATCGGTGCACCGAAAACCGAGCGAGCATGCCCGACACAACGGACTCCCATCGTGCCGCGGAGCTCACTTAGCGAGGCTCCCATGGCAGCAATAGACATCGCTCACGCCAGACGCTGGTCTCGAATCCTCGACCTTGGGACCTAGAAAGAGGCCTGAAAAAATACACAGTAATCAGTAAAACACGGTCGTCCTGGAAGGATTAAGTGGAAACGTCAGTAGGAGATGGAGTGGGCGGGCAAGGAACGTGGTCCGCTGAAAAAGTTGGAATGGAGGGTGAGGCGAGGGAGGCTTTGGGGAGGAAGGGTGAATGCGACGTGCAGGAGCGAAGGGCATGGGGATGGAATATTATGGAGTGAAAGGAGGGCGTAGAGATGGGATGTGAGGCCAGGGATGAGAGGGTGAGGAATGTAAAGTAAGAGGCGTACGGGGCTCACGCAAATTGAGGAGGATAAGGAGACATATAAAGACAAGAGGATTATAATTAAGGCACAGGCACTGGCTAAAAATAAACCGTAATTTTCCATTAGACTAGATTTTTCCACACTTTCTACTTAAAATTAACGTGCCAATATTGACCATATCCGATTATATTAACCGGAGGTATTAGTTAGTGACAAGTTATACATATATCATTGCATTTACTTTTGTGAAATTATGAATTTTTTTGCTGCCGAATGGATTCCACAACGAGCTGAAAATTTGCAATCAAAATTGACTCGACTAAATTTCCGATTAACTGCTCATCCGAATATACATTTTTACAGTAGAAAAGAACAAATAGAAGACAAGTTCAAATGCAAATTCAAAATAACACAGTGATTTGAATATCTGATTAACACAATTGCTGTAAAGTTTTCACCTTGGATAACATACGATAACTACAATCAACATGTTTTAGCATTATCACCGTACTTCAAAATGAGTTAATTAAATGAAACCCGAGTTGAATGATGAATTAAATAGATGGTGAATATACACCCTCGCTTCGTAAAATATACCAAACAAACCAACGATTCAAAATATTTTCCACTCTAGGAGCGCGCACAAAAATGAGGAGTTAGACATTTTTTAACTCGGTGTAAAGGACATTGTCAATATACATGTATGAAAAAAAATTTCTATCGCCATTTTTGCTGCACCGTATTCCAAATGCAATGCTGTCCTTTATTTTATCGTTTGAGGGAATATCGTGAACCATCAAAAGACCCTTGCCACTTCTTCATTCATATAGAATTATAATGAGGTCATGTCTTACTTAAGTTGTGTCACTGCTGAAAGGAACGCGAGATCTTTCAGTGGGCCTGTCTATATTCATTCCATGTAGCACGAGTTGGCATGGTATCTTAGGCCGCAATGAAATGCCCACGAGCGACTCGGCGCTAAAAGGAAGGCAACTTCTCGGGAAAAGGATTACATTAGAGAGGGGATACAAAGTATTTTCTCAAAATTGTAAAACGTGGGACACCACTACCTCTGAGAGAGTTCGTTGCATAATACGCGATGGGGTAAGTCGCACACCGTGGAGCGCTGAATTGGCACAGATAGAAACATATTCCTGTCTATTCGAAAAGAAACAATAATAAGAGACGCAGTGTGAAGGCAGGGAGAACCTAAGGAAGCCTAGTTTTGAACGGTTTGAATGAAAACTGAGATTCAAGCCGAAACATGCGAAATGGAAATGATCGTCCGGGGCGGGAAGGGGGTTCCGGTGGCTAGGGAAGAAAGCAGACTGGGACAAGTGAGAGCATTTGGAAGGCGAGCAGTGAAGGCGGTGAGGGGTGGCGCGCAGTGGGACGTTCAAAAACGAATATCCGATTCTAAGGGGAAGAGGAGGGAGTGGTCGGGAGGCTTCAGGGCCGATGGGTGTGGGAGGAAAGGAAGCTGTAGGAGGGTGTATTTTTTTTAAGGAAGACGGGTTTAGAGGGTTGGAAGGTTTGCCAGGGTTAGAGGGACTGAGGGGAAATTTAAGGGGAACGGCCCCGGTTCCGATGGCGGACGAGGAGGCTTTTCCTATCTCCGTCCACGCCGGGTGGCGTCGAGGGAAAGGGCGAAGCGGGGATGAAGAAGATCAGGAGAGAGGGCGGAAGGGGGAAAAAGACCGGAGTTGCAAGCCGCGGGTCCGTATGTGTCTGGAGGATCATATAACATTCATGACGGGGAATAGAAAAGATGAGACTTTAAAAAGGCGGAAAGAATAAAAAGGAGGGACGGGGAGGGAGTGGGATGAGGGGCGGATTAGGGCTCCTCCTGTGACGGGGGTGGGGGCAAATGCTGTTAGATAGGCTGGTGGAACTCAAGGGAAGAGGGAGAGGTGAAGGGAAAAAAAATGAGAAGAGGTGAAGAGAGGGAGAAGGCGCTGGGTCTCGCGAGTTGAATTTTGAAAGGATGCTGAGCGAATAAGGTTTTTCTGGGAAGCGAGGATGGAGAGAGGGAGAGAGAAAGAGGGAAGACTTTTCGGGAGGGAGGGGAGAACCTACCCTTTCTCCATCCACCAAGTCACACTTTCTCCGTTTATCATCCTCTTCTCTCACGCAATCTGGTCATACTATCTTCCTTTCTACCTACGTATTGCCATCAAATCTTTCTTTGTCTTTTCGGGTTCATAGTGGTGTTATTTTCTAACCTAATGCACTAATTATTTTGAAAAAAACGGATATCCTGTTGACTTTCGTTTATTCCGCCAATACGACCTATTTTTCCGTAAGGTTTGGTGCAGAGCCTCTGGTCTTAGCCTAACAAAATGGATCCCACCGCCTTGAATTTTCGGAATATGTTTTTCATGTAAATACTTTGAGTGTGACTGAGTCCAGATGATGCTACAGTGTAGAGATACTGGTTGACAGTAATAAATTCTATTCTGAGGAAACGCAAAGTCTTTTGATTCTTCCTTGTGTATTACTATGGAGTTCCACAAAGTATCGACCTCAACCACTCTCAAATCTTAGAGAACAGTTCAGTCACTGTTCATTCTCCATCAGTAATAATTCCAAGGGATAGAAAAAATTTTCTTTACTAAGCGCTGGAAAAAATTGAGAAAGAATGATGCCTATTGGTATTAGTATCGGACAGATATACGTAATTCGAGTTCCATTGTCACACTAATGTTTTGTAAAGGTTTGATAACGCTTCATTTCTAGATTAGATTATATTATACCTTGTATAAAATCCTAGGCGGCCCAATGTGATGCCTTTTCAAAATCAAAAGAATTTTCATTATCCCATATCATAGATCTTGATTAAAACTCAAATAAAGAGTTATTCTTCACTTCATTTACCAGCAGACTAAAAAGACAGACTTAGACAAACTCCGAAGTTTCTGCTAACTCGAAAAATTATACACATTTCTAAAATAGCGCCTACGCTACTCCGGTTCATAGTGAAAAGAGAGAAAGTACTAATAATTTCATTCCATGTCATTCCGACCGTCAACCTTTCTTGGTTCTAGCATGGAGGGTTTTTTAAGATTTTTAGATCGCGAAAAAAGACGTTAGGTTTTTTCATTTCTCACTGCGGACTCCCAGATTTCTGGACCACTCCAGTGCATCCTTTTCCTCAACCTTGTATCCTCCCACCTCTTTCTCATTCGATATTCGACCGGATTCTTCCCACTTTCCTAAACCGTTATCCTTCCTTCTAACCTTCCGCATTCTCTCTCTCTCGCACTTCATAACGCCCCTTTAAAGTGCTTTCTTTGAAGACGCTAGACATGAATAATGATTCCTTTCCTGGGGACCCAAAACCTGCTAAAAGGTGCGAGCAACATATATTCTAAAACTTCCTCCCTTGCGCCGACATTGACGTGCTTCGAAGATTAAAAGTTCATGTGGGTATTCCGGAGCGAGCTCCTTCTTTACACCCTACTAGGTCCTTTTTCCTAGTCGGGCACTCAGAACTTGCTTGCATGACGTTCAAAAAGAGCAACTGCCTACCACTACCATCTGCAGGGGCAAAGTATTCTTAATTCAGCTGCATCATCAGGGTGTCATGGCCATAATGACAAGGCAATGTTTCTCGTCGAACTTATGCCATATATTTCTACGATAAATTGATGGAAACTTAATATTCATCGCCACATTCAAACTGTTCCGTCGAATATACACATGCCGCTGTCCACGGTTAAAATACGAGGAAGAGTCCAGAATCGGCAGAGTGTACATGCCACGGTTGGGAAAATATATTTAAATTAAATTCGCCATGAATATTCATTCCGGGATGTTTTTAAAATGATATTCAGATAAGGAATGATGAAGGAGTATTTGAAATCACATTTTTGTAACAATAAAACGTACTTTTTGTACCCTTATAAAAAATTTAAATTTTTATGCGTAGAATATACCTTAAAAATGAATCGTAAACAGTCATTGGTGCAATATGGATTTCCGTTTAATAAGATCTGTTTGAACCTATTTTTCTATAGTTAAACATATTTATAACTCCCAACCATTTAATTGAGTTCACTGAAAATTTGTTTCCAGATTGATCATTAAGAATTGAGGTACGAGTGAACCGAAAAATAAAAGTAAAGCAGTGAGCTTCTTCCGAAGAGTATTGACACGGAAAACAAGATGTACCGTACAAGCAATAGTTAACAAAATAGAGCAGAAACAGGGTAGGCGGAATATAAGGAGAGGCAGAACCTCTCGCATGTTATTCAACAGGCAGAACCGAATTTAGTCAAATAATGGAGCATTGTTCTAAGTCGGGTTGATTTTGAGAGAATATTCATAATAACAAATATACCTAGCTCGTATTTGAAACTCTAGAAAGAGAGCTCATTTCATATTTTTGTTGAGGTCAGAGTTCACGTAGCAGGGTAATCAATTTAGAGGAAGATTAAATGCTTCACACATACACTATGCCCCGCAAGCCGCCGCGAGGGCGTTATACGGGGATTCATATTGGTACATGCATACATTTGAATATAAATTAGCTCATGCGCCAAAAGACTCGTACTCATTTATGCCTATGAACATTATGTCATTAATAACGAAATTCTTGCCTTTAAGTAAATATATTAGGTTCTTGGATTCGATTTTGTTATGCTTCGTATCGTGCGAGGGAAGAAATGGACACTTGAATTTGTCGGTAACGATTTCCATCTCTTATTTCGTCCCGAGGGTCAAATATAGTAATATAATTTGGAGCAATAGGAATTTTCTCTGTTGCAAGAAAACTCAGGAGACAGTTTTTCTTGTCTACTCTCTTCGATGATCAAGAGGCTCCAACGTAATCTCCTAACGCAACTGCTAAGCTTAGGTAATATCTTCTCGTGGAAAATTTTAAAATCCTAGAGGATTACCTCTGAACCTGAAATTTTTTAATGAACGTTTTATCCCATGGATGTTAAATATTTTTCGCCTTTTTCAAATGTGACCTATCTAAAGCTGACTAACTCTCCTCTCTCCAAATGAATTCTCCTCTAACCTCTCTCTCTTACATTTTCCTACAATACATCTGATGAAACTTAACTCATTTATGGCTAACCCGCATATTCTTTTGATGTGTGTACGTAATGAAAGGTAAACTCAGCCTGAAACCCATGTGTTTCATCTGATTTCAGATGGTTAATTTGGTCCCATCTATTTTATAACCATCCTTTTGTATTTCTTTTCTTTTATTTCGTAATTTCTGTATGGTACAGTTTCTGGTATTTTAAATGAAAATTGAGTATCTAACAAGAAAGTATTTTTGGAATTTTAGGTTACTGTAAAATATTCATTTATATTGCCGCTACAGCGTTTATATTTTTTTGAGGTTATGACGTTACAATATTTACTACGAGCTAGACGGATACAAACGCTAGAGGAAACTGTGCATTAGAAACACGCGGCACGTACATTAAACAAACACTAAAAAAAATTCAATTATTAAACATATTTTATCGATGCATAATACGTTTTATTAAGCTAATGCAAACTTAATCCGTTGTGTCCATTAAGCCATTTCAAGGAGAGTCTAACTCAACTTGACAAAGTAAAACTCTAACTTAATCAGAAAAATAGCATTTCAGCGAATAGAAAGTCACTGAAACCAGTATTTTAATTGGTTGTTTGTCACGATCATTTCACATTCGTTAACGCCTTAATGCTCCCATCAATTTTGTGGCAGAATGTCAGCATTGATTTTAATTCTACGCTTTCGATGACGATTACATCAATTTTATCCGGGGTGCTTATATGATACCGTAGAGGGAGGACAAAAAAGAATATATTTTTAAAATAGCGGACTCCTAAAGCAAATTGATAATTACCGCACCTAAACATTTACAGGTAGTAATTTCATCCTAATGCGTTTCAATATTGATTCTTATCTCCAAAACATGATACATCGCATAGAGCACACCCTGTCTTAATGGTTCATCTTTTCACAAGCGTGTTACAGTAATCGTGCGCATGATTCGCATGACTCTGCTTAGCTTCCAGGTTGTTTCAAAACAAGAAAAAACAAGATTCCAGGGTGTATTTTGACGGCAAGGAGACCATACACATTGCACCCTCTGGAGCAGAGAAAAGCGAGGAGAATTCTATGCGGTAACGGTTATAAAAGGTGCATAACAGTGGATTTTAGGCCCCCCATGTAAAAAAAATTGATCATAACAATACGCTGCTGTACATTATATTTAAATTATATTTTCATTTCATATGAAAACCTTCCCGTGGACTACAGTCTTATTATATATAATATATATAATAATTTATTCGAAGTAACACGGAAGTGTTGAATAAAAAACTTAGACAGCAACACACAGCACGAGAACATATAAAAGCAACACTCACACGTTATGTCTTGATAATTTTGACGGACTCGAACTCCGTTTTCTTCGGAAGATAAGTTAGGACTGACTTATCTTCCTAATTTATCTTTCGTCCTAACTTATCTTCCGAAGAAGACGGAGTTCGAGTCCGTCGAAATTATCAAGATATTACGTGTCTGTGTTCCTTTTATGTATTCTCGTGCTGAGTGTTGCTGACTAAGTTTTATATATATATATATATATATATATATATATATATATATATATATATATATATATATAATATCCCATGGACAACAACCTTGACGTGGTGGAAGGGATTTTGCGTTCCAATGACCCCTAGAGCTGTGCTGGCGGAAGAAATAATAATTGCTCCTCGTAGGGTCACCCATACTAGATAGGTCGAAGGTTAGGAGCCAGACGAAAGGCAGTCCACGCAGTGTCTGTTCCACAGTGAGGCGGCTGCAAAGACGTCTGACCCTAGTGGGGCGGCCATTAAATGATGGTGTCACGCTAAAAACACTATTGAAGAAGGCAACGGGAAACCACCTCGATTATCATTCCCAAGATTGCTATTATGGACACAATAGAGAAATTGAGTCCTGGGAACTGTGGAACTCGGCCCAATCAGCCGTGTCGTCCCCGGCAGATGGGGAGGCAAGGCTTCCGCGGTCGTCATCCCACAAAACCCTTGCAGGGAAAAAATATCAGCAGCAAGACAGAAGACGCAGAAGATGACGAAATTAATTAGAATATGAACATGAAATGCCAGGAAAATGTTCAGGACAGGCAAAGTAGAGAACATTAAGCGAGAAATGGAAAGAGGTAATATAGATGCTTGGAGGGTGAGATGGAAGGATAGCAGGGATTACTGGAGTGATAATTATAGAATCATATACAGCGGCGGGAACGAGAGCCAACGAGGGGTTACCGTAATATTAAATAAAGAGATAGGAAGAAGCGTACTCAACATAAAGCAAGCAACGGATAGAATATAAATAGTAGAGATTAAAGCAGAACCGACGAACTTGGTTATTGTTCACGTTCAGGTATACATACCACCGATTAACTCGGATTAGGATCAACTAAATTAGGAGAAGGAAGTCGATAAGATATACGATCATTTAGAGAGCATAATCCCGTTTATCAAAGCAGGGAACTATTTTATAGCGATGGGGGATTGGAATGCGACGATAGCCGAAGAAAGATGGTGATGAGGTGGGGGACTATGGTTTAGGCACGAGGAATGACCGCAGGGAGAAAGTAATTGAGTTAGGTACGAGACAGGATTACGTAATGGAATGTAGACGCATAACCTAGATTAATAAGGAAAGAGTATCAGCATGCTGTAGAGAAAATAATGAATAAGGGAAAGGAGCTCTACAGGAACCGTTACCGGGAAAAGGATAAGAAAACCATGTATCACGAATGAGATCATTACAAAGACAGATGAGAGAAGAAAATGAAAGGACGTAAACACAAAGGCAAAAGGAAGTGGAAAAAGTTAAATAATGAATTGAGACGGGCCAAAAATAAAGCAAAAGAAGAATGGTGAAAGACGTAATGCGAGGATATGGACACTTTGCAGAGAAAGGATGACATTGGTGTGCTATACAGCAAGGTTAAATAACTATCGGGAAATAAGAAGGGGTGATCTGTGCTAACAGTTAGACATAAGCCCGGTTAGATGCAAGTCAGGAAGATCCAAGAGAGATGGAAGGAATATATAGAAGAACTGTTTGGTAAAGAACTTAGACCCACAAGGTTAGACAGAAACAGAACATGACGTAAATGAAGATAGCTTAGGTCCAGACATACTCGACGATAAGATAACAAGGGCATTAAGGGAGATGAAACCAAAAAAGACCGTGGGGGTAGAAAACATCCCTGCGGACTTACTAAAGGGTTTAGAAAAATGTGGTAAAAAGAGACTATATAGACTGATTCGTAGCATCTGTTCGGAAGACTGTGAGATCAGTGTAAGTACCTATTCCGAAAAAAAAGAAGGCTACATCATGTGAGGGCTACAGAACAAGAAGTTTGACTTCCCATGCCGCTAAAGTTATTCTAAGAATTATCAACAAAAGGATAGAGAGTAGGTCAAATGATTACTTAAGGGATGATCTGTTTGGATTTAGGAAAGGGAGAGGTACGCGTGATGCTATTGCAGTAATAAAATCACTAATCGAGAGGAATATAGATTACAATCAGGACGTATTTTCCTGTTTTGTAGATTTCGAAAAGGCGTTTCATAGAGTCAATTGGGAATAATAATGAGTGTATTACAGAAAATAGGAATAGATTTGAAGGGAAAGGAGGTTAATCTGCAACCCGTGCATGTCTCAGACTGCTCAAGTGCAAGTGGGGAACGGATAGTCCGGATGGGCAGTGTTAGGAAGAGGTTCGAGGCAGGGTGGCCCATTTTGAACCGGTGCCGCTCAACGTTCCCGTTTCTACCTTATGTAATTCCGTTTTTATTACTTGACGCATCTGAAACATCTCCCTCATTGTAGGAGTTATACCGCGAGTGAATGTAAACGGATGCTAACTTGTAGAATAACTTTCTCACAATGCCACCCCCTTCCTTATCTTTGTTCATCCGCATGCCTCTTGACCGAGCACAGCACAATGGAGGATACTGCGGATGTTTGTGGCACGTATGATGTTCGAAGACCAACGATGCAAAACCGAGATATTTTGTGTTTCGAAGACCAGAAATTTGGAACATGGAAACCATGGATCAGAAAATATCTCAATAGGATAATTTACATGGTAAAGAACTCTAGTGGAATGTAGCTAAATAATCTGTAAATTTGGTCGTACGTCGTACCATAAACGTTATCGAGAATAACAGGAAACGTAGTTGATAATGACCCTAGACGCATCTCCACAAACAGTGACGTCTGAACACCCTGTGACATGAGATGTTTCAAAATTAATCACCGCATCATATTAAAAAACCAATTCCTAAGCATACTGCATCAAAGCAGAACTTTTAAACTGAATTAAGTAATCACCCTCGGAAATATGAGATAATATTACTTAAGATAGAATTACGCCTTCCCTAAGAAATTTACAGTTGGCCGTTCCTTTTCATCCGTCGCGGCGGTGAATTATGCGGAAAAGAAATTATACTTTCTTCCCCACCCCCCCATCTCTTCTCAACCTGTTCGGCAGACCCTTAATTTATCACTGTGATCTAGATTTAGACACACATTTGGCTCTTTTTCCTTTCCCCAAAGCCCTTCCAATTCCCTACCCACAACATTTTCATGGCAACGCGCCTGTTAAGGTTCAAAATAATCAGCGACCCATTCCTACGTCCCAAAACCACCCCGACTCCCACATGCAGCCACATGAACACGGACGCCGAGGATACAGTCCACCTTTCTCTCAAGAACACGGACAGGGTGGAAGTTAATGCGGGGGGGGTGAAGGGGTTGGCGGAAAAATCGATTTTCAGGTAATGTTTCTTTATATTGGACCCCTTGAACGTGTTCCGGGAAAAAGATTAAGGAAACCAGCCTGAAGTCTTTAGAGGGATGTGTGAGGGGTTGGGTTTTTTGGGCGACTGGAGGAGCGATGAGGGTGGGAGGTTGCATGAGTGGCGGCGGGAAGGGTGAAGAAGATATGGGAGCTCTTTCGAATGGGGAAGGGAAAGCAATGGAGCAATGGAGAAAGACGCGAAAACAGAATGGGAAAGAGTTCGAACAGATCGGGAATAGACCGGAACGAAAGGGAGTTAGGAGAGAAGAAAAAGAGGGACCTGCGAGAAGGAAGAATGGATGGAGACCGGCGGAAAGGAAAGGGAGATAGGTGAAAGGAGTCAAGAGGAAGAGTTACGGCTTAATCTGCGATGGGGAAGGGAAGTGAAACGCATTAATAAACGAGAGTGGGGGGCAAGAAAAATGAGCCGAATTTCGACAGAGTTAATAAGGGCCACATTAAAGTGTAACGAATACTTTTTTTTTAATACCGTCCGGTTATGCAGACAGATTAAACTATGATGTTACCTCATTCTTCATTGCGGGAAACATAACTTTTGGTGGAATTATTTGTGTTACGTTGAAAACTACATATTAATTAACATTTAACTTATGCCTTTAAATAGTATGTGGTAGTTCATTAAGGTTCTCGTTGATGTAAACATTTTCCTATTTACCTGTGTCTCTTGTAACTAGATAAACCCTTTAAATATTTCAAAGTAGTCGATACTGTTCCTTTGCTCGCTTTTTGCCTCAAATCTGGTGATATGAAAATAAGAACACAAGAAACACGTATTGATACAATTAAATTAACGTGACCATTAAATTAATATAAATTTTTCCCCTGACATTTGTGTTCAGAAACATTTCCTTTCATTCTGATTCAAGTGCTGATGGATAGAGCGATAAGTGAAGTTTATTAAAACCCATATTTTTCAATCAGACATCTTTAAGAGTAAAGTACACATACTATCCCATTTAAACGTACATTTGACAACTTAAGGCATCAAGTATTAAGATCACAACATTCCAGAGACAATTTAAATCCAGGTACAGAGTTCACCTTGGTATTCATGAACTTTTGAAATTAACATCCATTTCGCGTCTATGGAGAAAGATTTAAGACGGTCTTCTTAATATCAGGAACTTGTTAAAACGATTAATAATGATAGACAAAATTTATTAGAAAAAGACATAAATTTCAGATTAGTTTTCTGGTCCCCTCTATTCACCATAATTCACACGAATTGAAACTTCATTTAGTTCAATTTGTAGAGTTCTCATAGAGTACAAAGTAGATGTTTACCCATGATTTTTATTTCCACAACGTTCCCTGCTCTAGGGATGAGGAGTAAATAGATAGTCAATGTCAACCGCAACCTGTTCTTCTATCCACAGCAATGACATTATACCAAAATAAATAGAAGAAGAGCCTCCCGAAGGACGTCAAACATTAGAGTCTGGAAAATGCGGACGGTATGTATACAAAGATTATTCGAAAGACAAGAGGATGGAATAAATATTCAGGAATAGAGCTCAACCTCATGTTGAAATACCCTCCTCCAAACAAGTAGTTCCTTGGGACGAGAGGAGAGATAAGGGTGAGTATCCATTGCGCAAAGAGTGAGAGCAAAGGAGGCCCAAGAGTACGAGTGGGGATGATAACCGAACATTGAACATAGGTCCTCTAGGGATAGTATGATGGAGCGAATTGGAAGTAACGTAAAGGAATGAACGAAAGTATATAACAGATCTAGATTGAAATACGTGTAAATTAGGGGAATACATATATGAATTAATATATGTATTCCCCTAATTTGTAAAAAAATGATATCGGGAATAAACCCATACACTACGCTAAGTGTTGTAACAAACTATCCTTTCACATCTGTATTAGTTGGTTCTCATGGTTGTATTTTAAAATATGAGAGAAAATTTATATTATGAAAAAAAAGGATTGCCATGATTCTCTTATTTATACGCGTACCATTTGGTGATTCATTCATATACACTTGTAACAAGACGCTAGTTGTTCACATATATATGTTTAATTAATGTATTCTTTCAGGTATTTACCTTGTTTACAACTACACAGAACACCTCAAGCGTTACGTAGCGGGTGCGGGTATTAAAGCAGCGGCCATACATACAGAAAAATTAGTTGCGCTTGATTATTTATTTGCTCCCATAAAAAATCACCCAGACGTATTCACATTTACTTGGAAGTAAGACTACTTACTTAATCTAATAATTGCCTAAGATATTAAATATTTGTCTTTAAGTAAAGCAGGAAGCAGGAAAAATGGTTGAAAGGCGTATTGAGCGGTAGTGGAATGTTGAAGAAGGTAATAGAGGGGAGAATGTTAGGCAAAGCGAAGAAAGGGCAGGAACAGGATAGGGGTGTTGGACGGGATGAAGGGAGGAAAGAAGTACACAGAGATGAAGAGGGACCTGATGTAGATTAGGTTGCTGGATTGGGTTTTGTTTGGAATTACAAACTGTTTATTTGATAGTTGTGTCCATCCGAAAATCTACCTTAACCGGTAGATTACCTAATAATAATAATAATAAATAAGTAAATATATTCGACACCTTTGAATCGATTTTGTTATAACTACGTATCGTGCCAGGGGAGAACGAGTACTTTAATCTTTCGGTGGCGGTGCCCATCTATCTTATTTTATCCCTGTGATCGATCGAATCTATTAAAATAATTTGGTGCTATAAGAATTCCCAAAGAGTCCGCATTCAAGATTTCTCCGCAAGAAAACGAAGGTGTTACGTACATTTTTAAAAGTCTTCGTCATGCTTACTACTGTCGTAAATCAAGAACCAACTTAATTCCTCCAGAATACCTTCGCGTAGCAATGCTTAAAAAATTGGCGACTTTGGTTTAATTTTTTTCTATTTTTTTAATGAACATCCATTGCCACAAATTTTCTGGAATACTAGCCGCGTATTCCAAATGTGGTCTGACTAAAGCGAAGACCCATTTTTTCTTGCCTTTCCAATAAATTTACCTGCAACCCGTCTAATGAAACCTAGACTCTTTAAGGCTGACCCGCATATTCTTCTGATACGTGTACCCCTTGAAATGCTTAACATAACTATGTTCCCAATATACTTGACCTCTTCTGAGATGTTAAATTCAGTGCCATCAATTTCATAATTTACGTTTTGATTTTCTGTCTTTTATTCCAAAACTTCAGTTAATGCTCTTTTTCTGATATTTAATTTTTACTTGATATTTAGACCTCACACTCAAACAGTCACTAATGGCAATTTAAATATTTGGTATTTATCATATTAATTTCTCAAATGACATCTTACCTCTGAATTTCTCAGATTTTAAATCAGAATACATTATAAAACATATAGAAGACTTCTTGTCTTCCTGTCTTAAACCTTAGAGAATTAGTATCTTGATTCGCTTCAGTTCCCTTGGAAAAGTTAAATCAGGCAGCAAGGTCTATTTTTGAATTGAAATATCAGTAAATTAGTACACGGGGAATTGATTATATTTTGAGTGAGAATATTTTTTTAATCTCTGACAAGAAAAAACATCGTAAATGTCACCTTTATATAACATTGTGAACCAATCGATCAGAAATTTCACCTTTTTAAAATTGAAGTTAGTTCTTAATAAATCAATATAGGCAAAATTAAAGAAAATCTTCCATCCTCTAAGTTTTCATGTTGATAGGCATTAACTACTATACTTTAGAGTGGGCCATACGCAAAAAAGCCTACCTACAAGTCCTCTCTGCAATTTTCTGACATAACTGACTCCGGAACGGCATAGCACGTTTAAAGGGACATTTCATGCGACCGTAAGAATTTTAGTCAGCGGCAGGGATGAAATATGTCAGGGTATTTTTCTCTTAATTTAAAATCCCATGTAAACCGCCCGTAAATATATTGTTATCACGAATTCCTTTTTGTAAAACAATTTACATCCTAATAATGTAACGTCGAATCGTCGAATAAGCTTCTTAATACAAAAATTGCTGGATATTGACCCGAAAGAATGATTTAGCAAGCGACCGTTATACTAATATTACCTGTAACTATTTAATATTTTACTTTTGGTAATTTTTATAAAAAATTGTTTCAATCAAGCTTTTTTCTGGCATATGCAAATGTTATGCGCTTATCTGGCATATTTAACTGTTATATTTTAACAAATAGTCACTTTTAATGTACGATAATAGGCCAAACGTAAAACATTAGTAATCGATGTCGTAATATGATACCAATAGTTGAAACAATTTTATATCGAACATTTTCGTGCAAAATAACTAGCGTCTTCAGTGCCACAGTTTGCCTTTTTGCTCCTCAATCAGCATCTCGAATTATGCTATAAATCGATTGATAGTCATCCGTAATTAATTTTGTCAAGCAGTTGAAAATTCTGCTCGAATCTCTGATTCAAGCATTTCTTTCTAACCTACGTCCCATGCTTCCATCTCCAGCTGAATCTTGATCCATAGCGTTGGTGTAGATCCTAACGCAAACGTGTTTACCAATTCCGACTGTCATACGAAAGGGGGATTGTTATCATTAAAATGTTTCAAGGCAGTTGTGCAACCCATAGAATCGATATGCAAACCCGTAGGTTATAGTCATTGACCTCATTGTAGTGACGGAACACCTAGTATTATCACCAATAATGGAAAAGATATATCTTAATATAATGAAAATGTAACCTATATACGCATATGCTAAATAAAAGAAACTACGCCTTACATTAAAATTTATCAGTTAAGCTGAATGATTGAGGCGTTTTTCCTTGTTTACGTTTTTAATTAATTCCTTAAACCACACTTTTTTCTGCTCTTCTTCACTAAATTAGGTTCACATTGTACAAAATGCATGACATTTTCTTCATTGGGAATACCGTTACCAGATGTGCATAAGGCATACTGATTCGTGGTATGCATTTTACACAACCCTTGATCACACTCTTTTGCAAGACTCAAGGACTCGTTTTTCCTTTGTATGGCACGCAATCATAACAAAATTGAATATATACTCCCACAAAAGCCAACTTGATTGCTAAAACCTAATGATTCATTAAAAAAAATAATTACATGCTTAGTGTATGTAGCATGGGTGTGTGTGTGCAAAAACAAATATTTCTGTTCGACGGATAACACATATTATAATAAAAGTGTGAGCTAATATTTTTTCAAGGATGGCTAGTGGCATAAAATCCTTCTACCCCCCCCCCCCACGCTACACGCCCTTGCCACAGGTTGTGGACTGTTTTGTATACCTCGGTGTAAAAAATTATTTTTCTCCTAGCGAGGTCGTTTGCAGTTAAACAGATCTCTTATCGTCCACGGAAAATTGATATCTTTCATCTGTTGTTTCTACACTTGAGCTCTCTAATCTTGTTTACATTACTGCTCCTTTTTCATAGTCTCTTACTGTCGTGCGGTGCGGCTAATAATACGTTTACAACGTTATCGCTGTAGAGACTGGCTTCCACTTTATGTAAGAGCTTTATTCCGAAATTTGGCCTTGTTCCGTAAATTATTATCAACCTAGTTTTTCTAATAATCTAGATAAGCTACAAGGTTTATCATAATATCGTTTAGCAAATGTAGCTCCTCTACAATGCACGCGTAGAGATTTGGCAATTAGTCCAAATCTATGAAGATCCCATATGCTATATGCATATTCTAAATGAGGTCTGACTACCGAAAAATAGCATCGCTGTTTATACTCTCGTCATATTTCCGCAACTTTTTCTAATGAATCATATTTTCTTGCTGTTTTTTCCTCAATGTTCCCATTGTAACTAATCATTTTAAAAAATGTAAATTACCCGTGGTTAGCCATGCATTGTAATTAACTACAGAATTATTTCCCTTCTATTAACTGTAATAAATATCGTGAAAAAAAAATTCGACTTCTCTCCTGAGATTAACCTTTTTTTTGGTTAACAATTTTTTTATTAATGTTAAATTTTCACGGTCTCCAAGATCAAATTTTATGCTACTTACGCACTGCTTTCGAAACGGAAATATGAAATGTTTTGATAGAGCCAAGGTAACAGGAAACCAGTATTTCATTAGTTTCTACTTACTACTTCATATGCAGATCAAAGGCACACAAATTGAGGATTTCAAAAAAAAGTGTTCATGGAAGCATAAAAAAATTGAGTGCTTTATCAGATTGGTGAAAAATTGGACTGTCGTAAGAGAAATGTGATGAGAGCATGAGTAGGATTTCCCAAAGCAACATCGTTTCAGAAACGGCTTACAGTGCGGGAGAATGTATTGTTTCCGATAATTTTGAAAGCTATGGCAGTATATTTAAACGATAAAGTTCTAGTGTTGAACCCTTATAGAAAGAAAACTAGAATAAACTCGTAATTTGTCCATTTTAGGGAACTTATAACACAATCGTAGAAGGTACGCGTCGGTGCCTGGTGCTAAGGCTAAATTAAAAATCTTTTTAATTATAGGGAAAAAATCACAGAGGGTGGGCAAAATTTTGATATGGGAAATAACCGAGGCTCAATTTCAGATAGATGAAATAACACATGCTAGTTTCTGCTCGTTAAATATCCTGACAATTCATTAGCAACCATTTTAGCAAAAAGAGAATAAATCATAAAACATACGTGCATAGGCAGCGGTGGTGAGAAATAAAACGGGAAAGAAATAATTCAGGAAACATGAGTGGCCGAAAGAGCGGAAAAAGAAAAAAACGCCATACTAATTTCACTAAATACCCTACATTGGAATGCGACAGAAACGTTGTCACATTGGAAGGACACGCTCCATGCTGGAATGCAAAATATTCAAAAATATTTGAACTAACGCAATATACTGACAAGGCTCTGTAAAAAGGTACAATTATAGTAAATTCGATGTACAATACAAAATTTAAATAATTGGATACATATAATCTCACCTAACTCAGGCGGTGAGCGTTAACTTAAATTACAATGAAAGGCACATAAACAAACGGAAATTACACTACTTAGGAAGAAGAAGTGTTTAAAGTGAACGGAAAGAATGAGGAAAAAATTTAAACAACGGCAAAAGATTAAGAGGACTTGATGTAACTGGGCCATGAAAGATGGGTAGGGAAATTTTCCGACGTTATAAAGGTATATGAAAGGTGATTTCCACGAGGAAAGCGGGAGGATGTTAGGAAGTGCGCGCAGTTGACAGAAAAGGGGGCAAAAGACTAAGCGTGAAAGAGGCTACAACATGAGAGTACATGCACACAGGTTTACATGTATGCACATAAAAGCTCTGAGAAGGTGAGGCGAAGGAATAGGAAAAGCGAGCGGCGAGGAAGAAGAAAGGAAAGGAACAGAGAAGAGAGAGAGAGAGTTTGAGAGCAGGAAGGATGCTGAGGAAAATGGGACGTGAGTGGGTAAAGAGGAGAGTCTGAGGGGGCGGATGGGAGGTGCAGAGGAGGGAAGGATCGAAAGGCTTTGGATAGAAAAGGGAAGCAGATGTGGTGGGGAGGGGTCGCACACAACAGGACAGGAAGGAGACGCGTTCGGAAGCCCCAGGAGGCAAGAGAAAGGAGGGTCAACAAGGGGGAGGGGAGGGAGAGTAGATTATAAAGCGCGGAGGGAGAAGAGGGCAGTGAGAAAGAGGTGCGCATGGGGACCTCCTCCCTCACATACACAAAGAGCATAAAGTCTTCGGGAGTCTTTTCAGAAAAGGAGAGAGAGAAGGAGACTTTAGGGTATGAGAGAGAGAGAGAGAGAGTGGGAGAGACTTTGGAGAAAGGAAAAGAGGTTGAACTCTCCTTCTCGCGTGTGACGGTGTGCGATTGTGTGTTCGTGTGTATGTGCGTGTGTATTTGTGCGACTGAGCACAGCGATTTTCGTAAGAAAAGGGAGAAAACGTTGCGAAAGTCTGTAAGAAAGAGAGAGAAGAGATCAGGTGAAGAAAAAAAGAGACAATAATGATGCAGGAAGAGTGGAAGGAGGAAGACGACAGAGATGGAGAAAATAAAGGTTACACAAAATCTTAACCTCTTTATTCTTTTTTATTTAAAAAAAGTGGCAAAACTTTTCCTTGGACGGAACTCTTAGTCTTCACCACTGACTGATTCTCTTTCCGCTTCTCTCCCCTTTGGCTGACTTCACATCCCAACTTCTAATCCCGCATAGGTAGAGAGAAAGCAAAAATCTTAAGGAATACGTCTCCGTTGTTTCCAGGGGAATCATCGAGAGGGAATATAATGCGGTCGAGATTTATTGGAAAAATAAGAGTGGATTTCTCCGTAGGTTACGATCAGTTCCGGATGAATTACATGATATATGATATATTTCACGGAAAAAATTAAAATTCTATACGTGATATTTTAGAATATACTTAAGGGCGCTTTGGCATACCACTATATAAATGCAGAAATTAATAAAAGCACGAAATCAAGCCCCGAATCAAAGCGTACATTTATTTAAAATTACTTCACCTCAAGGGTATTTACAATCAATGTTATTAGTCCAAATGAAAAATCTGCAAAACAATGGAAGGGTGGACACGGATGGGTCATGCCATTAAACATGACATTATAAACATCATTTTGTCCTAAATCTTAAAATTTACAGCTTCATCTGACAGCTCTGAGCCAATGAATAAATGCATTCACTGTGAAAATAATATATTTTAAACATCTCACTTCAAATGTAGCTAAAAAAAATTTAACCAGTTACAAATTGTAAAACGGCAAAGCACTATTCAAGTTTATGCTAAAAAATCAGCGGAAAGCTGTGAACTCCACATTATTATTACCAGTGACACGAGTTCTCGGATATTTAAGAAAATATTTCTTGCAAAGCAATAGAAACCTTTTAAACTTAAAAATGGGAACTCAACGAAATCAAGTAAAAACCAGTAAACTAAAACCAGAGAATTTCCACCGAAGGCAAAATGATATTTTCAGCATTTATCAATTTTAAAATCACGTCCACCTTTAATGAATAGAAAAGAAACTATCATAGAATAATTTTGACCGACAGATGCACAGTCAAAAATATGAAACTCGGAGACTTTAAAATCCTTTAAACAAAAAAATATGAAACGGATCTCACCTCGGGTGGAGTAAACGGGCTGAAAAAAAATAACAATGGAATGCACAGAATATGATGCTATCACCGAATTCAAGAAAGGATTCATAAAGAATATTAGAATATTTAGCACCACAAAAAAATAATTTTTGCCACGTGAATCCCCATTCCCCTTGGATGAAATTTCAACCTACACTCGTTTTTCAGCCATTTTATTCCGAACTATATTGCAGCGGAATTTCATATGATCGAGAAGAATAAACTCACTGGGTTGAGCACTCCAGGAAGGCACAGCGAGTGCGGAAAATTTTATATTCCAGAAAATTAAAAGGGTAGGTTTCGACTACTGAAAAAGGAAAACTTTCCATTAACAAGATGAATCTGGTTCTCGGAAAGAAAGGATAAAAGAAACAAAAAAATAAAACCGTGGGTAGGATAGTAGACTTTATATTTTGTTTTCCAAAGAAGTCAGCCAAAAGAAATGTGCGAACGGAAAAATACGAGCATGTACTCTGCGGGTGGTGGAGAGCATCGGAAGGAGGGGATAGGAGAAAGGTAATGACGTGAAATTTCCTCGGAGCGGAGACGATGCTAAATAAATAAAGAGAAAAAACTGAGACGAACGCACAGAACGCCCTGCTGGTCGCAGTCTCGCCTATCGAGCGACTCCGCTCCCTCCTCCACACCTTACGTAACCTCCATGACGAAGGCGGGTCAGTATCTGTTGGTGGATATTAGAGATAGTGTACTACATCGGGTCGTCGAGAGGAATAGAGGTCGGGGTAAGGCAGGAAGGAGAATGGACAAGAAGTTTGAAGAAGTTTTATTTTTTAATTCCGGGTCTTATATTCTTCTCCTATCCGTTGCGGGCATTGAGAAGTCCCCGGTCCTGCGCAGGGCCGCCGTTAGAGACGGGAAAACGGGTGCAGTTTGAAAAACGATCGTTTATCATCAGCATTATCGGTCTCAGGGCTCCTGAGGTCTTAAACATGACATGAAGTGGAACTTACTACCGGGAAAGAGTAAATATCGGTGAGGAGCTACAGAACGAGAGGCAATGGATAATACTGGAATAAGGATGTGGACAAAAAGACAGTTTCATAAATGCTGCGTGGGGTAGCAGGAAGACTTGAAGGAGATTCAAGGAGAAATTCGCCCCCTCAAGACATCTCGAAGCTTTTTCTTGCAGAAGTTCCGGGGCGAAAAAAATAGCTTTTCTTGGATAATCAAAGAAGCGCCAATGAACAATAAGCTGAGACGCGAAATATGTAAGGCTAATTATACATGACCATGTAAGACCTGACATGCAGGAGCTCGGCGTACATCTCCAGAATGTTCTAGGTACCGAATTTGGTCCGTTTACTCTTTAGCGCCTCGACTAATGCCATTAACACTGAAAATGTTTACTACAATTCCAGGGATGTTTTCCCAAAATAGACCAGCGGCGTAGAGCGAAGCCTATTTAGGCGAACAGCTTACTAAACAACCGAGCAGCTATAAAAGCTTCGGTGATACGCGGATGGAACGAGGAACAAGCTAAAACAACGTTCCCAGTCACACAATCAGTTAATTTTTTTCGTTCGCCAAACGAGGTTATTTCAAAAGATTTTAACGTCGCGATTTCTTTGTTGCTTTTCCTTACTCTTACGTTGATTTAATAATTCCTTACTTCCACCTTATTTACCAATTCGAGTTAATTAAAACTTTAAAAATAATAAGTTACGAAATAGTTGCTGTTTCAATCAACACATGCGCTAACACACCAATTGCGTCCAAGTTGAGAAAAACGTTTTAAAAAAATGCATATACGAATGCTTTCAAAAACAATTATGTGGTATTTTTTGTTAGAATCGAATAAATATTGCAGAAATGTCTTACGACAGTAATATGAAGTATCTGAAAGACAACGTTCAGTTATTATTCGAAATTATGTTTATGCAAGTTGACGATAATAATGGACTCTTTTGAAACGTGGGAAAAGCCAAGAGGGGATAAAATGGACGAAATGGAGAATAAGCGAATAAGTCCTTGGCTTGGTAGGTGAGGGGAGATAGCTCCTGAACGAAATCCATAGGATGCAGCACAAGTGGTTGCAGAAAATAACGAGAGATAACAGGATGATTAAGACGGCGACGCATAGACAAGTAGAATTCTGGGAAAGCGAGGTAAAGGGAGGAAAAGAATAAAGGTATTGCGGATGAAATTAAGGGACGCAGAAAGTGTGCAGATCTAAGAAATGAGTTATTTTAATATGTAATATGGGGGGATTAAAGGTATTTTACTTCATTGCTAGCTAGCAATTTGCGTTACGTGTGCAGGATCCACCCACGAAACGACTGTTTTCAAACCGAAGGAAGGTTTGATAGGTAAGGGTGGAACTAACCTAATACCAACGGCGTGTGAAATTCAAGCATCAGGGTAGGGGGGCCAGTTTGTGTTGGATCAGGATTCATCCAAAACTAACATATGTCAGTAGTACTAGCCGGGATACTAATGTTAATAATAAATGAAATACCAAGTGGTAGCACAATTCCTTGATCAAATAATTCTCATAAAGAGCCAATTCGTTGCTGTTTTCACGCAGAATTACTATGGACCCTGCGAAAACAGAAATTACTCGTATAGAGACTAAGTGCGTTTATCGATTCGATTTCCGTCAACATTGAGCTGTTGACTCGAAAGGGCCGGGATCCCGGTCAAGGCGAATGATTTTTACGCTCTAAACTTGTTGAAGTAGATATTAGCGGATGACAATGCATCAATTTCAGAGAGTAAAAATCATTCGCCTTGACCGGGATTTTTACTGATTTATGCTCTCTGAAATTGATGCATTGTAGTGCACACGTCGCGGATGACTCCGTTAAAGTTACTGCTGCGGCATCTCCCGCACTTTCTTGGAACACCCTCAATGGATAGGAGCAAAAACTATGCACCGGCTTTGTCGTAAAAACATTCCACTAGTAAGGAATTGCTCCAGTATGTTAAATGCATAAGCTTCTGATGATTAAGATCAGATGATACTCGTTTACCTTTACGAGAGTCGGAACATACTCTGTACCGGCGCTGGTGTGCTGGAAGGTGGCTCGCGCGAATGTTTTAGAGCTCTGCTTGCTAATTATAAACTGTCTTCAAGGCCCAACTAATTTGACTCTAATCACACCAAAATACAATCTACGGATTTTTATTAATCAATCTACATTTGAAAAGCACTCAACAACCACTAATTTACGTTTGAAATTACTTCCATGAGTTCTAAATGTATGTTTACAAAGACTGGGAATCAAAAATAGAATATCCTACATTAGTTTAACAAATATTTTGTGCCAAATAAGTTTACAAAAGTACGGAATAGAGTATATTCAAATATTTTTGCGTGTGCTTTACTAAATATCCTCATGTCAATATTTATATGGCAAATTTGGAGCATATAATCAATAAATCAGATTTAAATGGACGAAAATGTAAATATAATAATCCTGATTTGATCCCGGATTTGATCACCGTGACACGTTGCACTGAAATTGCTTTTCCGAAAATGGGAACAAAAAAATGTGTCATTGGAGTCATTAGAAATAAATTCTCATGAGACTTACAAGTAGCTACCGCCACCAGAGTAAAAGTTAGTTATGTCCGGCGCGGACAGAGGTCAAAATATGCTATTCACGACGACCTAAACATTTTGCGAGCTTAACGAATGCCTTCTACTCACATACAGATATCCACAAACTCTGGTACGCATAGCGTCACACAACTTTCTAGGCAACCTCCGTTCACCCGTTTCTAATTGACTCGTAAAATCGTACTGAGAAAAAATTCTCGCACCGTTTTTTTCTATTTCTGCGTGACACCCTGAAAGCCACCGCTAGGTTGTATGGCAGAGGGTGAATTGAACATTGACTATGCCTTTATTATTTCTGTGACTGAAAATGCTTGGTTACTTTTGCGTAGCAAGGTGATATTTCTTCTAATTCCAAAATTATTTTGATTCTCTAAACAAGAGCATTGTAAAATTACGGACGAATGAAATAAAATCAATAAATTTCACACAATCTGTTCCATTTCGTGGCCCAGGTTTCCATTGATACAGAAGTAATTTTCAATGCCTTCACAATTATCTACTTACGATAAAATTATTTTAAAAAAGAAAGCATCATAAAGTGATGCCTGATAGATAAATTTGAAATATTTAGCAAACATTTATTCCTACCATAGTTATTAGAATAATCAAAATATAAACTAACATTATTCTCATTTCCTCAAGTGACCATTCTTTCGATGTTGCTGAATACGTCATCTAATGAACGATTAATGATGTAGAAATATATCACGAGGGGTACTCGAAATTTCTCCCAGATACGTCATCTGAAATGAAAATATTCAGCAAGGTTGTTGGATAATATCATTAATATATAATAATTATTTTGGAAAACTTTCTACCCTATATTAGAAATATTTATTATCACCCGATATCATAAGCGTTTAAAAACGTATAAAAACGTTTCTACCAAGTAAATTCGAACGTTAACGCCCTGGACATATAGATGTTTATTAACACTCGAGAGGAATTGAGTGGAAATTTCCAGCCTACGAATCCAAAACCAAGTTTCTTCCGCACACAAGGGCCATCCATATGTACAGTTTATCACAGGCGCAATGCTACCAACAGGGAGATGGGAGTGTTCAACGCCCTTCAAGTAACACATTCCTCTTCCTTCTCCAAGGGGAAATGAAATAGCAAATCCGATAACTTTACGAAGGGAAAGCTCTGACTGACAACGTGCGATAACGCTCTACTCCCATGCAACGAAACTTCAGATAAACACACGTGTTGCGAATAGTAATGACACCCTTAAATGATTAAAGAAAAAGGCGAATGAAATGGAAAAGAGGTAAGTCGAAAAGAAGAATAATGGCCATTATCTTAATTAATGCCAGATGACGTGACAAACAGAAGATCATATAAATGTTAACCTTAAGGTACGTAATAACTTATTCTTCAAGTATAAATCCATGTTTAATTCAATCAAAATTAAGAATTAAAAAGGAATATCTTCCTACTCGTAAAGAAAGAATCTGAAATAACGCCATGGAGCTTTTAATGAAATTATTTTCTTTCCACATTTCGTAAAATTCAAAGGAAATATTTGGCTGAAAGCGTTTATTTGGTTAAAAATTATAGCATCTGTACTAAACCACATTAGAATGTGTTAAATATTACACTTCTTTTAGCTAGCTTAATTCCAGAATTTTGCGAATTTCTGCATTCAAGAAGATCATATACCGATGTAAAAAACCAAATAGTATTTACGCAAAAAGAAAATATTTCTATAACATTTGGAATAAAAATCACTTTAAAAAGCCACCCACGTTATCTAGGTTTGTTTGTAAGACCTATATAATGTCTATAACACTGAAAGTACTTTTTTATTTGTTTCTTGTAGTTTTAGAGACATAAATGAATATTGCATGTATTGTGTATGTTGTGAAATAGCAATAAAGGGTTTTAGTGGCAAAACAACTGCTTATGGTATTGTTCATCAATAAACACCCCACATTTGGAATCATCCAGTCAAACTCATTTTTCCTTTAGTCGATGCAGTCATTATTTCAAAATACAATAAGAGAAAGAGCAAAAATACAGGCATATTAGAAGCGCATGACAAAATGTGAAACATTTTGGCAAAAAGTTGACTGATAAATACTCACAGGTATTGTTGAATAATAGAAGATCCTTTAAAAGGAAACTTCTGTAATATACATGTACTGTGTATACCTGTATTTGGCATGCCAGAAGAAGAGATGCAACGGAGAGGCAACGCTTCTTTCTTTGAATTGTTCGCCTGAGGAAAATGAACCTTCCGTGCGGCCAATAGAGAGTGTCAACTTCACCCTTCCAAAACTCATTCCGGCATATTCCTCAGGCTTCGACCTTGATAGCGCGCCCTCCTTGGCGATCGAAGGAAATGAGGCCACGTGGTAACTTTCTCAGTCATAGCGCTACACCCTTTTTGGCAGCGTTTGCGAAACGCCTATGAAATTTCGACGTGGTTTCTTGCGAGTACGCTAGCCCATGGGCGCAGTAAATATTCGAAATGCCAGACTATTTAAATCATTGAAGATCATCGCAAAGATTAGTATGAGACGACAGGGACACAAAATATTGAAAATCAACGCCAATGAGCTTTTGAACAATTGTAAAAATTTGGATAATTCCTATTCCATAGGATGATCTCCACGAAAATAAAGCATGAGCAAATACCATCTCCTTTTCCCATTGTTGAAATGAATTACACATCGTTCAAGAAGGAGGATGGAAGCCTGGGGAAGATCAAGGATTCACGCTTGCTTTGGAGGGAAGTCGAAAATTCGAGAAAGCATTTGGAGGGAGAGGGAGCAAGAGATGGAGGGAGGTTGCGAATCCCTCCCTGCTCACCCTTTCTGCTCCCACCTCCCCTCCCCCAACGATTTCTCCGCCGATTTACCCCTTGGCACACAGCTGAGAATCCTGCATGCGGAACACACTTCCTACGACTTAGGATTGCTCACAAAGATGGAAACTGAGAAAATAGCGGCGATACAGCTTAGGTGAAGCTAGGTGGTGAAAGGAGTAAGTATACCGAAGAAGAAAACTGGTGAGCGGGACGAGGCCACGTATCTAGATTTAGGATTTTACGCATGGTATGCCCCAGACGTTGAACGGGCGGAAAGATGAAGTGGGGAGATGGCTGGAGAGAGAGATGGAAACTGGAGGGAAGCGAAACCTATGGAAAAGAAGAAGACAACAAGGGGAGATTGGAATGTTTGAGGTGTGTGGAGATCTTCCGAAACAGAGAAGATACGGGGGTGAACTCCATCTTGCACAGCAAGGGGAAAAAGAGGGAGAGGGAGATAAGGGTGGGTAGAAAGGGGAGTGTTATATCGCGTTCGAGATTGCTGGGTAATGCGAGCAAAAGCCATCTGGTGGGTAAAGCCACGATGGTAAAATAATATGAAAGGGTGCGAAGGGGGAATTCTGGTAGCGAAAAGGAAGAGATGAGGGGAACTTGAGAGGAAGTAGAGGAATGATGAAAACGTAACCTTTCGAAAATGATGACGATGATGAGAAAGGAGGAGGAGGGGCGGTTTTGCGGGTGGATGGATAGGGGATGGAAGATGTAAGGTAAAAGAAAAGTGAAATAAATCGTGTTTGACAGCGATAGGAGATAGATGAGAGCGGCGGCGTCTTTGACTAAAGATAAAAGATGAATGTAGAATTTTGGTTAGTATGTAAAAAAAAAGTCAAGAAGCCTAACTTACTTTGGCGGGTTATGCTCAAAGTCATATTCTGTTAAACATGCTGAAAGGAGAATAATATGCAATTCCTTCAAAATCCAAATTTCAGAAGTGGACATCAAAGTAGCATCGGGATAATAACCACTTTTATGCCATCGTTTCACTGTAATGGCCTTTACCCCAATAAATATGTTTGGATAGACCCCAAAGAGTATTACACTGAGGCTTGATCAAACCCATTAAAAGCAATTATTCAAAGCATTATTATTAATGCAGTATTCTACCGATTCTAGGCAGGCCTGCCGTTCATCACAGCTATGAAATAAGAGTTTTAATGCATTAGTATCAATATGATCTTTTTAATGCCCACAGAAAACTCTTCTCTAATAATTTCAAGAACCTGAACAATAAAAATTGAATGCCGAAGGCAAAAATTCATGTCTGTAACCGCGGCCTCGAACCTGATTGATGGAGGCGTTATCGCCTCCACCAGCAAGGTTGGTCGCCGAAATCGCTAATAGTATACCAAAAAGATGTCATCCTTATGTCATTTTCCATGTCATCCGGCTACGAAGATCAATATTCACCGGAGCCTTTTAAATTCCAGGAGATGATGCAATATTTCCATTGAAACACTATACATGCATAAAAGTTACACCCTTAACTATTCATTAACTCATGTTGATTTCTGTTCGCGTATGAAGTTTAAAAATAATTTGAATAATATATTTATTGGTTAACAGTATTTAACAGGAAGATTCCTCATTTTAAAAGGAAATAAGCGTAAGCAAAATGCGTACAAATAGACAAAAGGGGAATGTATTATCAATTTAAAACGACTAATTTGTAATTTTCTATAATATTTATTATGCTTTGCTATTAGCAAGTTCAATCATCAAAATATAGTTAAATTAGTCAAAATTGACTATGCTTATGGGGTTCTATGTTAGAACGATAGCAATGGATATTACATAATTCATGCTAACCATTCACTGGCGTTCACCTTTACCCACCTCTATCTTTAATATTTACAAATAAGAACGAATGCATTTTATCTTCCCTATTTTTAACAGTGATAACCGTCCCTCTGTTAAATTTTGTTTTTGGTAAAAAACAATATTGTTAATATATTATATTGGGGAAAAGGAAATCCATTATTTTCTCAGTACATGGCTTTAGTGATAGATATCTCGTAAAGTATCGATCAAACAATTTCAAGTTTATGATCGTTGTCAAAGTGATATTTAACGCCAAAAAAATTATTTTGCTATTTTTTGTTTGTTCCATTCAGTTGTGGGTTACAGGGTGTTAACAATGTTTGTCAACAAAGAGAAAATTCAGTACATTTTACAGTTTTTCTTTGATAAAGGCGAAAATGCAAGCCAGGCCGCTGAAATTGTAAATGGTGTTTATGGTACCGATACTGTGACAGCTAATTACGGGCAATTTTCGTTTCGTTGATTCCGTTCAGGCATTTTTGATGCTAAAGATGCACCTCGCACAGGCAGGCCCGTTGTCACGTCGATGAAATCACAGAAATAATCGAAATTGACCGGCATGTTAGTAGTCGTCGAATCCCCCAGGAGCTAAAGATCGACCATACAACAGTTTAAAACCATTTTCGCAAAGCTGGATTCGAAGCTGGATGTTTGGGTGCCACACTAATCAACACCAAGAAACAAGATGAATCGAATTTCCATCTGCGAAGCCTTGGCCAAACGGAATGAACTCGACCCATTTATTAAACGGATGGTGACTGAGGATGAGAAATGGGTCACATGCGACAATATTGTGCGAAAACGATCGTGGTCAAAGCGTGGTGAAGCAGCTCAAACGGTGGCCAAGCCAGGACTAACGGCCAGGAAGCTTCTACTGCGTATTTGGTGGGACTTAAAAGGAATAATTTATTATGAGTTGCTTCCGTATGGCCAAACACTAAATTCAGATCTCTAATGTCAACAACTGGCTCGTTTGAGGCTAGCAATTGACCAGAAACGGCCAGCGTTGGTCAACAGAAGAGTAATTGTGTTTCATCAGGACAACGCAAGGCCAAACCCATCTTTAGTGACTCGCCAAGAACTCCGGGAGCTTGGTTGGGAGGTTTTAATGCATCCACCATATAGTCCAGACCTGGAACCAAGTGATTACCACCTTGTTTTCGCATTACAAAACTTCCTGAGTGATGCGAAATTGCGATCAAGAGAAGATTGTGTAAATAGTTTTTTAAGGTTTTTCGCCAATAAGGACCAAGACTTCAATGAGAGAGGCATTATGAAGCTACCTTTAAAACGGCAACAAATTGTACAACAAAACGGTGCATATTTGACCCAAATCAGACAATCTTAAATGAAGTTTTGAATTTCACGCACAAATAATATATTTATTTTTCCTCAACCTAATATATTTTGGTAATATATATTTTTTTGGAACTCGATGACTCCTTGGAGAGCCATATTTTTATCAATCATCTCGATGCTGAAACGTAGCAGGTCAAAATGAGAAATTACTCCCCCACTCGCATAGGACATGGTGTGTGCTGCAACCCGTATAGTGGAGTTCCGTAACAGTTAATACCTATATGTTCACTTTATTTTTCGTTTGCCCTTTCAATTAGTACTGGACCATTACGCAACGTTTTGATGGATTTTAGCTCTCTAAGTAAAGAACTAGCCAAAACTTCCAAATATTAGGAAAGTGATACTTTGGTAATAGTTTCCACTGGCATAACACAGCGCATTATAATACATTTTTTATTTGCGCATTTGTTAAGAAAACTCATGCTCTCACATCTACATCTAGATAAATACCCTGCGAGCCACCAAAAAAGGCGTGTGGCAGGGGGTGTAGCACCAGGAGGAAAGGGTAAGGGATGAGGGGAATGGGGCTTTTCAAATAGGTGGGGGAAACCTGTAACAACAAATATATATATATATATATATATATATATATATATATATATATATATATATATATATATATCCACGCACAGTCCGTAACTTGTACGTTAATACTTATTGTTTTGAACTTACTCTGGAGGATTTCGACTACAAGCATTCTGGCCTCTTATCGTTCTAGGAAAAAATGACATTTTAAACCTGTCAGTCTTGCAGTCTATCGCTAATCTTATATTCGTGATCCCTTCGACCGTTATACGCTGCGGATCGTATTATATTCTTGATGTCATCAGAAAATCTTTAAATGCTTTTTATAAGTTTAATCTATTTTGTAAACGCCAATGCGTAAGAGAGTTCCTCACTTCTGGTTCTGGGCGAGGTCTATTAGTATACAATTAGTATTTATTCAATTAGCCTGAGTCCAAAAAGAGCCCTTTTTGGCCTACAATTTTGGATAACAATAGACCTGATTACGGGCACCCAAGCATGAGTGGGGGAAAATTCACACAGGCGGAAAACGAACCCGCAACCCTTGGGTTGGCAGACGAGGACGTTACCCCTTCGCCACCTGGGCCGGTCAGCCGTTGGAGGTAAAGGAGGCTTTCCAACATAAGATAAGGTTTCGTCACCCAAGTCTTCCCACTATCCGCGGTGACTCAATTCGGGCTCCCAAGCTATACGTATCAGTTGGTCAACCACTTAAAGCCAGTACACCTTCGACCTTTGCATACTTCCATGTCGCCAGCATTTGCCAACAAGAACCCATAAGCCCCAGAACCCGATCAATGGGCTCTAAAGAAGTATGGTGGCATGCATCAAACGCATTTTTGCACAATGTAGTGATGAAAAAGTGAAAGATACGTGCCATTTTCCTTTGGTAAGTCCCCGCATAGGCTGTACGCTAAGCATTTGGGAACAATTTCATGAACCACTGGTTACAGAATTGAAAGGGCGAACAGAATCGCTGCCAGATACGTGACAAATTTGTACAAAATAACACAAAACGGCACATCCGAAATGGGAAACTTTAGATACGCGATGATTCACATATAATTCAGTCCCTCGATTACTGCAACAGGACAGGTATTTGCTGAAAACAGGAGGGAGAGGGTGCCAAACGCAAAAATTGGAGCCCTCGTTTTCCCCACGCACCATTATCGACGACAACACAAGGGGAAAACATTATGACAAAAAATGGGTAAGCACAGTCGATAATGGTTAGGAACATACGAGTTATATTCCCCTTCAACTCACTTTACGTCTGGCATCAAACGCCCCCCAGCCTCGTCCCCATGGCCCAGGTGGGGGTGTGTCTTGTAAATAAAT
Organism: Hetaerina titia; assembly: GCA_037158775.1. Classification (NCBI taxonomy): domain Eukaryota; kingdom Metazoa; phylum Arthropoda; class Insecta; order Odonata; family Calopterygidae; genus Hetaerina; species Hetaerina titia. The sequence continues at coordinate 17,425,696 of CM073773.1, forward strand.
TTACATATTTAATTTATATTTGTGATTCCTCGTCCTGCATCCGTGGAACGATATCTGATAAATAGCGAACACGATCCATGTGAGCCAACCGTTTTTAATGGATTTTCTTATTTGTCTTCTTTGTTATCAAAGGAGATATAATATTGCAATTTGTACAAGCGATGTTCAATAAATAGTTTCCGGTCATTCCCATTCCACGTGCCCTTTCAGCGGATAGCTAGAAACCATGTATACAAAAGTATGTGAAAGTAGAAGAGGAGGAATAGAATGGCTCATGACCTTACACCCCCTGCCGCACGCCCTTGAGAAGGCTTGCTAAGTATTTTATAAATGTGTATTTAGAGACCTATCGTGGATATTAGCAGGGCTTCCGTTTTAAGTGAATCTAAAGCCAAAGTGTAGTGTCGAGGCCTGACTTCGTAGAGTTTCCGACGCCCTTCAACTAACCTAATACTCAGCCTCCAAAATCCTCTTCTCCTCAATACAAGTAGTCCCGCGAGGCAAAGGCACAGATGGACCACGTACACTTCACGCTCTTCTCAACATCAACTATACCGCTAGCTGAAAACTGTTGTCTATCCTGCAGTGTTTTGATTTTCGTGATTGTCTCCCCGCCCTGGCAGTCACCTCTTACGACAAGCAGATAATTTGCGAGAGTATCAATCGCCGCAGGGACATTTTTTTATATTTTCTGCTGGAGACATCACCTTTTTATTCATATTTGTTTAGTGCTAAATATTTTATTAGCTTTTTACAGGGCAGACTGATTAAAACGTGATTTTATGTTCGAAATAGATTAAACTTAAGCAGACAAAAAGGATGACATTGGGAATCTAATTTGCTACACTATTTTTTCATTATCATAAATATACAAATATATAAAATATGTATATATATATATATATATATATATATATATATATATATGTATATATGGGCTGATTCGTAGTATCTCTGAGGAAGGAATCTGGCCGGAAGATTTTGTGAGGTCGGTGTTAGTTCCTATTCCAAAAAAGGCAAAAGCTTCGTCATGTGAGGATTACAGAGCAATAAGTTTGATATCCCACGCAGCTAAAGTTATTCTAAGGATCATCAACAAAAGGATAGAGAGTAAGGCAAATGATTACTTAGGGGATGATCAGTTTGGGTTCAGGAAAGGAAGAGGTACGCGTGATGCCATTGCAGTAATGAGATCACTAGTCGAGAGGAATATAGAATACAATCAGGACGTTTTTGCCTGTTTTGTAGATTTCGAAAAAGCGTTTGATAGAGTGAATTGGGAAAAATTAATGCGTGTATTGCAGAAAATAGGAATGGATTGGAGGGACAGGAGACTGATCCGCAACCTGTACATGTCTCAGACTGCTCAGGTGCGAGTGGGAAACGGAGAGTCCGGATGGGCAGTGTTAGGAAGAGGTGTATGGCAGGGTTGCCCATTGTCACCGGTACTGTTCAACGTATATGTGGAAGAAATGATTAAAGAGGCATGGGAAGAACTGGAGGTAGGAATGAAAGTTGGAGGGGAATTGGTTAAATCAGTTAGGTTTGCTGATGACCAAGCATTAGTTGCTCAGTCAGCCAAGGGGTTGCAAGCATTGTTGAGTGAATTGGAAATCCAGTGCAATAGATGAGAATCAATGGTAATAAAACAAATGTTATGCGATTTTCCAGGAAGAAAAAGGCTAAGCTAAATATTAAAATAGGCGGGGAAAAAATAGAGCAGGTAGAACAGTTTACATATCTCGGAAGTGTTTTGGACCAATACGGTCAAAGTGGTAGGGACGTAAAAAGAAGAATTGCGCTAGGCAAGGAGGCTTTCGCAAGGAGGAGGGAGTTGATGACGGGGACGTTGAGTAGAGATGTTAAGACAAGACTCGTAAAAACTCTGATATGGAGCGTAGCTATGTACGGCGCGGAAACGTGGTCGCTGAGGCAGGAGGATAGACGTAGATTGGAGGCTTTTGAAATGTGGGTGTGGAGAAGAATGGAGAAGGTGAAATGGACAGAAAGGAAAACAAATGAGGATGTACTAGAAATGGTGGGTGAGGAGAGGGGTTTGTTGAGAGAAATCCTATGGAAGCAGGAAAAATGGATGAAAGGCGTATTGAGCGGTAGTGGAATGTTGAAGAGGGTAATAGAGGGGAGAATGTTGGGCAAGCGAGGTAAGGGTAGGAACAGGATTGGGATGTTGGACGGGATGAAGGGAGGAAAGAAGTACACCGAGATGAAGAGGGACCTGATATATAGTAGATTAGTTTGCTAGGTAGGGTGTCACAAAATGTTTATTTGATAGTTGTGTCCATCCAAAAACCTACTTTAACCGGTAGACTACCTAATAATAATAATAATATATATATATATATTATAATTATAATATAATAATAATAAATATAATATATAATAATATATATAATAATAATAAAATATAATAATAATATCTTCTGTGAACTTTCCATATCCTCGCATTTCGTTTTCCACCATTCTTCTTTTGCTTTATTTGTGGCCCTTCTCAATTTATTGTTTAAACTCTTTGTACTTCATTTTGTCATTTGCTTTGTTTACATTTTTCCATCTTCTTCTCTCATCCATCTTTGCAATCGTCTCATCCCTTACCCATGGTTCCCTATCCTTTTCTCGTTAACAGTTCCTAGAGTGTCTTCAGCTGCTTTCGATATCACTTTCTTGATACATTTCTATTTTTCTTCGATAGTACCCATCTCTTTACCGTTATCCATGATTTCCTCCATCCAGGATATCCAAGGATATCCATGACAGCCTACTGATACCCCTTCCTTTTTAATCCGTTTAATGCTTCTACATCCCATTTCCTAACCCGCCGCCCCTGCCTTATCTTTTTAAAACGGACGCTACATTTCATTGCAACTAAATTGTGGTCAGAGTCCGCATCCGCTCCTAGGAAACTGTGCGAATTAATCACACTTTTCCTAAACCTGTGCCTAACCATAATATAATCTAAATGATACCTTTCTGAGTCACCTGGCATTTTCCATGTATACCTACGTCTTTTGTGGTGTCTAAACCATGTGTTGGTGATGGCTAGCCCCTGTCTCCTGTAGAATTCAATTGCTTTCTCTCCGCGTTCCATGCGAGTGCCTAACCCATAGTCCCCCGCCTCACCACCATCTCTTCCTTCGCCTACCGTCGCATTCCAATCCCCCATCACTACCAAATATTTCACTGCAGGAACACACGTGATTATATCCTCTAACTATATATATATATATATATATATATATATATATATATACACACACGTCCTTTTACGTGTTATCTATTTTATTCTGTATTCTATTGCGCCGTCCAAATGTTAATTATAATTTTTAGCGTTGAAATGTGTTTGAACATTTTCATACGTTTATCTACGTTGGCGTGGAAATATATGATTGTGTATTTACTGCACACATATTTCTACGCCGACGTAAATAAGCATATAAAAAGGTTCAAATACATTTTTACGCCAAAAACGCATTTATCCATGAAAATGTGAGCTTTAATTTCGACATATCTGGGCAATTCTGAAATACAATAATAAATCATTGCAATGAAGTTTCATTCTGCAAAGAATAAGATATATTCTCTATTTATAAAATCAATAATCATATTTTGTAACACAGTCTCCCTGGCAGGAGTACAAAAATCAAAATGAAAAGTCGAGCCACCCAGCAAAGTGAAGAGCAAATGGGTTAAGAGATTAAAAAACTCTACTGGCGTCATTTTAAAAATAATTTCGCTACATAAATGTTTAGATGAAAAAATAACAAGGAAAATAAAACGTCCTTGAACCTGGGAGTAATTTTGGCCATCTTATTTGGCTAGAGTTTAAACTTCTAAATAAATAGCTTATTGTTCATCAGTCAACAAAATAAAACAAAGCGCCTTATACTGATATGGATTTAATTAATGAAGACTCAGTCACGTGCAAAATCAATACTAACTTATTCATAACTTCATGTTGGAAAAATTTAAATTAAATCACCTTTGACACTTCGGCATTCCTGTAAATATTTAATAATATTTTTGTTTAATCGCTCGTTGATTGAAAATGAAGTAAAACATTATATGTCACTACCGTTTTTCATTAGGGGCAGGAATTATAGATATAACTCAGGGTTCTGAGTGTTGCATCAAAAGCTGTTGGCCAAATTTCGAAAAAATAAGTGTAATTTGCGGAAGCACACCTAATATTCACAAAACGGAAAAGCGAATTTCCCCTCCTAGTCGAACTACATATCTACTTATATATACCCCCAGATATTATCAATTGCCAGCAATGCAATGTACTCCATAGTAAAAGGTGTATAGATCATCAGTTTAACTATGGATGAGTATAAATAATGAGCCACGTAAGGGATAAATGAAGAAGTGGGGCAACTAAAAAAATGATGGAATTCGGGAATAGTTGCTCTTTCCCCATGCATCTCGAATCTAGCGAAATAGGGGGGATTCATTTTTGGCAACAAATCAAGCATCCGCGATAATCTAAGGAGATGACCATGAGATGTCTGAGAGATGGGAAATGACCGAGTTGACAGCAAGGAAGAATTTGAATCATGAGCGATTGACCGCGAAAAATGGAAGCAGTAACGCACTTTTTCTTCATCCTGAGTCGTGTACGGAGAGGTTCCCTTGGATGGGAGAGGAGAAAACCATCAGCCTCAATGCTGCCAGGTCGGGGGGAAACCGATCCCTATGGCAGGGACACCGGGAATGCAATGGAGTGGAAAGGGGGATTTCCCGGTAATCCCTATACAAATCACAGCGTCCATCCTATGGGTTGGACCAGCGTCGGTGAAATGCACCTGTTCATGTCCATGCGTACATACATACACACGTACGCGTTTGTGTTTGCGATAATATCATATTTATATTAATATACATGATCGTCCAGATGCGAGGTGGCGTGATATTGACGACCGTTCCGGCGTCAAGTCAACGTCTTTCCTGACCGATCGACATTTCCGTTAACCTTGGGGTTTGATTTCTTGTCCCGTCCCATTCCCTGACTTACCCCCGGCATGGAAAATTTTTACTTTTCCTTAATTTACTTCGAGTCAGCCGCTACTTTTTATCGGCAGTATTGATGATGTTAAATCACGTATTTCCATTGATTTTCGTTGTTTTTCTCGGCTCTGTCATAATTATCCCAAGCAATAAATGAAAACCGAGTTGATTGACTCGCCCGATCCTGATATTTACTGAGAACACTTCGTCCGTAATTATTATATATTCCTGATACAAAACACTTTTGTATTCCCATTCTAATTTATTAAACACACATGTAAGACCCACAGAAAAAGAGAAGTAAGAGATTTTTTCCCATGCTCATTAAGATACGTATCCGAGAATAGCGACATTTTGTTGAAAAAGTGAGTTTTGGTTCCTTGCTTATTTCTCTGATATCTTTGGTTTCGCGGACGAGAGCTGAATTAGTTAATATCGACACACTGTGGAGCTTTTATAGATAGACCCTACATACACGTACAGATAGGCGTACGTGGTAAAATACCAGGGAATTGGTTTTTGGAATACGGATATCCACAGGAGAGCCAGCTTCATTACAAAACTATGAACACTCTTCTTTCGTGGCCGCATTTGTTTCTCCGACCTTGAAAGCACGACCAATGAATCACCGGGAAAAAATACTAAAAGCACGTAGTTTTAGAGGGCGCATTAAAAATTTCGTTCATTATCACGTCAATAGTCTCGGAGAAATCATTAAGGAGGAATAAAAGGGAAAAAAAGGGAAGAATACATTCTGGGTTACCAATGGCATCTCCTTAAGTGAGAATCATTTTTCTCCTTTCTCCTGCCATCTCCTGCTCCACCCCCAATTTCCCCCTCGCTCCCTTTTCCACGCCCCTCGTCCCTGAATCCTTTCTCTTGAAATCCCCTTTCAAACCCTTTTCCCTCTCGTCTCCACTCCTTCTCCGCATGCCTCAATTCGACCGAGACCACAAGCATTCCAAGTAACCCATCAGAAAAGAAGGTTGAAATGACTTCTCAGATTTTTACCGAAGAAAATAGCGGCAGCATTGATAAATATAAAATTGTATGCCCGCACCTCATTGTCTTCAGTCTCTCCCAATCCACTAATTAAGTCACCCTTCAGATTTTGATTCTTTCCATTCCCTATCTCCTTCCCATACGCTGCTCTGCTGCACGAACTAAAATTAAGACGTATCACGTTAATTCCTTCTCCTCCTACTAATTCGCGTTTTTAGAGGGTATTGACGTGAATTATTCACGCTGTACCAGGTGCAAAAGAATTTCAGTCTCACCTTTACCCTAGCTAACTTAAAAGCCTCTCCTCGTTGCACTCATTCATGGAAGAATTAGAGCATCAGTCACTATTCTTCAGATCAATATCATTACATTAAAATAAGAAAATATGACAACAATGCTGGTAACAACCATGTATGAAAGAAGAATGTTTTTCCCCATTTTCTATTTCCATTTTCACAAAGCAGAGCAAATTTTACATTTCTATGTTATCTACATTTTTTCTTAGCAGTCTATATTTAAATGCTAAGCATTGGAAAAATTAATCATCGCGAGATCAGGGGTGAACTTATATTTATTGTACATCAATTTTGAATTGTGCTGATTCAATGCGAACAAAATCCAGAAGAGATGATTTTTAATTAATTTGGAGTCTAGTAAATATGCATAATTTGCGTGGAATAAAATTAAATCTCCATAAGATATAAAAAAGCATCAAAACCCGCAAACCTTAACCTTTAACATAGTCAAAAAGAAGACGTTGAGGTCGTTTATATGGTAAAAAATACTTTGAAATTCTAAAACAAATATTTAAAGAAATGTTTTGTCTTCTAGGATAATGTGTTGGACTTTTATCGGTTTCTATGGTGTCGACATTCGACAAATAATTTAATATTTCGATCACAAAAAGTGTAATTGCATGCATAACTCGTGCTTGTAGAATGTTGACGACCGTAATAGTGAATGTTGGGTAAGCGAGGCAGGGGGATGAAAAGAATAAGTAAGTTGGAATGAATAAAGGGTGGCAGAAAAAAAGGAAATAAAGAATGGATTATTGCTATGCAAGGATTAGAATAATAAGTTTTTTGTCTCTTTGCTCATGCCTTAGCATTGCACTCGTAGCAATGCCTAGTTTCTGAATCCATTAAAAATATTTGGACTATTTGGCACTAAATAATTATCATACAACTATAACACAATCAAAGTAATCGGTTCAGGGTTTGGAATTTGGTATTGGGGGGGCAAGCCCACCTCGTACAAGGTGGGCTCTGAGCAGACCCCACCTCCCTGATGTACATGTATATGAGTCAAACATTTGGAGTCAGAGGTTTCATATTTATGGTACCCAGAAAGACACCTTACGCATTTTTCCACGAACGATAAGGATTAGAATAACATTGTCCGACCGCGGTAGGGTCACATTCGTGTCAAAATTAGTCTGGTGTGAATTCACTCCCTGCCACTAGGATACTGAAATATCTAAGATACCGTATCTCTAAGCTCCTGGAGCTTATCAAATTCCAACCTGAGACCTTAAGCTCAGTCGCTTAACACTCGACCCAAATATATTTTCTTATTCCCAGAGTCTCATTCCTTTTTATTTGCCGTTTTTTGTGTAGTTCATTTCAAATTTTAAAAAATTATAAATCCATGCAGTAGTTACACAAAATTAATTCCTAAAATGTGTTAAAGATTAGATACATCGTCATTCTGTTAGCAATTTGCCTGAAAAGGCGTAATTTACGTTTTATTATAAACCTCTTTCCTCTTTCTAAGCACATGCTAATGCTATTTTTTACGCGCATTCTTCTTTTCTATTGCTGTGTTTTAAATGTTTTCAGTGTTGAAATGTACGAAAGGATCAAGCTGTTATGACCTAGACAATTTAAGAGCACAAATTTGGAGAATATTCTCTAATGATCCTAAGTTTTTCCCTGACAATTGGTGTCAACAACCACGTAACAATACCTGATGGGGACCAAAATTATTCAACTAAATAAAATATACAAAACTAAAAATCAAAGTACTCATAACAGTGTTCCTTAATTAATTCCCATGAGAATTTTAAACTCTTGTGGGTAACATCGAGTAGAAGTAGTAATATGTGTTTCACACACACACCAAGACACGACTTCTTCCTCCACAAGTGCTTTATAGACGCTGAGAGAGTCATCGTGTAGACGAACACCAAGGATAATAAAGCATACACCCCTATTTCCGCCACAAAGTAACCGTCATCAGCTTTCCGAAGGCTTATTTTATTTTTTGTATTTATTTATATACCCTGAAAACCACCGCTAAGGTTTATGGAAGGGGATGAATACACACCAGAATATTTTTACCCGAACATGACCCTACCGCGATAGGACAATGTTATTTTGATCCCCTATCGTTCGTGGAAAAAAATCCATCTTAAATCTATCTGTTCTACACTTAATCTGATTTTATTAACATCATCCCTCCTATCGTCGTACGATGGGGGTAATAATACAATTTCAAAATCACTGATAAGAGACGCGCTTCCAATTAATACGAGAGCTTCATTCCGTAATTTAACCTTCGCTCCGTGAGAGATTCCCAGCCTAGCTGCTCTAATATTATGGAGACGCCACTAAGTTTATCATAACAGCATTTTACAAATCTAGCTCCTCTTCGCTGCACGCGATCCAATTCTGAAATCAATCCAACCTCGTGAGGATCCCATATACTTTAAGCATATTCTAAATGAGGCCTAACCAACGAACGATAAAATTTCTCCTTGATCTTTTCATTACATTTACCAAGGACTCTTCTAATGAATCCTAATTTTTTGTTAGCTTGTCCACATATTCCCCGTATCTATTTCACCAAGGAGAAATCGTGAGTGAGGGTAACGCCTTAGGTATTTAATTGAGTCTACACATTCCATTTCGATGTTCCCAATGCAGTAAGCGTTCGGGAGGTAATTGCTCCTTATCCAAAAATTTATGAATACGCACAATTTTAAGTTGAATTCTAATTGCCAAATGTAGAACCAGCGTTGTATAGCATTAAGGTCATCTGACAAAGATGCTGTGTCTTCATGATCACGGGTATCACGGTAAACCACTGCATCGTCGGCAAATAAACGTACGATCTTACTAGATTCCTCCTTACTCCGTTTTTAAATATTGGTGTTACGTTAGCCGTTTTCCCATCTATGGAAACCTTGTGATCTACGGGCAGCTTCTTAAATATTATTTCTTGATACGTCGCAATTTCCGAAGCTACATCCTAAAATATACGAGCGGGTATTTGATCGGGCCTGGAGGATTTATTAGGCTTAATGTTTTTCAGCAAACGTTCCATTCCATTACATAAGATTTCAATTTTGGGAATTGGTTGACCGGCAAGATCAGGTAAGCTATCGGGATCTTCACTGTGAGGTAAAGACGCTGTGAAAGAAGGAATTTAATAAGTTAGCCTCTTCCAAACTGCTGGTTACTCTTTCTCCTCTACAATTTTTGAGTGAATTAACAATTGACTTATTTCCCTGAACTTCTCCGACATATGGTCAAAATACTTTCAGATTCTCTTTCAAATTTTCCGTTGATTTTTTCCTTTTGAATTCACTTAATACTTTCCGGAATTCATTCTTGGCATTTGCTCTGGATATCTTGTTGACTGCTGAGCGCGTGATCTCAAGGAAGTGATTCCACGTATCTCAGTATTTCGGTGATTACTATATGTCTTAAAACTAGTAAATTGATTCTGTAGCACGCACTTTAGGTCATTGCAGTTCCTTTCTTTAAACATGTAAATTTTCCTTTTAGGCTTCTTATTTCGAAACTCATGTAGCGAAAACTTACCACTCGTACTACCCTGTGGTCACTAATTCCTTTTACAGTTTCTACAGTTAAGACTTTTACGGGTATGTTCGTTGCTAACAAATCAAAAATGTTATGGCCCGTAGTTGGTGAAGTGAGATGCAATGAGTTCAACGTAAAAGATTTCAATAGTGATGCGCAGATATATTCGTCTTTACCCCCTGTTTTAAAACCATATACAAGTATGATCCAGTCAATAGATGGGACATTGAAATCTCCACGGATTTTAACGTCGTGGATATTTTATTGGGATAATAAACCTTTTATTTGCAAATCTAATTCTAGTAGTGAAATTCTCTGTTGACTGGCGCTCTGTAAAATGCGCAAACATAAATTATTTTGGACTGAGGACTTTTAATTGAGCACCAAACACTTTCCAAACCATTACCCGGAATTACATCAGCCATGCTTACACAAGAATATTTAATTGCAATGAAGACACCGCCCACGATTTTATTTGTTCTGTCATTTCTCTAAATGGAAAAGGATGTGGGGAAAATTTTACCGTCGGCAATATCAGTGGATAACCAGCTTTCTATCCCAGTAAGTATACAGATCTACGCCTGTGCTATGAATAAGGTGATGATATTCTGCGACTTTGTTTTTTAAACTTCAAGAATTTACTATTTACAGATAAGATTCCCTTGACATTACGGTTCCCTTGAGATCAATCAAATCAGTTCTCAATAAAATAATTTCTCATCAGTATTTTAAAAAATAATCATTTTTTAAGTAATAATAACTTATTGCTTCCTAGGATCAAGCAAGTAATTTGCTAAGAGTGTTGGTAAAGACAATGTTCAAATGAAGTATAACCTCTAATGAGAGCCATTAAGTTTTTTGTATTTGATTCTACCTTAGAGTTTCACACTACATTTTCCCATTTGGTGCTATAGTGGGCATATTATTACACCAGTTGAAGCCGACCAGCCGGAAAACGATTGCGGTAATCCGGTATAGACCGGGATATGGTAAAATATCGAATAGAATACATTAATACAAATCATATTGTCCATAAATTATTGAAATTCTATAATCTAGCTGCTGGAATTTGCTCTGCTAACTCATAAAAAAAGCTGAAATTACATCATACCATTTATAAAGGTCATGATAAATATTATATGAGTCATGGCGATTTTCTGATCAGCCGAAGAGATGAATATTTGCGCACGACGCAATGATACGAGTAGGATAAAAGGCCATGAAGGGCCAGTGCACTATTAGTAGAACTTAAGAAATTTGTAGTCAAGGATATTATAGGTGAGAACGGAGTCGTTCATATTACGTCCCTTGAGAACTTAGCGCCAAAAAGTGCCAAATGTACATATTTTGTCTAATTCACTAAATTCTCCAATCATGTGCTAAAATAGCTAACACTCCGGCTCCAGGGGTGACTAAAATTTACATTTTTAATAAAAACCCCACGATTTATTCAACACAGAGACGAATTTAATTGACTCCGTGACGGTAAAGTTGTTAATTTCCAATAATTTCATCAATTAAATTATCGTTACTGAAAGATAATTTAATTAATTAAATTATTAATTCTGCACGATAATTTAATTAATTAAATTAATAAATTACCAATGATAGAAATCTCCATCCAACCGTCGATATCCAGACTTTTCATGTTATTACCTCCATTATGACTTCATTTATACCTACAACTGGCCCCACCGAGCCTAGATCCTAGATGAGTAACGCAGATTGTACATTTATGGGTTTACGATTTTCATATCGGCAGTTCCTGTAGTTATTCTTGTTAAATTTTGTCTATTTCTCAAAGACGTTATTTTTTCACGTATTCTCCTGGATGTCATTTCCTCGATAAAATCGAAATTTTAAATATACGTTGTTTAGTATTAGGCGAGCACTATCCTCATTTATCATATAAATCTTTGGGTTGCTTATTCTGGTTTAGTCTACCCCTCATAACCCTTTAGCAATATTTATAATATTTTCCTCATTCTTGCCCCAGTAAATTGAGGCAGTTATAAAATTGAGGGAATATTATCGATGCCTTGTCCTCATCTTTGAAGTCTTCGGCTGTTAGACTTTTTATTTTTCTCGACGCTTCTTGCTTTATTTTGTCCACACATTCCCAGTGATGTCCCCCATCACATGTTTGCCTTCTGAGAATAGTAACAAGTAGTAGGGGCCGAGATCTGGCGAATAAGGTGGATGATCAAGGTTGATGATTAAGTTTTTTCCCATAAATTGGCAAACAATCAATGTTGAATGTTCAGGTGCATTGTCATGTTGAAGAATTCATCCATCACGTTCGGTTAAAATAGTGTGCACTGTTGATTTTCCTAAATTCAGCTCATCGGGTATCATTCGGACAGTTTTTTGACGATCAGTAAGGATAAGGGTCCACACAAGATCAATGTTGTCGACAACACAGGTGGTTGAAGGTCATCCCAGCCCTGCATCATCCGTGGCGTCTTGTCGGCCATCCTTAAAACGCTTAATGCAATTAAAAACGGATGTTTTATTCAGAGCATTATCACTGCAAAAAGGTGTCATCATTTCAGTAATTTCTTTAAAAATTTTACCGCACTTCACCAAATGTTGATTCGTGGCTCCTTGATTTAGTCAATTTCATTTTCGACAAACAGAAAAACAAGGACAACAGAGACTAATATAATTGGCACCATACGCACAGCTCGACGATCCGCCAAGCACAGACGGCTCATTGGGTCAGCTGCCACCATTTCGATAGAAAGCATGAAAACATCACATTTAGATGAGAAAAACAGTAAAACGTTTGTTAGTGAAGCATAGCATAAATACAAGGTCAAGTTGATAAGTTCTCGGCCCGACACAGGGATGGCGTTCCAATCAGCGATAAGTTATGATTCCTGCCCAGGTGCACGTGTCATTACTTCGTTAGAGAAGTTTCAACTTGTTCCTTCCACTTATTGTTGCGGCAGACGTCTTAAGCGTTTTCCGTTAAAATGGAAAAACTTGAATTTGGCGTAGTTAAAAAATTCCTCGTTTTGGATGGATTAATCCCTAAGGAAATTCATCCGAAGTTGATAAATTGTACCGGGACTCCGCTCCTTTAGTATCAACCGTTTAAAATATTGGCATCTGAATTTAAACTTGGTCGCACATCCCTTGAGGATGATCATTTAAAGGACGGCCAAAAACTGCGACGACAACGGAAACCATCGTGAAGGTGCAAGATATTCGTCGGACGATAGGCGAGTGAAGGTGAGTTTGCTGAATTTCGATCGAAAGCATTTTTGCGCGCAAACGATTGTCACAGCAATGTTTGGACCGATTCAAGAAGGAACAGGCCGATTTTGTTCGGCAATTTATCACCATGGATGAGACACGTAACGACCACTGCACGCCAGAAACGAAACATCAGTCGAAGCAGTGGAATCAAACCGATGGCTAAACGCGAAGTCGATCGCATGTGCCAGAAAGGTCATGGCTACAACCTTCTTGACCAGCTGGATGCGAAAATTCGCGAGATGATGCCTGGCCTGAAGATGAAAACAATCATCTATCACCAGGACAACGCACCTGCTCACAAAGCTGAGTTAGCGTTGGAATAACTACGGATATTTGGGTACGATTTGCTCTGCCATCCCCCCTATTATCTGCCCTTAAGACCCTCAAGACTTCCATCGATTCCCAACCTTGAAGAAATTTGTTTCTGGGAAGCGCTAATCAAGAAGTTGAGAGGGCCGTAGATGGGTATTTTTACCCTTCCAGACCCTCACTTCCGGGATGGACAAGTGTGTTGAGGTCAAGGGAGATTATGTAGAAAAATAAAATCATTTTTAACTGAAAACACAGTATTTCATTATCAGGCCGAGAGTTTTCACCTTACCATCGTACGATCATATTTGAGGAACGCCTCATTATTTCTTAATTTTTGTGGGAAATTTAATTCACTTTTACAACTTCAACTCTTTCACTTGTATAATCTCTGTTTTCTGTAACAATACCTTCTAATCCATAATACCGCATTTTTGCTAAAATATCTCCATTTAGATTTTCGTGAGGCTCTTTTATGGTTTAACACCACACTAATTACGATTTTTCCATTAATCTGTTGCCATTTCTATCGACAAAAATTTGCATTATTGCACACTATTGATAGTTACAAATGCATAATTATTTACAGTTATCTTTAAGCAGTGTCTGATTAACATAGAAAATATTATTAATAGAAATACTTATTAAGTTGTTAAATATAATTAATAGAAATTTCTGAATTGGTAAAGTTATGCTAGTAAATTAATAATTTGAAGTTTTTCCAGATTTGCATCCTTTTGAATTTTGGGGATAGAAATTACAGTTGACAGTTTCCATTCAATATTTTACCTGTTTTTAAGGATAAAGTTTTGTTTTATACTAATGAAGTGCAGTATTCTCAAAAACCTTTATTTGGCAATTTTTCCCTTGTGCACCATCTGTGTTTACCTTTTCATTTTTAATTAAAATATAACCTTTTTAATGTCATATACACATGTGAAAATTTCATTATATTTTCATTTTGCATTTTATCAATACCAAAATCAAAATTATTCCTCTTAGTTGTTGATATGTCCTCTTTTGAAGATATTTCACTATCTCTATTTATTCACTTATTCGTTATATTCCCAAATTCAATGACATGTTTGTATTGTATATTCCTCAATCAATGCTATCTCATTATTTATTGTGGCCTTTCTTGCTGATAACTAGCGAATTTAGGGTTCCCTACGCATTAAAGGAGTCTATTTATCCAAAAACAAAGGAACAATGTCTAACTTGTGCTAGCAGCCACCAAACCTCTATCGCTGAACGTGTTCTTCGGAAAAAGGTTTAGAAGAAAGTTTTGAATATGATATAGGAGAAAAATAATCAATTTTCAAAGAATTTATATATTTTTATTTCTATTCTTCAGTGTAAGGAAAACTAATGATCCTCATAGAGCGGCAATACGTGTCACAATAAATTTCAATTTGAGCCAATATGCGATATAAAAAGAAGAAATAAGCAGGGGCTGGTAAACTTTCACATTTACCATAGCTAAATGAATGAAATTAACTAAGTAAAATACTTAAGTCGTCGACGAACATTCAATGAAGTGCTTTTTGATGCCTCCATAATGAAATAAATAAACTGTGAAAGGATACAGCGTCTTCTTTCGCGAATATTCATTTGCACCTCTATGAAAATCACGATTTAAGCATGATAATACGCGTAGTTTTGCCCAGGGTCACGAGATCGACCCGACTTTTATGCTTGCCTCAAAGCAATGACACCATTAGCTCTGTATTTATATGTTAAAGATTTATGGCTGGTGTAGACCAATCGTTCCTATTGGTGAACTTATAAAAGAAAATCCGATGCTATGAATGGTTGAAATTCTAACATTAGCGACAAAGCTCACAAAGTACGTATTTATGTGTATGTTTACGTTAGAATTCAATGGGAACCAGTCTTCATTGTGAAATGTTTCAATTTTAATTTATATTAATTTGGGGACCGTATTGGTGCTTTTGTCAGTTCACTACATTTTTGCTTCGAGTTTCCGCGTTTGAATCCTGGAGGAAGGAAAACCTTTCACCTCGATCTCTACATTTATCTAAATCTACATATAGTACACAATATTTCGCAAGCCGTCGCAAGGGGATGTTTCGGGGATTTCAGCGCACCAGGCTTACATTCACGTGAATAGTTCAAAGCTGCAACGGAATTCATATTACCTATTATATAAAAACACTCGTTCTCACTCGCACATAAATGCCAATATGCATCAAGCAAAAACTTCTATTTGATTAAATCACTAAATTTTCGTGTTTAACATATTTTTTCGGGCACTTAGTTTCGATTTTGCATTGTTTCATTGTATACCGTGCGACGAAACAGGGAGTAGATGAACCCATGTCTGATGGTAACTTTTTCTCTTATTTTATCCTGGTGATCGAATCTACCAATATATTTCGAGACCATAACGATTGCTTCTAGGTCCCCCAAGGGTTATTGGGTTTCTCTTCATCCCTTACACCTCCCCAGAAATGCTACCCATACTACATTATCCATATATTTTCCGAATGGCTTCAGTGGCCTCATCTGTGGGTCGTCTCCCTTAATAATTACTACAAATTTAAGTGTAACGTTTCAGTGACAGTTTTCTAATGGTGTATTACTTGAGAGTTGCATGGTAGTTCTATGGATTCGTTGAAAATATCAAATTAATATGGTTTGATAGGAATTTACTGACATTATACGGATTGTGTTTACAAATTAACGACATTTATAAATCCGATGAAAAAACGACATGAGAGCTGGGCCATAATTAACTTTCTATTAATTTTCCACTAAAGTATCTAAATACTTTAGGAATCAATTCATAATTATAGACAATCTATAAACATATTGACGATAACATATGTAGAAATATATTTATTGTTGTCAAGTTTATTTTTGCTTCTCTTTCTTTCTATAAAATTCTATTGGAAATTAATCGATCTTGATATTTCAAAAATGGGATGAAATATTTAAGTAAAAATGCTAACGATGGAAATTATTTCAGAAAAGAAAATAATCCAAGGCTCTCACCAACAATGGGTAACTCTAGAAAAAAATACCAAAAACCTAATTACGAGCATTGGCCATAAAAGGGCACTAAGTACGATTCTAAATAGTATCTACGTGTTCATAGAAGAGATGGCTTTACTTAGTGAAGCCGACTACTAAGGCCCTTTTACACCATTCAAAAACTTATACATTTATAAAAAAAGTATGACACTGGTAGAAAATAAGTTTATTATCAAAATTGAAAGTAAATTAAAGCCATGAGGTTACTTGTTTAACAGATCATTCACGTGTTATAAGAGGTCTCAAATTCCAAATACCTTTAAAGAGTAATAATTTGGCAAATGGTGCAAATTATCTCAGCTGTCGATCGCCTCCCCTACAGCTACTACTACTTACTCGTCTGCCCAGGTGGCAGAGGTCGAGGGTTCGATTCCCTAGGTGAAATTTTCTCCATCTAGGGCTTGGGTGTGTGTGAAACTGTTTCCGTTTTTATATCATAGTTAAAAGTCCGATGTAAAGGTCAAAATGCTCTTTTCAGGTTGAATGTGAAATAAATGAATACTATTACTGAGCCAGAGCACATGTGCACATCAATAGTGCGACCTCTTCCCTTCGTACACTTCTGACAGAAGATTTCCACCCTAAAACCACAAGTTTGACGGTGAGAAGTTTGTTCCCAGTACTCACCCGTCAGGGTTCTCCCCACTGCTTTTTGGGATGCATTCTTTAACGCCACATTCAATTCCTCAACCGGTACCATTGGATACTTTCGGTGAGTAGTAGTCAGAGCCTCCGTAGCTAATGAATCAAGCGATCCCTGCCGATTCTCATGCACCCTAGGAACCACAGAAAAGATACTTTAACAGCCTTTAGGTGGAGAGTGAGGAGGGATAAGTTTATTTACTGGGCGATAAATTAAAATGGTGAAAAATCAAAAAAAAAACATTGTACTGCACCCATTGAGGCAGCTCAAATTAGAACAGAACAGTTACTTCATTCTATCTACGGAGAGATATCTTGATGGCAAAGAGATCCCATGTGTAGGTTCTGCACAGAGTATTCAGATTTGCCATAATGGCTACATGATAGGAGGATGTCACCTCGTAATCCCAGGCGAACTCTGATTTAGACCCATCCGTGTAGACCACGATGTAATCTGAGTAAACTGCTCACCAAGCTAGAAGCACATAGCATAGATAAAAATATTCTCGTCTGGATTAAAGACTTTTTGAATGATCGCGTGCAGAGGGTTTTCATAGATGGCGTTTACTCTAACGCAATAGGAGTCATTACAGAAAACTAACAGTGAGGTGTTATCGGACCTCTTTTATTATTTCTTTACGTTGACGACATTAGTTCCGAAAACCGGCAGACGTGCCGACAAATTTGCCGACGGTAAAGTGGTTGACAGACAACTGTGTAATCCTCAGGATAAAGTAGCTTGCTTTACCAGATTACTTAAATGCTCTACAACGATGATGCGACACTAGGCAAATAGAATTAAACTTTAAACAATTCCGTAGAGATGAATTTTTTTAATAGGAGCATTCCCTCCCGAACGGCTATTGTATCAGTAAAACCGAAGTAAAAAGTGAAGACTCGATTAAATACTTAGGCTTTACTCTCATTCACTACCTTTCCTAAGTGACACATGTACGGGGAATATTATAGCATGAAATGCAGGTGATTATAATGGCATTGTTTGTTTTTAGAATCAATAGCCATGTAATCGCATATACTATATACTACCAAGTCCTATTTTTCCATTAGGATTATAAGTACTAATCTTTTTAAATGTTACTTTATATAATTGCCTATTACTTACTGTGCACAAGAATTCAAAATTCTTCTCCTTTCGTTTACAAATTTTCAATCAATATTGCAAAAATACAACGGATTACGCATCAGGAAACATTAATAAAAAGGTGTACTATATCCTGTGGATAGCTACTGATGCTCATCGACACTGCCTGTTCCCAGTTTCTGTCGTCTGTTTTCTCCTTTATACGTCTAAGCACTCTTTCCTTTAACAAATGGTACTTGATACACAGTATTAGCACAAATTTCACCATTTTGCAAATATCATATATATTATTATTATTAGGAAATCTAAGGTAGGTTTTTGGATGGACCCAACTGTCGAATAAATATTTTGTAACTGCAAACAAAACCCAATACACCAATCTACTCTACATCAGACCCCTCTTCATCTCTGTGTACTTCTTTCCTCACTTCATCCCGTCCCACATCCCTATCCTGTTCCTGCCCTTTCCTCGTTTGCCTGTGACATGTACAGGTTGCGGATCAATCTCCTGTCCTTCCAATCCATTCCTATTCTCTGCAATACAAGATTTAATTTTTCCAAATTCACTCTATCAAACGCTTTTTCAAAATCTACGAAACAGGTAAATAGGTCCTGATTGTATTCTATATTCCTCTCGATTAGTGATCTCATTACTACAATGGCATCGCGCGGACCTCTCCCCTTCCTAAACCCAAACTGATCATACCCTAAGTAATCATTTGCCTTACTCTCTATCCTTTTGTTGATGATCTTGAGAATAACTTTAGCTTCATGGGATATCAAACTTATTGTTCTGTAATCCTCACATGATGTAGCCTTTACCTTTTCCGGAATAGGAACTAACACTGATTTCACGAAATCTTTCCGCCAGCTTTCTTCCTCATAGATACTACGCATTAGTCCATATAGTGTCATCTTCCCACATTTTCCTAAACATTTCAATAATTCCACAGGAATGTTGTCTACCTCCATTGCCTTATTTGCTTTCATCTCCTCTAATACTCTTTCTAATTCATCGTCTAGTATGCCTGGGCCTAAGCTATCTTCTTCTACGTCATATTCCTATTCTATGTCTACCCTTGTCGGCCTAAGTTCTCTACCGTACAGTGTTTCTATACATCCTTCCATCTCCCTTGGATTTTATCTGGTTCAATTATAATCTTACCCCACTTATCTTTAACTGTTAGCACTGATCTTGCCTTCTTACTTCCCGATAATAACTTAACCTTGCTGTATAGCTCACCAATTTCACCCTTCCTCTGTGAACTTTCCATATCCTCGCATTTCGTTTTCCACCATTCTTCTTTTGCTTTATTTGTGGCCCTTATCAATTTTTTTTTACTTCATTTTGCCCTACTCTGTGTTAACATTCTTCCATTTTCTTCTCTCATCCATCTTTGCAATCATCTCATTTGTTACCCATGGTCTCCTTATATTTTTCCCGTTAAGGGTTCCTATAGTGTCTTCAGCGGCTTTCGATATCACTTGCTTGATACATTCCCATTTTTCTTCAATAGTACTCAGCTCTTTACCGTCAGTCATCATTTTCTCTACAGCCTGCTGATACTCCTTCCTAGTTAATCCATTTAATGCTTCTACATTCTGTTTCCTAACCCGCCGCCCTTGCCTTATCTTTTTGAAACGGACGTTACATTTCATAACAACTAAATTGTGGTCAGAGTCCGCATCCGCTCCTGGGAAACTGTGCGAATTTATCACACTGTTCCTAAACCTGTGCCCTACCATAACATAATCTAACTGGTACCTTTCTGAGTCACCTGGCATTTTCCGTGTATACCTACGCCTCTTGTGGTTTCTAAACCATGTGTTGGTGATTACATCTACATCTACATCTACATAATACCCCGCAAGCCGCCGCAAGGGCGTGTGGCGGGGGACTAACTAAATTACTAACCCCTGTTTCCTGCAAAATTCAATTGCTTTCTCCCCGCGTTCATTCCCCGTGCCTAACCCATAGTCCCCCGCCTCATCACCCTCTCTTTCTTCTCCTACCGTCGCATTTCAATCCCCCATCACTATCAAATGTTTCCCCACAGGAGCACACGCGAGTATATCCTCTAACTGGTCGTACATCTTATCAACTTCTTCCTCCTTGTGGTTGCTCGGTGGCATGTATACCTGAACAATGACCAAGTTCGTCAGCTCTGCTTTAATCTCTACAAGTAAAATTCTATCAGTCGCTTGCTCTATGTTGACTACGCTTCTTCCTATCTCTTTATTTAATATTACGGCAAGCCCTCGTTGGCTCTCGCTCCCGCCGCTGTTCATTATTCTATAATTATCACTCCATTAATCTCCTTTCATCTCACCTCGCGTAGACCTAAAACATCTATATTACCTCTTTCCATTTCTCGCTTAATGTTCTCTACTTTGCCTGTCCTGAACATTTTCCTGGCATTCCATGCTCCTATTCTAATTGATTTGGTCATCTTCTGTCCTGCTGCTGTTATTTTTCCCTACAAGGGTTTCGTGAGATGACGACCGCGGAAGCCTTGCCTCCCCATCTACCGGGGACGACACGGCCGATTGGGCCGAGTCCCGCAGTTCCCAGGACTCAATTTCTCTATTGTGTCCATAATAGCAATCTTGGGAATGATAATCGCGGTGGTTTCCCGTTGCCTTCCTCAATAGTGTTTTTAGCGTGACACCATCACTTAATTGCCGCCCCAAAGGAGTCAGACGTCTTTGCAGCCGCCTTAATGAGGGACAGAAGCTGCGTTGACTACCTTTTGTCTGGCTCCTAACCTTCGACCTATCTGGCATGGGTGACCCTACCAGGAGCAATTATTATTACTCCCGCCAGCACATCTCTAGGGTCATCGGAACGCACAAGCCCTTCCACTACGTCAAGGTTGTAGTCCATGGGATATTATATATATATATATATATATATATATATATAATATATATATATGTATATATATGTATATATATGTATATATATGTATATATATGTATATATATGTATATATATATATATTTTTTTTAAGGTAATCTACCGGTTAAGGTAGGGTTTTGGATGGACCCAACTATCAAACAAACATTTTGTGACTCCCCACCTAGCAAACTAATCTATATCAGGTCCCTCTTCATCTCGGTGTACTTCTTTCCTCCCTTCATCTCTTCCAACATCCCTATCCTGTTCCTACCCTTACCTCGCTTGCCCAACATTCTTCCCTCTATTACCCTCTTCAACATTCTACTACCGCTCAATACGCCCTTCATCCATTTTTCCTGCCTCCATAGGATTTCTCTCAACAAACCCCTCTCCTCCCCCACCATTTCTAGTACTTCCTCATTTGTTTTCCTTTCGGTCCATTTCACCTTTTCCATTCTTCTCCACACCCACATTTCAAAAGCCTCCAATCTACGTCTATCCTCCTGCTTCAGCGACCACGTTTCCGCGCCGTACATAGCTACGCTCCATATCAGAGTTTTTACGAGTCTTGTCTTAACATCCCTACTCAACGTCCCCGTCATCAACTCCCTCCTCCTTGAGAAAGCCTCCTTGCCTAGCGCAATTCTTCTCCTTACGTCCCTACCACTTTGACCGTGTTGGTCCAAAACACTTCCGAGATATGTAAACTGTTCTACCTGCTCTATTTTTTCCCCTCCTATTTTAATATTTAGCTTAGCCTTTTTCTTTCTGGAAAATCGCATAACCTTTGTTTTATTAATATTTATTCTCATCCCATATTTATCGCACTGAACCTCCAATTCACTCAGCAATGCTTGCAACCCCTTGGCTGACTGAGCAACTAATGCTTGGTCATCAGCAAACCTAACCGATTTTACGAATTCCCCACCGACTTTCATATATATATATATATATATATATATATATATATATATATATATATATATATGTATATATATTGTTGTGGGGGTTGTGACCGACCACTTTGTAACTCGCTTACTCATTAGCTATCAGTACGAAGCTGTATTACATGCTTAATATTAAAAATACAGGAATAATTTTAGCAATGCATTATCCTTCGTTACTTCTTTATGAAAGTCACACTGTTGTGAAGTGTTTTGAGTCACAAATTAGTCGTTTGATGTTTACGTACAAACCGTGGGTCTGAAGAAGTACTACACACAGTTTACCTGGCGTCATAGTCTTTTTGCAACATATGCTGCGTGTAGATGTAAACAATTACAACTTTATCTATTTCTTTTATTATATCTCAAATACATATTTTACTTGTGAATTCTAAGCAAATTGTCGCGGAAACTTTGATAGCATCAAAAAAATGGTAACCAAGGGAACTAGTATTACTAGCATCCATGCTTTCTACCTCAGCATCGTCTATAGGCTAGCCTAAATGTACGACAGATATAGCAACAAAAACAAACAGCAGTTTTGCTTTGAGATAATGTCTACAAAAAACAATTTTTGTCCGCTCTCAAACTAATTTTCCACGTATGCAGGTTCTGAAGTTCCTATATTAAATTTCCGAATCATTACGGTTTGGCATTTCTCTCTTTTAGTGCATTCATTTGTAATATTTATCTAAAGGAAACAAATCAAATTCTCATAAATATTAACATAACTTTTCAGGTCACCTAATCACATTGTAATTAACCTTATTTTCTTCCAGTTTTTTCTTTAAAAGTTAATATCAGACGTATTGAACCAATATATTACTTGATTATAGTGACCAAAATTGTTAAGGAAATCTTAAAAGGTAGATAATGATTTTTCCCTATGTTCTGCATTCGAAATAAGCAATAACATACCCAGTGCATTCCCCACACTACAAATGTAAAAATTATCAGCGCACAAAGCGTGAACTTTCACGATACTATGCACTAATATCACATATACGCATATGTCCTTATACTAATCATTATTATTTTAAGACCGTTACTAATATGGGTAAACTAGCCAATCTAAAAGTAGGTATATTTTTATGCATGTATTTATCTTGATGTACGTGTACATTATTTGAATTACCCTAAATAGATATAATGCAATCAACATTTAAGTAAAACTTAATTTCTGATGTGGCATGCCTGAAGTGTAATCCCTCCTTGCCACACAATCAAAAGGTGGCTTGCAGGGCACCATGTAGACATACGAGATATACACGTATAGACATAAAAATGGTGTAATATCTTTATGGCAGTAGAAAGAGCTGCCTCATTAACGAGAAAATGCTTCCAGCTAATAAATTATCTCTGCTTATAAATTCAACTTCTTAATGATCCAGCTCTGGGAGACGAATTTTATACTGCAAGCTATTTACAAACACATTTCATTCCGCGACCGACCAATATTCGCCACCATCCAATATTTGGAGATTTAAATTTCCACAAACAAGAATTCATTCAAAAGACGCTTACCGGATGTATGTAATCCAGGGAGAAAAAACACCATCACTGATGTAAGGGACGAACATTTCAAGCCGGCTTATAAGGGATTTCTTCAAACAGGATTTTTTAACTGACATCGTGCAGGTTTCACGAATTCCACGTGTACACACAGGCTATAAATTGAATGTCGATAGAAGGATCACCCTTTCAAATTCGCCGTTGTCATCACTGAAAGCTTGAAACAAGCTCTAGTGACAATCAAAACTTAATAAAAATTGTAACGATACCGCTTGTGTGGTCGTTGGTGAAGGATTAAGTATGTGTTACGATGAATTTCAAAGATTTATGGAAATTTCCTCAGATGCAAACCTACAATAACCAAGAATAAACTGCTTCACTGCTTAATTTTCTTCATTGCATAGAATTACCTGAATAAGTGTTCAGGTAAGTTTCATTTGAATGCCAAAACGATACCTTGCGATGAAAGCGCGGGCATGATGATTCTGCAACACAGTAGAGCAATTCACGGGTAAATGTAGATAACGTATTATCTTTTGCGTTTTTATCAGTCCTGTCATACCCTACTCGTCTTTCACAATGAACATAGCATGCGAAGATTTTCCACCCAAATGTTTCTGTAGAGATATCAACTTTATTCTCAAGACAGAGTAGAGACACTTGAGAAAAGAAAAGCGGTGTCCACATTCTCTTATGCACAAGACGGTGTTTGTAACGGAGAAATTTCAAAGTATGGGGTCAAAAAACACCACATTTTTTTGTAAAAAAAATGCTTCCTATTTTATGAAAAATGTCTTACAATGACCTCACGGTGCCGTTTTTATGCCTGATGAATTCTTCTGTGAGCAGAAGAGCCAAAAACTGGATCTTCGTGAAATTTTATAAATTATAATCGCCAAGAGGCAGGGAAGGAATCAACGACATACGAAGGAAATTTAAGAGTTCGAGCGAAGCCATAGAGGTGATATTGATGCTTTTCAAATTTATTTTCAGCCAGCAGCATCTCTTTAAGGAACTCGCATTAAATTGCAGCTAGATAAACTCCAAGTTCAGCGTTTAGTAAGATGCAACAATTTCAAGTGTAAAAATCATTCGCCTTGACCGGGATACGAACCCGGATCCCACGAGATCCAACCGAGTGCCTTCGCCGAGGTGTCCTCTTAGATAGCTGAAACCTCTAAAGCATCGGGTATCGAGGGATCCGGTTCGTATCCTCGTAAGGGAAAATAATATTTACATTTTGAAATTGTTACTTTAACGTACATTGGCAGATGACTCCTTTTAAGTTACTGTCGTCATATCAACCGCAATTCTTCGAGTTGAATAAGCCGAATGGTTTCCAAAATATGGACGAAAGAGAATTCGCCGTGTTGATCGAATACTATTCTATTTAATAAAAGACATATCGCCTCAGGACACTAAGGCAAAAGTTGAGGAACATAATGACGTATCCTTGAGTTCGATTAGAATGGTTAATTAGTGGTTTCATACATTTCGGTGGGGAAATATAAGAATAAGAGTCGCCGACTGTTCCGGACGCCGTTGAAGTCACTACTCCAGAAAACTGATAAAATCTCTTCAATGACGATCGATGATAGAAGAGTGCAGGTGTATAACATTGCTAAAGCTTCAAGGATCATTTTCAGTGAACACGTTGATAATATTTTGTATTAAAAAAATTAGATGACGAAGCCATCAGCATGATTGACGTCGCAATCGCTCACAGTTCATCAAAAACAAAATGGTGCTTGGGGAACATGTTTCGAGGCCGGTGTGCAGCTGTTTCAGCAAAATTCGCAGGACTACAGGCGTCATTTAGTCACTCTGAATGTAATACTCATATATACAGCACTACACGCGGGAAACCACAGAACAATCCAAGCATTGGTTTGCCAGCGAGGAGAATCTACCCCAAAGGAGGCAAATACCGTCCCACTAACTGGAACTGTTATGGCGACGGTTTTTCTTTATTACTAGTTTTGGAAGAGATCTAATTGGGGTAGGCAAAGTAGATGAGTATTATGATAAGTGGCAGAATGCTGAAGAGTTTTATAGAGGGGAATATGTGAGGCAGGCGATGTAGGCGGTGTAAGGGACAAACACCTTGGAGAGAAATAAGTGAAGATGTAAGTTTTCGGGTACTCGGAAATGAAGAAAATTGAAATTAGTGTGGAATTTCAGGTTGTGTCTTTTTGCCAGGAGCTTAAAAGTGTAAATATGATCAGAATATGTCCAGCCAAAATGTAAAACAGTAGACTAATGATAAAAAAGCATGTTCATCTACTATTTAGAAAAGAGACACACTAAAACAGATCTTTATGAGGCCGTTTTCAAATTGATCTAGAGTAAAAACGTCCACGACTGACCGACAAAAAATTCCTTTCCATCTCGGCAACGGACCAGCTTACTTCTTCGCAGTTGTGGCCACAAAATTGATGAAGTTACAATTTCAACTCCTCCTCCCGATTTGGCTCTCTCGGAGCACTATTTGTTCCCCCATGTAAAGAAATGTCAGGCGGGAAGGAAGTTTTATTCAAACGCGTTGATAGCGAAAACAAATGCCCATTTTACAAAGTTGGAACTACGGCATTATTTAAAAGGTATCAACAGTCTTTGGCAGTGTTGGGGCAACGTAACGTAAAAAGAGACCAGGAAAAATAAAAATGTTTTATCCCAAAAAAGTAAGTTGTTTTTACTTCTACACCGAATTACAAAAGAAACCTCGTATTGTATTCATCCCACTCGCCACCATCCTCCAGTATTGCACATCTACATCACCAGAAAAAATAATGCATCCCCTCCGGCATCCCCATTCACCCTTATCTCTCTGCCCCCGCCGGATTAATAATTAATTTTCAGTGATTTAAAATGTTCATTCATTTTCAAAGATATTTTGTTAAAAATATATTCAGCAAAAATGATATTATTCCACAACAAAGAACTCGTTACCGCGTACGCAAGGTTCTATTTTTAGTTTTGTAATTATCAAAAGTTTGTTTTGGAATTATCAAAACTTGGTTAAAAATTCAAATTTATTTAATAATTTCACTTCAATATATTGTAATACTGACATATCCCAATCGTATAACAATCCAATTTTCCTGTATTAGTGTTTCCCCCCAGTGCCGTTGTCACTAATAGTGTACGTAAAAAACGAAAGCTTTATCGATTCGAACGGCAGTCTTTCATATTTTGTGAAAACACTATATTCTTACGATGTAACTGGAGGGATGAATTATAACTTCTACGTTGAATGCAAGTCACACACGATTAGTATCTTTGCTATGGGTTTCAATCTTACTCTGAGTCCCAGTAAATCTAAAACTTCACATCCCAAATCTTGTGCGTAGCTGTGCTCTACGTTCTTTAGTACGATTTTTGGTACGACGCGAATTTAGGGCCCTACGTTGTACCTTGTTCAAACAAAACAAACTTTGTCACGTTAAGGATGTTATCTTCTGTTTCTTCATATTTATCATAGGATAAATTGTTATTAAAGCCAATGAATAATTAGTTTACGATGCGAGAAAAACATATATCTCCGATCAGTTTCGTTCAGGAGGTACAACTGATAAAAGCAGAGATATTATATGGCTGCGTAGATTTTCGCGGCGGTGGCTTGAAGAATTCTGCATTTTCGGCTTTTCACCGCGTTGTTGTTTAAAACCGAAAACAGTTTAATAATTAATAATATTTTTGCATTTAAAATATTTAATCCGTTTTAGTATGATTTTCTGTCACCATAAAGAATAGAATCCAGTAAACTACAGCATAATCTAGATGAAAAAAAATACAAAATGTAGGCGGGAAACAGATTAGAGCATGATGTGAACGGTTCATTCAAGAGTGAGCGTGGAGGGTGTTCCCTTATGACATGGCAGAGGATGAGGTGAGGAAATACAAAGCCATGTATGTCCTCTGGTGATTTTACCCCTCGTGAAATCATCAGGTCGGACAGAGACATTGGTTACTGAGGGTGGGACAGCAGGATAGAGCAACGCATTTGTCTCCGGTCGGCCTCAGGGCGGACTGTTCACTCCTTCCTACCCCCCTTCCCGTCCCTTTCTGCCGCTGCCGGCCGATGTCACGAGTCCCTGGCGGTGCCTCCGGGACCCGCTGGGCATCCCCACTATACGATGGGTCTATTGCAGCCGCTTTCCTTTCTCCGCCTCAAAAGAGAGTGATAAAACAAGAGATAACACGAGACGCACGAAGACAGGAGAGCCATTACGTAAGGAAAAATGGACCAAAGTGGGAGGAGGGGACGTATCCTCGATGACGTAAGAATGAAAATGACATTCATCTCCGTAGTTTCTACCCTACAATCTCGGTTACGAGAAAAAGTAAAGATTTTGGGAACAAATAGAATTGTTAGGTAAAAATTGATACCCACTTCTATTATACAACTACATCTATCCAATACTCAGCAAGCTACTTCAAGGATGTGTGGCTGGGGGTGTTTCAATATGTTTTATGTATAAATATTTACAGGTATATAAAAATATATCTGTAATTCACCTACACAAACATCTGGTCTCATACATGCTGACATTATTATCGATCTCATGTAACAATGGATGTTCGGATCAATTTTTAAATTTTGTTTTTTTGGATTCAGAATGTAAGATTGATAAAGATGTTATAGATATCATATGAAATTCAAAATATATGCGATACTAGGAAAATATACTGATATTGGAAAACTAATATGAAATAATAGGAAAATAAACAGATTTCCTTGATACAAGTCTATTCTAAAAAGCATGACGAAGTGCGCTATTAACGGTATAGAAAAAATGGGAAATGGAGAACACCTTTCACCAAATACATTATTCTGATCCGCGATTCCCTTACCCGGAGTATGAATATGCTACTGTGCTAGAATTTTACAGATTAAAACTATTAAAACGGATAAACAACAACATATGAATAAATCAGTCACAGCAACTAAGTATAGCAGTTGTGCTAAAAAATCCCCAAAAAAACTAAATGCAGAAATGTCATGACGTATGGTATACTCGCTTTGACTCTAACTTGAACCCGGATCCCTCGTTTGCTTCATTGTTCAAAGGGTTCGAGTCACGGTCAACGCGAATGAATTTTACTCTGTGAAATTTCTGCACTTCCGGGAGCAAAGCGGATAACTCAGTCAAAGTAACTGTCACGCGACCTCACGCAGTTCGCCGATAAAATTAGTTTGCTGATTATAGCTAGGTTTTTCCGCATTAAGGTTTTATGATACCATTTGAAGAAATTTTTTGAACAAAAGTAATGAAGATGTTTTGCATTTTTCTCCAGGATGAAAGATCTGTAACGATTCTTCAGAATAAAGCGTCTTCGTTGCAAAGTTATCCACTTGAATTCATATTAAATGAGAAGATACTTAAAATGTTACATTGATTTATCAAAAAACAAATGAAGAAACCATTCAGGAATATTAATGTTAGGGAAAGAAGAAAGAAAATGAAATGCAATTAGATGAAAATTTTGACTTCAAAATTGAAAATCTACGTAAATATCTACTGGTTTTCTGTATCAGTGTCAGCGTAAGGTTTCATTACTTTCATGTTACAAAACCTCCAAATTCATTGTTTCGGGAGCAAGACAGCCAGCATATAATGCACACAAGATCACTTCGATGAACATAGTGAACAGATACTTCAGAGCAATGTATAGATTTTTGTACTGTCTCCAGGAAAAAAGGTAAACAGTGATCCAGGTAACTTACCGACTAAAACTAAACAAACGACTCAGTCTTCAATAATGAATGCCAAAAAATTTTACTTTTTTTACATGTGTACATAATGCTCAAAATTCTATACAAAATATTTATCTTTAAATTCTAACGGTCTTGCTCTTTGTTAGCCACCTATAATGTATTGGGAAGCTCTGTGCAAAGATCCAGCGCTATCAGGATCTCATTGCCATGGCCCATATCCCATAGCCACTAAATAACTTTCGAAATAATGGAAATTTAATACGGATATAGAATCACTATTTATATTTTTATGTGTATATTTCTCTATAGACAGGAAAAAACGGGTGTACTTCAAACATTAAGAATAAATGGTAACTTGAAGCAGGGAAAGAGTGGTGGGAATCTAAATTGGGAGAAAATAAGAAGTGACGGTTATAAACAAAGGGGAACAAGGGCAAAGGGTGAGTGTCGTAGGATTGGAATACGAAGGAGGAGGATGAGGGAATTCGAGGAGAGGAAAAAAGGGGCGCAAAAAGAATGGGAGAGAAAAGAACTGGAAATGGAAAAGGGAGACGAGGTCGGGGAGAAAAGACCCTAAGGGTGTTGGGGTCAAGGAAACGAGGTGGATGTGGGCGGGGTCTATGCTTCAGCGGTCGGGAAAGATGACTTAAATGTTGGCTCAGGAACACCAGGTTTGGTAAACTGTTGGATGGCAGGCCTTGGGAGGTCGTGAGAGGTCGAATGAGAACTGGAAGGCATCAGGAACAATGTGGAGGGGGAAGAAAAGGAGACATTGGGCAAGAAGGAAGGTGGTGGAAGCACTCGAGACGCAATGGCTTAGTAGGGAAATGTTTCGCTGGGAAGTATTCCACGAAAATGAGAAAGTCGCTACGGCACGTGGAAATTAATGTTTTTTTAAACAATTCGTATGGGATGGAATAAATTTAAATACTCCTTTTTGGGTGGAACGGAGATTTTTTTCAAGAGAATATATGTCTAGGGCTTGAAGAATGAAAGCGAATAATCAAAGCGTACCAGAATAATCAACATACCATCTGAATTCGCAAACGGTCATACCAACTATACAGAACTCTTTCACGTATTCCAAAAGTCGCATTTTGTACCAAATTGTTTTAAAGGCCATAAGCAAATAACTGACAAAGCTTATATCTTTAGGCTCTTGAAATCTCCCAGCGCCATCTAAATCGTCATACACTCCATTTTAACTAGGCAATATACAAAATCGGTCAAAATATCAATTTTTTGAATAACTACAAACGGATCGGTCTTGAAACTGGTTCCTAATTGATGCAATAAAAAATCAGGTTACATCAAGTATTGGCCAAAATGGTTTAACCTCTCTTTATCTCTTTGGCAATAGTACCAATATCCCCAATGATATAAGAAATTTATCTAAGAGGTAAGATGTTATGTTCCTCAACCATCCCATAGAAATAGGAGAGATCCTTAATATTTTAATCTCTGATCGCATTTAGATCCTGATTACGCTTACCAACAATGTACCATTTGTTTTTTCCCATTCAATTTACGAATTAATTTCTTGAAAAACTGTTCTTTACCGCATGAAAAAGAAGTAATTAAATGATTCAATAAAACTGTAAATAAAAAATCTAAATTTAAAATATTGTAATTTCAATCCAACATCAGAACTCATTCTTCAATGTTTTTCTAAGTATCATGCTATTACTGCTATTTACATTTTAAATTCAATTTAGCACTTGTGTATCAGAAAAGTATATTAATCAGGGATATGGCATGTAAAAACAATATTCCTTAAGGCAATGCGATTACAAAATCGTAATTCCTAACTAACATGACACAAATATACTTAAGTTCCATAGAAATTATTACAATAACTCATTCTTATTCTCAGCATACTTTCTGTTCTCCTTAACTCCATCCCAAAAATCTGTCTTTTTCCTCCCTTTACGTTGCCATTCCAATGCTCCTCAGCATTCCATTGCCTCTCAATAACTCCTCAATCCACTTCTCCTGCCTTCGAATTTAACCCAACTGTGTATCTCGTCTTACCATGTCCAGATCTGCATCCTTTGTTTTCCTATCCGTCCCTTTTATTTCCTCGAACCTTCCCCACGTCCACATCTCAAAATCCTCGAATCTACAATTTTTTTATGGAGCGTCGTTATGCATGGGTGAGAAGATAATAAAAATTTCAGATTTTGCTTTTTATCGCGAAGAATCTGCGTGGTTAACGTAGTGCCACAATTTTATTTATTGATTTCATATTAATCGATAATCTATTCTTCGAGATATTTATTAGAACAATATCAAAGCGCTAAACATCATATGCCGACAACTTTCTGCATTTACAAATAGAATGGATAAATAACCTTCCTAACCGTCGCCTACTTCCAATCGTGGGAAAAGCGAACGAAATTATTGCTTTATGGTTAAAAGAGTCCTTAATGAAACGTTAATGATTATTCCGCGCATCTCGTAAAGCTCTTGCATTCTGTTTTCCTTACACCGCGTGGTTGAATGAGGCAGCTATTTTTCCTTAAAAATAGCATAGCATAACATTTGTTACATTCCCAAAAAAGTTGCAACTTTTCAATAAGAATCCATAAACACCTAGGATGCATTTCTCTTGTCCCTTAGAATTTATTTTAACTTATGTTCAAGTTCATTTGAAGCTAAAAGATGAATTTGCAAATAGGAACAGAATGCTTATTGACAAATTTTGGATCGTATTAAATTAATATTTGAATAACCCAAATGGATTATTATTTAATCTACCAGTTCGAAGTGAGAAAAGATGTCACCAAATTAAAGACTGGTACAATATATGATATAATTTTCATGAGCATTAGAATTAATAAATTTAAGTCGTTAATATGATGAGTTTTGAAAGTAATATTAATTCTTGTGGAGCAGTAAACAGGCGATGTTTCCAGCGTTTTTCCAGAATAACGACCTGCGGAACAACAACCCCTAACAACTTGAAAAGAATGAGGTCCATTCACAGTTATGAAAGCTCGACCCTAAAAATCACGGCGTGCTTTTCTTCTCCCAACAATCTAGATATCGCAACGAGTTTATATGCCCAGGAAATTTTGAATTTATAGCTTCCACCTCGGGAGAATAAAAATGCATAAAAAAGTCCACTCTCATTTTATCCTTAAACACATTCTGCTCTCCATTTCACCCGACGTTTTGTCACCCCACGTCTTCTCTGCGGCTCTCTCCGTGTTTACGGGAGTACAGAAGAGCAGGGGTTCGCAGTGGGAAGGGACGCCATGGGGATTCGGACGGAAAATGGGAGAGTGAGGGAAAGAATGGGAATCGATGGGAAGGGAGGAAGATGGAGGGGAAGTGGAGGGAAGAATAGAAGAAGAGACACGAGTAAAACATGAGGAAGGGATAAAGGGAGGGAGAAAGGGATGAGAAAAGAGGTAAAGATGGAAAAAGTAAGGAGAGTGATAGAGAAGAGGCAAGGGGATACCCAGAACGCCTGCTGCGTGGATATGGACGTGTGTTTACCGTTCCTGAGTGTTAGAGAGAGGTAGAGATGGAAAGAGAGAGAGGGGGGGGGGACGGGTGGGGGAAAAGATCGGTAGGTGGCGTGGTAGGGCAAGGAGAATACGAGCTATGAAACGAGGAGGAGGGGAAGACTTCCAAGGTCTATAAAAAAGTGGAGAATGGGAAGATGGAAAGTTAGGAAAGAAAGTTTGGAGGAGGTTAGGGATTGGGAACTGGAGGGATTCGAAAGAAAAGAAGAGAGCGAAGGTATCTTAAGAATTGTCAGAGGGAGGGAGAAATGAGAAGAATCCTTCACGGAGGGGAAACAAAACTAATAACGAGAAATAAAAAGCAAACTACGTTGATACGTAGATATAAAACAGAACGGATTACGCGAGAAAATGAGTACTAAGAGAGGGTAATACTACAAAATGGCTTGCGAAAAGTTTTATGACAGAGTGAAGAGGGAAATTAGGACTTTGATAGCGTTTCATATCTGATAGGTAAAAAAACCACATATATCTTCCTATTCCTACTAATGACAAATTTCAAACTGTTTTTTATTTGCTGTTTTGTACATGGGTTCTTTCGGGAGCATTAAAAAATCCGTACTATCAGCCAACAAACTATTACGAATTCCTAGAAATAGGTCCCAGGAATCTGTAGAAATAATAAACGCATGAAAACTGCGACGGTAACGGTAAGGGAAGAAGGAAGTAAGGGGAAGATGGAATGCCGGAGTTAAGGGAAAGTAGGAAGTGAAAGCAGAGGCAAGCAAATATCCCAATTATTCATCCAAAACCGCTCTTGTCGTTCGACGGATGAGATTGATGTCCAACCTCGACGCCTCTCAACCCTCGCCGAAACCCTCCGGGCAACCACACACGCACATGCCCTTGGGCGGGACCCGAACCCACGACCTTCACCGTTTGGAAAGGGGTCTCGATCCCCCAGAGCCTTAATGGGCCTGGGAGATGAGGCGGCAGCGAGAGAGGAGGAGGGCGACGTTGTAGAGCAGGGGTTGGGGGGGGGGTGCAGCGGCAACGAAGAGAGCGTCGAAGTGGGGGGAGGGAAGTCGGGGAAGAGGAGATGGTATGGATTACAGCAACGAGGAGAGCCGGAGGGAGGTGGATGTTGGAAGAGAGAAGGGGGAGACGAGGGAGGAGTGGTTTGAGAAATGGGAGTCTGGGGTGAGGGGTTGAAGAGGGAGAGGATGTGGATGGGCGAGAGCGCTGGTCCAAGAAGCAGATCGAAAGACGTGGGTCGGATGGCTGGTCAGGGGCGGGCGGAGATGTATGCGATGGTACCCCGGACGGAGGGGCGCCAGCGGCGATGAAAGAGTTGGGTCGGAGGGGAGAAGGGGGTGGGGGCGGGAGCCAGTGGAAAAGTCGGCCTGCGGGCAGCAATAAGGGAGAGACGGTCATTCGTCGTGAGATTTTGTGAAGAGCTCAGGATAAGCAGTAAACGAGTGTAAAAGGGATGAGTGCACCAAAATTGGTGGAGAAATTCCAAGATATCAATTTAAAGATCATCTTCCCTAACCCGAACAATTTAACTGGAGGAATAAATGGATGAGACCAACACCGGCGTTGGGGACATTGGAGTCACTCTTTCGTAAAATGATTTAACATCCGAATCGATTAAGTGTCTTTAATTCAAGATGCATTAACACGCTTCAGCTAATCTGTCAATAAGTTTCACCTCTCGAGTATTTTTTCCTGAATATTTCTCAAGGAGAAGGTTTTTTATGTTGCAAAAGCGATTACAACCATTTCTTAAGCTGAACTATTATTTGCATATTTCCTAATGCTACGAATATTTTGGGAGCAAACCAAATAATTTTTAAAAGGAAAAAAAGCCCCATATACCTGTATAAGAGAAAATGTTGGAATTTTATCCCGACTTAAAACAGAATAGAATTTCACAAACATGTATATCCTTAAAACAGTTACATGCAAACTGCTCCTATTACTGGAAATTGTGAAGCTTGTATCTTTATCCAGATATATTCTTAAATAGTTTTACAACAGCTTTTACATAATGCGGACTCGTAAATCCTAGTTCCGCTTCAAAATAACATACGAGCCTTTCTATATGCAGTTGATAGTCTGGTAGTCAAAGTGTCGGGCCACTGATCGGAGGGCCTCAGTTCGAATCCTGGATGTCGTCTACAGACGCACAAATCTTCATCCATGCTATGTGAATTTTAGTTAGCAGGAGGCATTCTAGGAGACCGCATGCTGCACAAGGGGCAACCTGCCCCCTCTCTCTTCCTGATCCGTTAATTTCACACGCCGCTGGGAATAGTAAGAGGGGACGACTTCTGTTCCCTGTCAAACGGCAACCATGAAAGTGCGATATGCGTATGGCGCGGAGAAATTCCTCTTGAATCATCCACCGCATGAGAGTCTCAATTCGGGCCGACGTTTCGATACTCGACTGCGGCGTCATCTTCAGGGATATACTTGCCCTGGAGACGATGCCCGAGTCGAATATCGAAAACCAGGCCAGAATGGAGACTCACCCGGTGGAAGACCGAAGATAAATTTCTCCACACAAATATGAAACTACCTGAGTTGAATTTCGTGTTTATACAAAACGTCCAGCTGTACTATATTAATAAAATTAATTTCTAAATTACAATTTCATACTTTTGTTCCCAAAGACGAGATACAAAAATTAACGACAGAAAACTGCAATAATGTTAAAACAAAATTCAATTAAAAGACAGAATTAACTAGTGAAACATGTTACTTCTCGTCACGACTAACTCCAACTAAAAAAAATAATTTTTTAATGATAACTATAAGAAAAACATGCAGTATGAAGTGGGGATTGGGAAGACTACACTGGTATTGAATATCTAAAAGTCAAGAAATTTTCACGAACTTCACAGTAAAACAAGAATAATCCACCTTGAATAGCTGCTCCTTTTCCATATGACATACACCGATCACATTTTACGATAGGTTTTCCCAACAGACAATAAAGAAAGATATACTAATAAATTGTCAAAAAAAAGGCACGCCTGTATTTTATTGCACTATTTCTTCCGAACAGAATGGAAGCAATTGAATTGAGCAGCCGCAGAGGAGTTAAATTGATAAGACTTCGAGGAATTTCCTTTTATCCTTACTTCTCCGTATAATCCAAAGAGCACAATAAAGAGTTTCATAGCTACAATCAAGCCATTCATGACATATCCGAAATAGGTCACCGATCTTATATTCAGGAAACTCTGCCAAAGGGATATATTTTTCGATCAGGTGTCCATTCATCTCACTATCTTAAATACATGGGAATAACATGTACATTTAAAGAGAAAATACATCATGATTTTAAAAATAATTTAACGATTCATTTAAAAAAGGAGTACGACGCGATCAAACTTTGATTTTATTAATATTGCGTATCACTACGAGTACCTCATGAGTTCACTCTTGATTTAACCTCCCCACATTCCTGAATATAAAATTGTAATGTTGACTAATTAGCCAAAATTGATGAACTTACCGGGAAACCGTAGAGACATTTCTTTACAATAAATGACCAGGTATACAAAACATAAAATATCTATAATACAATTTAAATTCCGCGATTTTAAAGAGAATTGAAAATGGCATTATCAAAAATACAGTGGATAATAAAATTTTACAAAAACCATGTGAATTTACATATTTTTTCATGCAATAAAAATATAATTAAATTTATAAAAATAGTAATGATATGTCCGCCAGAATTAGTAACAACACTGAAATAAATTTGCATAACTGGTTCATTTTCTACTTTATGTAAATTACGATCGTACTTTGTTTGAATATTTCGAGTACAACGAGGTAAATTCCATTTTTTCTTGAACATAAAAAATAATTTTGATTTTAGCCAAAAGTAGAAATATGAATTTAAGTTATTATGCAAATCGCAAGCTATTAGATCGCAACATTTGGTACCCTTTTCGTTTTAACTTTTAAGAAGAAATATTTTTTATTACTCGTATACTCTATTCCAGGATCTTGCTGTGTATTAAGCGCATTTTTGTCGTCAGCACCAAACGAAGACCTTAATACGAAACTAAATATTAATTTTTTTCAAATTCTGCTTAACACATGTCAGGTAATTCCTAAAATTTTATGAATTTTTGTGCAATTATTTACAATTTTTACTGACTCCGGTGACGGCTGGCTACCGTCTCCATCTGCTAACTCTGAGGCCGCGGATTCGACTCCCGACGAGGTGGTTTTCCTACACCTAGTGCTTGGGTGTTTTCGTTTGCCTCAGTTGTTATTTACAAGTTTACACATCCACTGTAAAGGCCGCAAATGGATGTTTCCGGAGAAATGATAAATAAATAAGTAAATAAATTGAAGACGGCAATCGAAGTAAAATCAAAGTCAACATACGAGTCTCGTACGTTCATAGGCATTAACTTAAATAAAAGACCAAAAGAAGTGACGAGCAGCATTCCCAAATAGCATACGTGATACAGACGACCAAGAGCGAATTGGGTTCTCACAAATTTAACTGATTACTTCGAGCTTAGGATGGTACTTTAGGGGGAAAGGATCCCTTATCCTCAATGAGTCACTTCCGCCGCCCATCGGGAGACGGAAGAACCCCTTGCTCCCCGTTTGGGAGCTCCATTTATTTGGCATTAAGAATATAAATCAGACGAGGAAAGAGTGGGCGTGAGCATGAAAGCGTTTAACTGCTAGGGCATCAATCAGTACATTTCCATTGAGGGATGATGTACACTCCGCCCTCGAAACGGGAAATAAAATGGCACAAAAATGTCTCTCGCAGAACAAATTCATGAAGAGGTACAAAATTAAAGGCTCAAATTGAAAATAAAATCTGAAAATGTCTTCATAAGGTGCCACAGTTTTCATAGAAAATGAAATATTTTGGTACAATATATCCTGGATATTAGCAAAGCGGAATAATATCTGTGATTTTTCGGAAAACGCACGATGGTATTAATGTTCTGGTTACGCCGATGAGCAAGGATCGATCATGGATTACAGTGAATGCAAAAACTGTACAAGAGTAAGTTGCGTGCAAACGACATCTGTGAAACTAAGATCCTATTGCAGAACGTTAGATACATAATAGTACACGTTATGCAAATATACCACAAATTTTATACCCCCAGAAACCACTGTATAATCTTGCACAATCCATATTAAATCAGCCATCACTGTAATATGAACCCGATGAAAAATATAAAAAAAATTACCATGACTGATTTAAAGAATATTTTTGTCAACAGGCGATTGTGGGAAAACTTCAGAAATTAAGTGAAGGAGGGGGTACTACTTCCTATTTCTTACACCGCTTTTTTAGTGTCTTCCGAAGAAAAAACGGAGACATAACAAAAATATTTAATAAGTGGTCAAAGTAAATACCATGGAGTTTGTTGACAGGGGCAGTGATAGATACAACGAAGCAGTGGTAGTTTTAGTGGAGCGACCGACAGCTATTGTCATTTGCGCCATTAGCGGTGGATGGGAACAGAAAAGGGGGAGAGAAACCTGGCGTCGGAATTAGCCTACTCATGCCGAAAGGCGCTAAGGGGTCCGCGGTTAAATGTCCCATCCGACAGACGGCGTACTCACTCAAAATCCTCTCCACCAAGAACCTAAAGCAGGGACGCGAGATACCACTAAAAACATCTTCCGTTTCAAGAAACTGCGGGAAATTCCGCAACAGTAACTTTAACGGAGTCATCCGCTATGTGTATAACAATGCAACAATTTCAGAGAGTAAAAATCATTCGCCTTGACCGGGATTCGAACCCGGATCCCTCGATATCCGGCCGAGTGCTTTAGCCAGTTAAGCTACCGAGACGTCCTCTTACACTCTGAAATTTTGGGGGCTTTAAAGGAACAAGATGTTGTGACGAAATACCGAAAGCACTCGGCCGGATATCGAGGGATCCGGGTTCGAATCCCGGTCAAGGCGAATGATTTTTACCCTCTGAAATTGTTGCATTGTAACATCTTCCGTCTCCAGGATGCGAACCCGGGCCCTCTCGGTGGGAAGCCAGTACGTTAACCAACACACCATCTCGACCCCGTAAGTGCCATGGAATATCCGAATAGAGGGAGGAAAAGGACCTGAATAATTCAAGTCGTAGTTGTGAACAAATAAAAATGTTATGTGCGGACAATAACTTTACGTACGAAGTCGCAGCTATTTATTGGTTCCAAAGAGTTCTGATGCAAGTATAGTCCCAAAAGTAGTAGGACTTATTATATCCCGGATAGGCGGACATATGGGCGGCGGTTTCTTTGGCTGGGTTCGAGGGAGTGGAGTATTAAGGAAAGCTAGAGGCGGTGGCAGTTGGCTCCCAGCCTTTGCGGATTGCAGATCGTTCGTTTGCGAAGCATATATAACGTGACCTCGTAACGCTCCGTCATGAATCAGTTATTAGAATGTTCGGGCGTTTTCGAGAGACACAAGTTATTTCAGGAGGGTAGAGAAGATGATGAAGGCACCGAACTTTCAGGACGCCCTTCGACCTCAAAACAATGACGAAAATCTTACAAGAGTGAAGACTTTGTTGGACAGAGATCGCAGATTAAGTGTTCGCATGGCTTCTGATGACCCAGTTGCATCCCTAAAAGCGATGTGCATCGACTTGTGACCAAAGACATGAACATGAAAAAGGTGTGTGCGATGTTGGTATCGCGACAGCTCTCGAACGAACAAAGGAAACTCGCACGCGGATCTGTCAAAAGCTTCTCAACCATGTGAGTGAGGATCCAAATTTTTAGACAATTACCCACCAGAATTCTTCCTCTTCCACCGTCTCAAATCTGTTCTGAAAGGATGTCACCACGAATCGATAGAAGCGTTACAACAGACCGTGACGAGGGAGCTTATCAGTATTCCGGGCGCCGCGTTCCAGGGGGAGTATGAGGCGTGGAAAACCCGCTGGCAAACATATTCTTCAGAGTGAAACACACACGGAGAATATATGGACAAGGTACCCAGTAATAAGTATTTATTAGACGATCCTTGGGGAAAATGTGACGAGAGGGTTAATGGCCGATGCTATATTTCGTTGATTTCCTCTCCTTTTCAATATGCTGTTACCATGAGCTGCTCATATATGGGACTCTATTGAAGGAGGGATGATTTTCAAATTAAATTGTGAGCAAACAACAGAAGCTACATTGGCAATTTGTTTTAATGATTAACGAAAAAGTGTAGATAGATTATTAAAAGAACTAGAGGTTATGAATAACGCACGAAGCAAAGGTCTACTTACAGAATAAATCTATTTTATTCATTAGAAGCGGGTCTTTGCTGAAATGGCGAAATAGTTATTGGCCCGACCATATTACGGTGGGAGAGACCATGGAAGTAAGTTTAGATATTTTATTGCGAATTATTTTTATAGTATAAGGATCAGGTATCATGCTTAATGGTAACCATATGTGTAAATACGCCACCTTATAGCAATTCCCCGGCATAAGGAGTTTGAAAAATAAAGATAAAAGAATTATGGTATTCAGTAATACCCAATGTTCTATTGTAATGAAAAGTACACCACAATCAGCGTAAAGGAATGATAAAACTCGGAAAAAAAATTAAGAAGATTTCGATTTTTCGAAATAAAAAAAATAAATTTCAATGATTGCGCTTCTAATGCTGCGAATTTCCCAATCTAGTTTTCGTTGGGTTTGGCTGGTTCTGTTGGGGAGGCGACCGACAGCTAAGGTCATAGTATGCGCCATTAGGAATGGGTGGGAAAGGAAGGGTTGGGAGAAACCCGGCTTCGGCATTAGCCTACTCTTGGCGCCAAGGGGTCCGCAGTTAAACGTCCCATCCGACGGACGTCGTACTCACTCATAGTGCTCTCCACAAAGCACCTCAAGTAGGGATCAGGATACCACTGAAAAGTATTTGTGGTCTCAACGATTTGAACCCGGTCCTTCGCGGCGGGAAGCCTGCACGTTATCCTCCGTACCATCCCGATCCCCCTCTATGGTTCGTCAGCATATGTAAATTGGAATCAGTGTTTTGATAATTAAAGTTTAAATACTAAGAGATTATTTTCTCTCGAGATCTCCTGGTTTGGGTGATGATAACTTCCAAAACGTTTTCTCTTAAACAAATTAGAAGTACGGAAAACTCTAAATGAGATATCGACCAAATATTTAATTATCTGTAAGAGATTACATACTAATTGATGATAAGTAGAGACAATGTGAATCTGTGATTTAGACGTTTTCTTAATTATCAAATTTTATACCCATTCGGGGTTTATAACCATTTTTAAGGATATGCACCAAGCGACATCTCATTTACGTAAAACTGAGGATTCAAATATTCGAGATCCCTTTAGAAAATTTTAAATGAATAAATCCACACAAAACTCGCAAGCCATCAAATGGTTGCTTTGGCGGAGGTACTAGGACACCAGCTTTGCATGTAGAAATATTAGTTCATGCAATCATTTCAGTATATACGTGTATGTCCTTATAGAAACATGTATAAACACTCATGACCGTAAGTGTAACGTTTCACGTGCATAAAGTCTGTGAGTGTGTGTGAAATAAAAAAGCATACCTAAAGCAAAGAGCTTTGTCCCCTTCGAAGAACTCCCCTTGGAACCTCAAACACTTATGCTAGCGTTTCTTTCATTTTCAAAACAATCGGCAGAGTCCATCTTCGAAATGACCATCAGCTGACTCGTTGCATTCTCCATTCATCTTGACAACTTCAAGAATTTTGTGCTGCAGTGGCAAAGGACTTTCTCCAAGCCGCAAACCATTACCCAGATTTCCTAAAAAAGGTTATAACTGGAGATGAGTCATAGGTCTGCGGCTATTACCCCGTAACAAATGGCTAGTGTTCCCAAGACTCGGTTGAGTATTGAAAACATAAAAGAATGACTTTTTGCCTTTCAACAATAAAGACTGACTGTGATAGGTCTCCAGATGAAATTTAGCATCATTCTTGCACAACCAAAAATAATATTGCTACCTTTTTTGGCATCTTTTGACTTCATACGACCCAGATAGATGAAGATTATACGAGGAAGACTCGTATGAACCGAGAGGAAGCAAAATAACCCTCACTCAAGTCATTGAACTACCGTAATGCTGGGGGTGGTCAATAAGAAGTTATCATAAACCGAAATTTCCCTCGAAAAAAATTAGATTTCATAGGATACGAGTATGCTTAGCTTACTGTTTTTTGTATAACTTTTAATAATTTTATTTCGGTATTGTATTACCGAGCGAAAACCGATTCAATTAGATGCATGTTCAGTTCGCCTACGTCTGCTTTTGACGATGAAACATGATTAGCACAAAGTTGTTTAAACAAACTGAGGAATAGGAAAATGTCAAATGGGCATACGTTTGGAAAATATAAAAGAGGAAGAACACATTACACGTTAACTTTCTCGAGATATTTGGCAACAATACGCGTGAAGTGCATTGATGAATTGCCTTGGTGTGGCATTAAGCCTGTTGATTTTGAATATGGTCTTTTGCGATTGATATCGCATTGAAGAATTTTCAGAACATCTCTATAGTACGAGTTTGGTTCATAAATTTGGTTTCCTGTGTTGATACGGTATGCTGATTTTATATACCCGGATTATCGAAATATTTTACCCTATGGTTTTTCCAGAAGAAGCCCGTATTTCGCTATTTTTGCCATTGGAGTTTTGCTGTTTGCTCTCAGTATGGGAATGATGTAGCCAAGTTTCAACTACAGTCAAAGCCTTACAAAGCAACTATTCAACTTCCCATTCCATAAACTTCAACCGTGAATAAACTTGTACGCGAAGACCTTATTTTTATGGTTTGAACAGTCTCGGAACACCGCGCACAAACACGTCTCAGTAGTAATTTTTCTGTCATCAATGTGTGGGTGGGACACCAATGAAATTTCCGATATTTCTGATAGTGCCTATAACTTTATTTGACGGCCTTCTATTACAATGGTAGCAGTGGTTTTGACGCGTATGCCTGCGTAAAACAGAGACTAGAGTTCTAGGTTCACCTTCCTTTGAAATTTGGGCCCCCACCGAGGGTCGTTCCTACGAAGCAAACCTTTACTAAGGCACAGGTGAGAACGAAGAGAGGATTTCTGTGCGAGACTCGTGAGAGACTTTTTCGAAGGGAGTCTACACGAAGAAAGGGTAAGCAAAGGTCGGCTCAGAGTTTCCTTCGTTTTGCCAGCTCAGACAAAGGAAATATTTGAATGCCAAAAGGGTTTTTTTCCACTATCGGTACGAAGTGCGATCACAGTGCGATTGAAGTGCGATCAGAAGTGCGATTGTGAAGGCAACCTTAGATGAGCGACCCCCAGTACAGGCCTTAATGCCTCCCCTATTTAAACATTTGGAAGCATCTTCTACCTGTTCTGTAGGGAGAAGCCTAAGCCTACTGTGGCATTAAA
This sequence comes from Hetaerina titia, assembly GCA_037158775.1. Classification (NCBI taxonomy): domain Eukaryota; kingdom Metazoa; phylum Arthropoda; class Insecta; order Odonata; family Calopterygidae; genus Hetaerina; species Hetaerina titia. The sequence goes on from CM073773.1 coordinate 17,468,885, forward strand.
ATAATCTCGACTAACGATTTTATCAGGTGTATGGAAAAAAACTATGTATGTTACCTCATGTGCTGCCTCTATCGTTCCCGCTGGAGAACTGTACATGTTGCAACTTGCATTGGTTGCCGCTTACGTAATGACCAAGTTAATTCAATGACACTTGCCTCACATGTATACTATATAATATAAAAATCTAACAATTAATCATAAAATGTAATTTTTCAAGATAAATTATGAAAATATATGACTCATGATCAGTTTTTATTTAACTGGCTTATGTAATTCAATATTCATTGATTTATATGATAAAGAATAAAACAAATTAGACTCAAAAGTCTGTTAACATCTTCCCGTATCATATCATATTCAGATGGAATATAATTCGCCGCAGAAAATATTAGAATTGTTTGTTTGGTATTTGTATCGATATTTTACACGTCTATTGGCAAGTTTCGCAAGATTTACAGACCGTTCAATTTGGTTGCAATCTGTTGTACTCTTTTAGATTAAACTGGACAGATAAATTGGTATTAACTAAATGAATGTTTTAAACTACTCAGTAATGCTAGTATGCACAGGTATTTTTTAAATGAGAGAAGTTTTTAATTTAATCAAAAAATTCGCATACTTATTTTACAAAGTATCCAATTTATTTCATAAAAACGAGATTCGCCATTAATACGGATGCTGTTCTTTAATTTTTCGCGTTATGAACCAGTTCATTTCGTGATTAAAAATTGAGAAATGCTTACGTATGAACGGCCGGTAAAGTTATACCAAATATGTTTGAACAATTTATAGATATAAAAGAATCGCCGTAGTAGAGCGTTGGACTACTGACCGGAAGGCCCTCCGATCAGTTGCCGGTCAGTGGCTCCGATCAGTTGCAAGCCTCTCTGGGCACCCTCAGCTCCACCCAAGCTGTGTGATTTTTTGGGTAGCATATGTTCCTGGGAAACCATGACAGGCACAGGGAAAAGAACTGGCCCCCCTACCCTTACGTGTTAATTTCACATCCCGTCGGGCTTAGTACTGGGTGAACCCCAACACCAGTTACCAACCCGAACTTCGGGTTGATTACTTTGTTTATGGTTTCTGTGTTAATAGATATTAATATTCAGCAAAATATTTTTGTTCCAGTAAGTTCATCACTTGAGGCAGATCTACAGCCTTTTTTTCATATAATTCGTACGTCCCGTGAAATTCAGCCAAATTAAATTAGATGAAAACTGCTCTAGCCTTATAACTTATTTTTAACTTATTTTACATTCAAGTACGAGTATACATTAACTAATGGCATTTCCGCGGATAGTATCTTTAATATTTTGTGTATTCAACAGTGTGAATATTTTATTTTTTAATTAGAGTGGTCCTTTATGCAGAGGAAGACTCTTTAGTACCCGCTTCTTTTGAAAATTTGACTTTTTACTTAAAAAACCGCATATTGTTCATTTCCCAAATTGTGATCTTTTACAATAACATAGTGTTCATGCGGAGATATAACTTTGGAGTGCCTTCACATACGATCACATGATGTCATTGCTCCACGGGAGGCTTAAATTTTGGATGAGTAAATCGTAATCGATTTGTCTCAAAGGTACCCAGGACCCCGAGCGATAGTCATCGGAATTTTTGTCGGATATTTTTTTACTAAGTTTGTCGCGTTCTCAACATTTGACATGAAAAATGAAATAATCCTGTCACAATCACTCATCGCGCGTCACATTCATCTTGCTGCCACGTAAGAAATAATTGTACAGAAGGATGGGGACCTACTATGCTAAAGGAATCGTCACGGTGTAGGATAAAATCATTTTAAATTTCCACTAATGAAATGCAGAAAATGTTTTTATTTGCCAACCTTATGGACAAATAAGATCAACACACAAACAGTCTTTCCTACAACTGTCTTTATAATTCCAACATCAAATTTAATTAAGATTCTCACTATGCTATCTGGAGGGTTCAACTACATGGCGTGCTAAAATATGTAGAAAGTGAAAGTTTAAAATGAAATAAGAAACTACACCTCAAGCCGTGGAAACGGTATACATTTTTTTCAGGACATAGGCTCTTACGTCTCCTTTTTGCTACCACTACTATAACTTTTACACACGCCTGTATATGACGACCTAAATGACTGTATTTTTAAAGTAAACATGCATACCCTTGAATTCCTTTTAGACTCTTATTATTAATTCAGTCCATCAGTGGCTTTCCGTACTGTATACCACTTTGGAGACATCAGATCGAAAAAGCACTCATTATCATTTGTTCATCGACGACTGAACTCATCCATTCATCGAAATACAATGAACAGAACGGAAACTACCTTCGGTGATACGGTTCATACCATAAACATGAAGTAATTTAGGGTTATGGGAAACACTTAGTAAAACGCATTACGTCGAAGCAACCAATAAACACAACAGTTTATGGTATGAGGTCCTAAACCTCTTCGACTGGCAATCCTCTAAGCGATAAAAATGTTATGCACCGCTACGAAGAAATGTTTTACGGACACCAAAAACAGGAATTGAATTATCTTGAATTGACTTTGAATATTTTGAAAGATATAACCTAAATAGTAAATAGGTCTAACGATAAAAAACTTTTACTCGAGTTCAATTAGCATTCAAATAAAATATTAATGCTATAGGTAACTCAGTGTGAATCTAACATGCACAGCTTTCATAAGATTTGAAATTTAACTTCAGAAATATAATTTCGGATATTAATATTTATTTTGCAAGAATAATTTGTTACTATTAAACAGTATCCCCAATATGTCGGTTTTATTGTCAAATTAGATCATGAATAGCGCGGAAGTGCCGCATTTGGAAAGCGTTGTCACGATTGACTCAGCAGCGTATCCATAATATTAGAGGAACCAGGCTGAGAATCACTCATGGAGCGAAGTTCAATTACCGAAAAACGGTAGTAGAGATTATAAAATATGACTAAAAAGATAATTTCTAGGGCATACAGATTTAAGGCGTCATTTCTCTCGCGAAAAATTCATTACAATAATTTTTAATCCATTGGTGAAAACTATTTAAATAAAACTTAATATAGATGCTGTTGATCTAATACCTGAAGTGGAATCACCCTTGTCACACACCCTATCGCTAACTTGCGGGGTACTTTGTAAATGAGTATTGAGTAAATGAGAATAGTATACAAATAATACTTAGAAACCCCCGCTTGGGATATTCAACGCCCACCTATGGAGTAGCATGGGAATTGCTGGTTTAGATACAGTATACCACACTAGAGACAATAGTGAACAACACGGCCAACTTCCCCAATTCCCCGTCCAACAAAAGATGGGTATGATTAAAACATCCTTGATTCTCTATCCGGACCCACAGCTTTAAAATAAAAGGCCACCTTTGGTGGTGACATTTTTATCGACTCCATCATCCGCAGGAGAGAGGCGATTATCTTCCGAGCGACCACCAAAAAAAATGAACCGAAAAATGAAATAATAATTTTGGCCAGTCTGAGAGGCTTATGGGGAAGGGAGCAAGGGCAGTAGAGCAGAAGAGGGACTGACTCAGCTCTGGAAAAGTGAGCCAGGCAGTGGAAGGACCAGGGGGGAGAGAGAAAGTGGGGTTGAATGTGGGCGAAGAGAGACCTCTCCCCCCTTACACTAAAAAGAGGGGAGGGTAAGAGAGTTGCTTGGCGGTCGCTCGCTCTCTGATGGGCGTTTTATGGAGGAGAGGCGAAGAGCGAGAGAGGATAGAAAGCAGCAGCAGGAGTGTGTGGGGATGTGGGGAGGAGAGAGGCGAAGGTAAAACAGATGCTCAATGCGTTATGCGAGCATATGAAGACGGAGCGTGGGCGTGAAAACGGAGGCCAGGAAGTATGAAGATTTCTCTCGTTAGCAAATAACTAAATACGCCAAGACTCATCCCCGCTATTAATTGCATCGCTTTCACGAAAATATCAATTTAGAGCGGAATAGCGCAAAAATAGTATCATATACGTAACTTATCTCTACGTCAGCCGTGACGCGTAAAAGAAAACAGACGTACATCCACAAGCAATTTTTTAAGTATACTACTGAACTGATAGTTAGCAATTTTCATACAATTGCAATTAAAGTTCATCAAAATGTCTAAATTTATAAAACCTTCGGCATTAATATTTCTTTTCGAGAGGTGAAATGAAAATCGATTTATGAATTTGTAAGTAATATATCGATTTTATTTACAATAAAACGTAAGTTTCATTTTTTTCCCAATTTAATTAGCTCACCTTGTTGGAGAATTTTTTATATTCTTAAGTACAATACTGACACATGTAATGATAGTTATGGGGTAGAATTTCAAAATATGGATATTACAGGAGGTTTTCTCTAGTAAGGACGTTATATTTGATGAAATATTTACTATTTACAATCTTAGTTTCTCGTGATTGAGATTTTTACGTCGCCTGATATTTATACTTAAATGTTTTTATAATCTCGATTGATTTAAAATGCAACATTTATTCTGAGTCAGCTTAACTTTGACCCAATGATCCACCTATTCCTATTTTTTGGAAATGCTTATTCATTTTCTTCATAAGTGCGGATACAAGATGGATCATTTCATATTTAACCAAAATGTTCAAAATTAAGAAACTTTACCCAAATCATGATTAGCAGGTTGTTATATTACTTCGAACTAATCTCGTAATTCACACAATGCAAAGAAAAAGGGCTAATAAAATGTATTAATCAGTTTCAAACAGGTTTTCTTTCGGGATAAGTTTTATACGTCAGTTATTTTTTCACTATTTATTGGGTAAAATAACTTTAAAAAACAATTTTCATAAATTAAAAATGATAATTAAAGTGATTTTTAATGGTTGACGCTTTTTCCCGATTTATTTTACGATTTCATCTCCATGTCAATAATCATGTTCTAAATCTAGAGGCTAAGTCCATGTGAGGGTATATGTTCCTGTTTAGCTATTAGAGCCTCCCTGTATATCAGGTGAGTTGATCATTCGTTGTCATCTCACAACGTCCGCCACAAAACCCTCTATTTCCTCCAGAAGAGATAAAAGAAAATGCAATCTTGATTACGCAAAACCACAGACATCCCGATTCCGGATAAGAAGAATTATGGGCCCTCATATCCAAATGTTATCAACGAGATTTTCCGACTAGATGATTTCTACATGGGGATATATATTATTGAAAGGTCTGCTTCATCATAGAATAAATAGTGATAACAAAACATTTCAGACTAAATGATTTATAACAATTGCAACAAATATGATTATTCATTATCTGGTAAACTTTTTCCCACACTTTCAACATTGACAAAATAGAAAGTTCTCGGTGTCACCCGTACTCCCAACATTGCCTTCAATTAAAAATCTATTAATAAACGCTTTTATAATACGCTCAAGAAATAATGTTGGCCAAACTTAAGACCTTGTATAAGTCGTTCACTTCATGTTCAATGGTCACGATCGAGACAACATTATGTAATACACGATGAGATGGTTATTTGGGTTAACCAAGAGTTGGTAAAAGTTTCTTTTTAAAAAGATGGGACTTAAATGAAAACATATCCTGAGACGAAAATGCAGTAGCCATATTTTTAATATCCGTAAATTTTTAAATATCCACTATTTTTGCTCAATAGCATTTCCGAGTAATATAGCCCTTTTCCAAATTATTAATCTTCAAGATGATTTGTTAAATACTTAAAATATATGAATTTCATTTGGCCTTATTCTCTATTCATTATAAAATTAAGGAAACACAATTACGAAATTAATTAATTCATGCACATTTGATTGCCATATTGAAATTTTATGCATTAACCATTTATTTTGCTTCGGCATAACACTCAATGATATTTTTTGAACAAAGTTCTGCTAAAATAAATGCAAAAAAATATTGGCAGCAACGGTATTCCATACACAAACAAAGAGTATTCTCCTCGCAATAGAGTTTCAACAAGTAGAACCAGAAAGAAGCACGAGTATTGAGCATCAATGGAATTAACGTGAATGGGAATAACTTAACGAGCTTGTACAGAAGACACGCAGTTATTGAAGAGGATTAAGATTACCTTCCTCTCGACGTCCTTCAGGCCAATGGATGAAGTGCTTCGAGGATATGGCATGAAAATCAATAGAGTGAAAAGCAAAGTCTTATAAAGCGGACGGGAGGAGTTTAAGGCAGAAATTGCCCTACGATGAGAGAAATTAGAACAGGTGGCATCTTTCACCACGTCAAGTACAGAATGGATCAAATTAAGACGTTTAAGACTTGAAGGAAGCTATTATATTTAATTAATACGGTCACAAACAAACAGAGCAATCAATCTGTGGAATCAATCGTATGCAACGAGGCACTCCATGATCAGATATGCGAATCCCGGAAGAGTTAAAAAAAAGGTCAGCCTGAGGGCCCCAGTGTTATAGCTTGACACAGAATATCAAATATGAGTACAGTGAATATCCAAAAAATAAGTTTATGTGAGTGTATGTGTACATACATATGTATGCAAGTATGTGTCTATACAAAACTTAGGCAGCAACACACAATATGAGAACACACAAAAGGAACACTCACACGTTATTACTTGATCATTTCGACGGAATTGTGCTCCGTCTTCCTCGGAAGATTAGTTAGGACTCCTAGGACAGTCCTAACTAATCTTCTGAGGAAGACGAAGCACAATTCCGTCGAAATTATCATGTAATAACCTGAGTGTTCCTTTTATGTGATCTCATATTGTGTGTTGCTACCTAAGTTTTGTATTTAACACTTCCGTGTTACTTCGAAGAAATCATTTAAAAAAAAAATATATATATATATATATATATATATATATATATATATCTTTAAAATTGACGCTCTCCGGTGACGCACAAACACACGGATGCAAAATATTCAACACACAGAAACATAAAGAAAGGACACTCACTCAGTATGCATTGACGTTTCGACGGCTCGACCGTCGCCATCGTTGAATATGTTGTATCCGTGTGTTTGTACATATATTTACGTGTGTATATTTTTTAAATATAATGATTGTGATAGCATAACTTGCTTATATGACGGGTCATTTTGATTAAAGTCAGCAAATTATGCTGCCACGAGGAAAAGAGGGCAACTCGACAAGGAGGAGATATTAGCCAACTGAGCACGCACCAGCTAAATGTGCGTACCACACCGCCTTCCTCTTGACCGAGTATTTGGCCAATCACAAGGTGGTTACGCTGCCCCAGCCACCTTACAGCGCTGATTTGGCACCACAAGATTTCATCATAAAAAATATAGCTTGAAAGACAACCATTTTGGATGGCTGGACAACGTCATAAGGCCGTGACAAGGTGTCTGGACGAGATTTCTGTCGACTCCTTCCAAAACGTTTGTTGCGGCTGGCAATGGTGTGATGATGCACAAAAAGTGCCGGCGCTATTTTGAAGAGCGTCTTGAAGATCAAGATCAGAAACCACAAAGACTGCAAGGGAAAGGGAGACGAAAAGGACTACGTAGAAGGGGGTCTTCAGATGGACTGTACAAACTTTGAGATGCAATGCATTGGTTAGGAATATACAATAAAAAGGAAACACTGAGGAAAGTCCTCATGAGAAAGGTCAAGAGTAAAATTCCGCACCAAATAAGAGAGAAAAATTACGTATAAGGAATTAAGAGAACCAGATTGGGAAATATAAGAATAGATGACAACAGTGAACCAACCTTTAGATTAAAAATATTGATTTACGTTAAAATGGTTTCTGAGGAAATATTGATTAAAAATATACTGTTATAATTAATTAATTAATCAATAGCCATGATATTTAGAACAATTTTGCATTCAAATAGTTCAATGGATGTCTAGCTTAAACGATCATTTGAAAACTCGTTAAGAATAGTTCAATTAGAAAGTTATTTTATTTAAAGAATCATAGAATTTTCGCTGACCAATATTTTAACTATGAAATTATGCGAACAACATTCACAATACTGCCCAAGATGAAGAAGAGAATCAAGCGTCTTACATTAATAACACCTAATGCAAGTTGCATTATTTCAAATTAAATGATAAGTCGGTTATGAGTGATATAACCTAATGAGCTGCGGTATATACAATGGGTTAAAACCTTTGAGTAGGTAATCCAAATCATTACTCTAAATTATCATTTTTTTCTGGTACAATACCTATAGCTTTTGGATATTTTTCAATGTGACAAGCAGTAATCATACAAAGGAACATCAAACTACATAAACGTGAATAATTTCGGACCCTTCATATACGGATTATATGCGCGGGCCCTCCCCATCCACAAATATGAAAACCACTCACGCCGACCCTGGACCTCTCATTTGCATCAAGTCACCGCATCTAGATAGGAGCCACATACACTTTGGTCGCCCAATTTCGCGCTCGGTCTCTTAAGCAAATCCCTCTTCTGAATAAGATAGAGTGAGGATGCGCGAATCTCCTTAAAAGCAGGGCCAACTACGAGGTTATCTCGCTCGGAGAGGCGTATCTCGTTATGATCTGAATGAAGAAAGACCGTGAGGCACTCACCTCCTCAGGAAGTCGAGAGGGGGATGGTAACAGGGGCGGAGATAACGAGTTGCCCCCGTGTTGAGTGAATTGGCCTCGAAACGATTCGTTCCAGCAGGTAATGAAGATGCAGGATGAAAAATACCCAAGACGGTGCGATATGATTAATTGCTCGCAAGCTGAGCTATCAGAGATAACGTGAACTGGACAAGCACATTAGTACCGTGAAATGGTGTTTAATGAATCAATAACTCTACGTGATAATAAGAAATATGTTATTACGCCGTAAAACATCACACCAAAAAGGTTGCGTCGGTAATAGCTTTCATGAAACTCAGTATCCCTTAAGCGCCATTCATAATTTAGGAGAAACCTAAGAGAAACGAGCAATGATTATCTAATTTATAAATTATAGTTCGTAAACTTAAATCATATGCATTTACTTTCCAAAATTTCCTTGGGTAGTTTTAAAATAATGTGGTATTCAAATATTCAGCCCAAACGATACGGTAAGGAAAATGAATCACATTTGAGAATCTACAGCAAAGCTTGTTGAAAAATGATTGATTGGCCAATCATCCTAGTTAGCAATTAACTCATTGCTAATTTAAAAAATTGTAGAATTCATTACACTCACAAATTGCACCTAAACACTCAATTGTATTATTAGGCCGATAGTATTATGGTAGTACAGATTATCAATAAATTAGACACATTACAAATAAAACAGTTTCTGGCGTAACTTGGTGGAAAATCTTCATGCTGACTTTTAATAGTCAAACCACTTTACTTTTCAACATAAACTTTTTAATTTTTACAACCCAGGTTTCGTTATAGCATAATATCATCAGGTCCTTAAAAGTCAGTAGACACATTACGTTAAGAACAGATATATTTCAGCTGTCATTTTTCCCATGAACGATACATGGGACCATAATGACTTTATACAACCGCGCTAGTCGAAAAAATTATTTTTCTTTCCTCGTTATAAGAAGCCAAGTATGCTGTCTTCAGCTGATCTAGCTTTAGTTGTCTTTCTGGCTACCTACAGCTCCTCTCGCATGCATAGAGAAGTATAGTTCACTTATATGCAGTGGTACCTGCAGCAATCTTCATCTACTTATCAATAATTGAAAATAAAAAATATGTTATCAAACAATTGAGAAAAACTCAATGTTTCATGTTGCATGTCTGGTGTGCATTCACCCCATCCCACACACCCTAGTGGTGGCTTGCAGGGTACCATGTAGATGTAGAAATTAAATACACACAGAGCATACTTATCGTGTCCTTCAGAGTAGAAAGTAATATTAAAGATGATTTATTAATCCTGACCCTCATCTTTCAGATAATTATCAATAGTAACTTGCAATTATTAAGATTTGCTTGGTTCACTACGTTGCTAAGTCATAATGATACTGTTATATGAGTCAGCAATGAACAAATACTCTGCCATATCCGCTACCAAGCTTAAGAGAACATTGACAAAAATGACTTCTGTTTCATTCACGCAGATAATTAATGTATATGATTGTTTATGTTATACCTAGAGAACAATTTATAATTATTTTTGGAGAACGTAACACAAAAAGTTATTTAATTTAAGTCTAGATATGATTTGATGCCGGAAAAAGTGGAATGCGAGACTTAAAATATAGATGAATCTGGGTTTAGTCTTCACGTGAGTGGACCTCCCTTAAGTTATAATTCCCAAAGAGGAACAAAGTAAGTGGGAGCATGAGTAACTCTGATGAATTATAAAGCACAAACAATGAAGGTATTTATTAATTTCGTCATTAAAGGAAAGACAACAATGTCTGACTAGCATTTAGGGCCACTAAAATGACGCCAATTTCATCTGCAGGGTGTTTAAAAATAAAAAAATAAAATCTTTTTATTTACGGAAAAACTTATTCATTCTTTTTTTCCTCTTGAATAATTTAAAATTTGCAAAAGAGAGGAGTTAATTTTTTCCATTTACTTTAAAATATTTATAAAGTTGCTAAAAGTGAACGTGAAAATTGTTAATAAATATATCTAAACACATGAACTACAAATAACATGTAATCGATTATCCTATATTGATAACATGTAAATTCTAAAAATCAGTTGTTTAAACAATGCCTTATTTAATGAAATTAAATTTCCTTCATATAACTTGATTATAAATCTTGTGAAATTATGAGAAAATTTGAGAGAGAAAAAGTTATGTAAGAGGGAATTACAAACGATAGAATGTAACAATTTCACTGGGTAAAAAGCAATAAAGCAAATTTCCATTCAGAAATACGAAGCAGAGTATTAACCAATAAGTGTAACATAATAGGAAATGTATGTGAACGAATGCTACAAGTATGATATGTTTGGAATGAAAAGTCGTACACAACACTCTTTTACGAAAAGGATTTTTCAAAGATTATATCCTAGAATAGGCAACCCAATAGTTAATTTTGGGTCTGTAATAATACCTATGTACATATTTTTTGTCAGTATTTCACAGGTGAGTTATTGTCTTAATTTTTAATTTATTCATATTTAAAACTCACACGTTCATTTGCTTCCAGTATGGTAAATAGTACTTTACAAGTCATCAACTGAAAACCTAAGGAGGTTGTTATTAGTTTTCTTTTTGTAGCTTTTGTAGCATTTATCTTTACATGAGTGTGCAGAAATAAATAAATACCGTGAAAATAAAGAAAGTTTAGCCCGAGTGAAGAGTATGTTCCTCTGCGGCCAGCGTATATGTCTCTTGGACCGTTAATTATATTAACATTTTTATAACCAAAATAAACTGTTTAAGTTTTAACATGAAATTTTCGCAACCAGTGTTTTAGTTACAAGGTATGCCGTGGAAGCGTCATAACATGTAGGACGACGTATTTTTTTACAATATGCAGGGATGCTGGATTCACAAACTTTGACAGATTAATAATGTAACTCACAGTAAAGTAGATGTAAATAAAGTGATAAGATAAAAGAAGAAAATATTCGCGTAATACGATAAATTCAGAAGCAAATATTTAAGGTAAACCTCAGAATATCAGTTTTATGCACGTTTTAATTGAAGACTGCATTCCATCAGTCACAGCAAAATATTTTAAAGGTTTTAACTCATAAACAATAATATTGGGTTTACAAATAGATTCATTTATCCTGCATGAAAAAACATAAGTGAGGTATTTGTGATAAGATTAAAACGTATTGGAAAATTAATCTTCCTCAATAAGTACACACAAAATACACTCGAACAAAATGATCTTCCTAACATTTAAACTAAACTATCACCGTGAATTCCTTCGAGTAATCGCTTCTATAGTATCTTTAATGGAAAAATGGCCCATCAGAATACGAGGGCCACGCGTATAGTTCTAAAAATATGTGGCACTTAAAAGACCACTAGGACTTCAAAAAAGTTGTAATCAAATTCAATTTTTCTTAAATAGATTAGCGAGGCATATACCGATGAAAATGTAATTTTACATCTTTATGAGGAAAAATATTTTTCTTAACTAAAGTTGATAAGTTGAAAGTTAATAAAAACTGATAAACACTTTGGGTAGTTATTTAATTTAGAAAATCACACTATGTTTTGAAATTGATCTTTAACAGCGAAAATATTTTAAATATGTTGGATCTATTCTGAAATCTTAAAGATAAATTGAATCTTTCAAAAAAATTAGAACTATTTTCAAATTTTATCAAATTCGATAATACTTTCTGCTTATAATAATATATCATAAACTAGTTTGAGCTTATGCCTAAGAGGTAAGATTAAATCAAGATGTTTACATTGGTTGATGGTTAATGACTATTTTTAATTTAAATTAATTTTAAATCTATTGATATTTTTAACACTATAATTCGTATTTATAATTTTCAACCTGCTCTTTAAATATTAAATTCAATGGGAAAGATAAAAACACACTGTCCGAAGTTGAAGAATGGAAACGTTTTGAATATGGTGAGCCGCTCTTTTTTGCCGGTCATCTTAATCGAGAGACCGTTGTGCAGATTGAAGGTAAGGGTATTAGAAATACCCAAAAGGCAATACACAAAAGGATTCCAGAAGTGTCGTGCGTCATGACAATTACAGAAGTGAAGATAACGAGAAGAGTGGCGTGAAATGGGAGAATCATTTTAAGAAAAGATATTACGTGAATGTAGTTGAAATACCAGTCGTAAGTAACACCACCACACAATGATCAAATTAGACAGACCTACAATTCAGGACGGTTAATAGTTTAGTTAAGTCGCCGAAGTTACTTTGCGAGTTCTTGTACCCCAGGCCATATTATAGCCCTAAATAAGATCAATTAAACGAAAATTGTTTTTATATATAATTTTCCATCTAACAGCCTTAATAGTACTATTCCCTAAGTATCAATGACCAATGAAATCCGGAATATATCGAATAACTTACGAAATAAATGTTAAAGATTGTGGGTATGCGCAAATGAAAGTTGCCTTAGACAAGAGTTCGCTGACATCGATAATTTCAAGGTAACTCGCTCCACTTAAAATTCAAAAATTTCAAAGAGCAAATTTCGCGACTTCCATAATATATCAATAGACGATAAAATTGAAAATTAATAGTAAAAAAACATATAAACAGACTAATTACTACTGTATGTTACCTAATATTACAACTGAATTTATGTAAGGAATATTTAGTTCAAATATGAACGGTGAGAGACGCATGTAATCTTCAAATAGTTATTTACATCTAATTAATTAAATTTAAATTAAACCTTGGATAGAAACCAAACATTTTATAATTTATTATCTAAATGTTTAAATGTGGGCTCAATATTGCATATCTTTTTGGCAGAGCAACGGATTTCACGATAAAAATATAGGTTTCAATTTCCAAGGCCTTAATCCTTATTTATCTATGACCTAATTAACAATTATTCTTCAACTCCAGTGCACGCATTTCCTAAATTTTTTAAAATATACTTTTTAGTGTAGGCTGATACTCTGCGTAATCAAACACTTCTGTTCTTCTTTTAAGGGATTCAACAACTGGTATTCCCTTTATTCATCACCATCCCTTAAACACTCACCCAAGCGACTGGGTCAGGAGGTGCAATATCATGTATTTTGAGAGATTGGGCACTTTTAACTGATAAAAGGTTAAAAAAGTTTCATGACGCAGTGCAAAATCCCAACTCTGATTACTTTGAAATGCTGATGCAATGTCAACACGGAATCTGGAATACGATATGTGGGAAACCGTTGCGCCACACAGTACACCTAGCCATAAAGCACTTTCTAAGTTTTTCATTGAGTGAATATTACTGCCCGAATTATAATTATTGAAAATTGACAAATAAATAATTAAAAATCACTCAACAAGCAAGTCGAGGGCTTATGTTTTTTGAGGATTTCCATAGGTCTCTGAATTTGGCATGTTAGTGTTTGAGTGTGCCTGCATAAATTTTTCATCTTTTCATGATCGCTACTATCGACTGCCACTCCATTCCTGAAAAATTCCATAACGACAGGACTCTGAAAAAAGAGCGTGCTTTGTACATGCATATATTTTTAAAATACATGTAAAATTTTAGACATCATTCTAGCAGAAATTCTCCTCGCATGCGTGCCTTTGAGCTTCAATAGGCTTTCACTCATTTTATACCCTTCCGAGCTCCTTTCATTTCAGTCGATTGTTAACGGTAAAAATTCTCCTTTAGTAAATTCATCTGTGTTTACTTTTAATTAACCAAAACGCCAAGCCCAAAATTGTTACATTTCCCTCCAATCAATGGTCCATTTACCAATTTTTGGCATTGATTTTTAATCGATTTTTGCCGAAAACCCTTGTTAAAAATAAAGCACAGAACCATGCCTCGATTTTTCATAGCATATCTTTTATGAGCAGTGTTCCAAGTGATAAACTTTCAACGACGTTGACATTACATAAAATTTCAATTTTTTTTAATCAAAATTCATCGATCGAAGTTCTCCATTTAATATTTCATTTTCAATAGCGATAAAATTCACAAGGAGTAGTCAAGGCTTGGGTTTGAAACTGCTTTACAATATCCTTGTTTCAAGTAGCGTTATATAACTGCGACTATTACCTTCTGAGAAAATATCCTACTTGTCGATTTTTTATTCATTTTAATCAAGAACTCAAGTAGGATTTAAGCAATGAAAGGTCAAAATAAAATGTAATTTAATCAAAGTACTTTGTCTTTGCGCAGACTGACGATGCGAATTATAAAAATATTCAGTTTTCTATCTTATGTTTCCACCCGTGACGATACTCGTGAGAATCCATGGTTTTCAAACTTTTTAATTTAGAGATCAATTGTAAAATTGTGCATAAATTCCAGCAATGATTCGAATATGCAGACGATAGAGCACTAATTGCACGAAATGTGAATGACCTACAATAAATGGTTAACATTTAAAAAAAACTGGTAAAGAAGTGGGGCTGAAGGTTAGTGAAAAACAGACCCAATACTTGAGAATGTCAGCTTCTCAGAACAAGCGGGACCTACAAAACATAATAATTGGGAATTATGAGTTTGAGAGTGTCAGGGAGTTTACCTATCTAGGAGTCAGACTTAACAATGAAAATAAGATATCCACGGAAATCAACCAAATGGTCATGGAAGGTATCAAGGCATACTTTGCCAATGTAACACTTCTCAAATCAATATTACTATCACGGAATATAAAACTGAAGATCTATAGAACGCTTATTAGACCCGTTGTAACTTATGGAGCTGAGACATGGACATTAACAAGTCAGGATGAAGAAACCTTTAGAAAATTTTAAAGATAAATCATAAGGTGAATCTATGGCCCAATTAGAGGAGAGAAATGGAGAATTAGAATGAGCATGGAAATTAATGAACTACTTGAAGGGAAGGGCATGATTTGAAAGTCACTGACGCTGGCATGATTGAGCAACGTAGAAAGAATGGTAAATGACAGAAGGCCCAAACTGATACTTAATGGCAAGATGCAAGGGGTCAGAAGGAGAGGTAGACCAAGGAAGAGGTGGCAACAGGATGTGGAGGATGATTTGAAGGCAATAAGAGTTACAAGATGGTAGGAAAAAGCAAGATCAAGAACTGAATGGAGGTATATCATTGAGGAAGCCAAAGCCCACACCGGGCTGTAGCCCTGCAGTTGATGATATATATATATATATATATATATATATATATATATATATATATATATTATTATTATTAGGTAATCTACCGTTTAAGGTAGTTTTTTGGATGGACACACCTATCAAATAAACATTTTGTGACTCCCCACCTAGCAAACTAATCTATATCAGGTCCCTCTTCATCTCGGTGTACTTCTTTCCTCCCTTCATCCCGTCGAACATCCCTATCCTGTTCCTACCCTTACCTCGCTTGCCCAACATTCTCCCCTCCATTACCTTCTTCAACATTCCACTACCGCTCAATACGCCTTTCATCCATTTTTCCTGCCTCCATAGGATTTCTCTCAACAAACCCCTCTCCTCACCCACCATCTCTAGTACTTCCTCATTTCTTTTCCTTTCGGTCCATTTCACCTTCTCCATTCTTCTCCACACCCACATTTCAAAAGCCTCCAATCTACGTCTATCCTCCTGCTTCAGTGACCACGTTTCCGCGCCGTACATAGTTACGCTCCATATCAGAGTTTTTACGAGTCTTGTCTTAACATCCCTACTCAACGTCCCCGTCATCAACTCCCTCCTCCTTGAGAAAGCCTCCTTGCCTAGCGCAATTCTTCTCCTTACGTCCCTACCACTTTGACCGTATTGGTCCAAAACACTTCCGAGATATGTAAACTGCTCTACCTGCTCTATTCTTTCCCCGCCTATTTTAATATTAAGCTTAGCCTTTTTCTTTCTGAAAAATCGCATAACCTTTGTTTTATTAATATTGATTCTCATCCCATATTTATCGCACTGAACCTCCAATTCACTCAGCAATGCTTGCACCCCTTGGCTGACTGAGCAACTAATGCTTGGTCATCAGCAAACCTAACCGATTTTACGAATTCCCCTCCGACTTTCATTCCTACCTCCAGTTCTTCCCATGCCTCTTTAATCATTTCCTCCACATATACGTTGAACAGCACCGATGACAATGGGCAACCCTGCCTTACCCCTCTTCCTAACACTGCCCATTCGGACTCGCCGTTCCCCACTAGCACCTGAGCAGTCTGAGGCAAACTGATAAAACTGAGAAAAACCAAGGCTGATTTTGCTTCAAGTTCATTGTAAAAATCCATTTTAAAAATGAAGGAAGCATACCCATTTAAACAACGCACAAATTTCTCGGGAGCACCGCCATAAAAGTCGCTTGGAAAATTAGAGAAATAATCCTAGCGTAGAGGATGCATCTTTCCGTTGGAAAAGCGTAACGTGGAAACAAAATACCGATGGATTGCAATGTGGACAATACCGAGATATTCAGCGCTCACCATATTCCCTTCCCCTTTTGTGTGAGTCGTTATGAGCCTATCGGTCCACCGTACTTCGTAATTTGTTTCCAAAGTTATTAGCTTTTCTAAATTACATCGATACCCAAAGAGATTTCAGATTCAGTATGCAAAATACATTAGATACAGTGGAAGCATTGAAAGTAATCTCTCTTGCTCGGTCATTCATACTAGCTACTCCGATCGAAATAGCAGGAGTTCATTAGCGGATACATTAGGGAAAATCCATGATGAAAAATCGAGGTTATCCTGAAAAGTAGCTCTGACTGAAACAGCAACGTTTTTCTAACACGAAATATTTCTAAAATATTTCACCATCTTCTATAGGGCGTTTTAAGTAACACGTTTCTCCCCTACATCAATGTCTATATAATAATGTTCGCTTACTCATTGTCACCTGCTTTCTATTTATTGGAAAAAATTATTTTGATGAATCTAATTCGAAATAGATTTTTAAAAAACCTGTTTCCATCCGAAACAAGACGTTCACCCAAGAGTTGCCCTAGCAACTCATAAATTCGATTTTTTATTTCTACCCGTTGAAAACCGATGTTATTAAATGCTTCAGAATTGCATACACCTAGTATTTAAGTCTTTTGACATGTAGGTAACTTTAGTAAGTGGATGTATGTAATTATGGTTTTCAATTTGTGAGTTGAAAAGGCAGTAATGAAAACATTTAAAGAGGATTATCTTAAACTAAAAGAGGACAAACCCGAACGGAATTCAATGTAGTTAACGAGTTCACCGCCAAATCAAAAAGCTCTTGTAACCGATTCTTTTTACCCTTTTCTATGCATCTTTATCAGAGTGATAAGGTACGATTTGACCTGAGCCATCGAAAAAGACACGAGTAGAAATGGTTTTTAAAAATTATTAGCAATACGAAAGAGGATTATTCGATCGCACTGATACACTTAGCTTAGGAGAGAAAAATTAACCTACTCTGGGTTTACCTCTGCTGTACGTCTTTAATTTAGAAAAAATATTAAAATGACGTTCTTTCAAAATGCGTTTGATTTCATCTACACTGGAGTTCTAGTGTAAACCCCATGCCCGTGAAGTAGGGCGAAATTTAAGGGGAAGTATAGGGAATAATAAGACAATACCAAAATGCCCACGACCTTCCCAGAGGGGCACCAAAGAATTTCAATTTGAATCAATTTTTTTTTATTCTCCCTAGCTTATAACTTCAATCAGAAATGCCACAAGGTTAGTAAAGACATGTCAAGGCAAGGAGGTATTTTTGAAGTTAAGCAGATAATTGAATTCACCTTCCTGAAATTTCAACTTATTAACTGGACATTTCGCTTTCATTTTTTCGTTTTCTTTAATTTTTATGCCAGGAACCCTTTCCTCAAAATTTGCCGCCTTATCTTTTCATTACCTCCCCCAATTTAACAAAATTCCTTTCCATTAAATTTATTCCCTCAGGACATGGTAATCAATCGCGAAAAATTCTCACATTATCAATATTCAAAGATTTCTTTTCAACAACACTCAGGGACGACACTATCTAAACTGTCATTCTGTCAAAATACATGTACATGATGAGCTCACCCTCCTGAATATTCATCCTCGTGCCTCCATCTCGGATCATAGAATACGGTCACACCCTGGGACTAGGCCATTAGGGTATTTGTTATTCTGTCTAATGGGTCCGCCACGCTAGTCACGATTATGTGTATTTGATCGAGCATATCACAGCTTGATGGGTCTCCATCTCAACGTTCTTAATGAGCACATTTATTCTTGGCGCAATCACAATCTTATGTACAATAAATGTTTGGGTCGTAAAGGATAGCACGTACATAAGTATCAGGATCACTTTACAAGAAGCATCACTTTAGTGGCAGTTTTTTCACTAAAGCAAAATAAGCGAATTAATTAAATTTTTCATTCGCAATTGAATTGTTTACAGTCGGTCGAAAGTTCAAATTATTCCGAAAGAATAACTAATAAAGAAGTTTTTGATGCTTTGAACCGTCATAAAAGTGGATCCAAATTACAAATATGTGGAAAGATTCCAACCACCGTCGTATCTTCTATTCCCGTAACAGCTGGAACCATTATGCTGTTTTCTGCCTTGGTTTGGTATGAACGCGTGGAACTTCACTACTAAAATTAACATAAGTTGCCTAGAAAAATCATTAGCATAATTTTCACTGGCTAAAACTTGGAATGAATAAGATGCAGAGAAAATGGCATTTGGGAATAATCATGCGGGACAGCAGATCTTCAAACTGACTATTGCCAAGAAATCAGCTACTTTCTCACAGGCTTAAAAATGTTTCTTTGGAATGCTGTTATATGCCGACTAAGCAGGATACTTATTTCTCGACTTCACAAAAATGTCATTTAACCAGACAGATTAGACGTCCTTCATGAAAAATGCCAGGCGGATTAACATTTTGTGAGCAAGCAGTTTGGGAAATTTTGTTTTTCAGCTCAAATTACCCCAAAGGAAAACGTTATTTGGGATATTCTTGTATAGGCCTACTGAAATTTGAGGTTTTCCCCCGAAAATAAATTACAACCTTCGCCTCTCCCATTATGGTATGTTTTATTACCCGCCCGGGAAAAAAGATCCGAAAACTAAATAAAGATAACTCCTTAAAATAAAAACCTTCCAAATTAGCTAGCACTCATCAAGTTTAATTTTATATTGGGAATGTCTTACAATTTCGACTGAAATTCACAATTAATAACGCGACTACAAGGAAAAAACGAAGTTATGGTTTCTCAGTTTCCATTTAGACTCACCTGGCATAAAAAATTCCATTTTCAAATTAGTTAATTAATGTCCCTTGATTATGCATAGATAAATAGATCTGTCATTGACAATACCTCACCTCATAGACCTCACGAAAATCAAATCTATTTCACGTAGCCCATCAAAAATAGCACAAGAATGAAGTATGACAAATTTATTTTAGAAAGTCGATTTACCAGAGGAATACAGTGTCTGTCGTATTCGCGAATCAAATACTTCAAGATCTTGTAACGATTAAAAATAATAAGATTACCGCGTAATGTTAAACAAAAATTGACCGCCACCACAAACAGCCAGTGAGCGAAAGATAGCCCGTTGAAAAAAAACGCGCAACAAGCGCAACGAGACACCCTAACAAGTTTTGAGGGAACATTTTGCGCCGAGAAATACTCCACCGTCGACGAAATTCATAACGAGGTGTGGACCCAGGGAGGGTAAGACAAAATATAAAAAAATAGGGAGAGAGAGAAGCACTCATTTCATTTTTTTAATGGAAGAAACGAAGAATAGGAGGGGAGAGGGAGAAAAACACTTGATGATCCGAAAGGCGAATCGAACCTCTTCGCTCGAACGGGGAAGAAAAAAGGACTAAGGGAGTGAGAGAGAGTGGGAGGAGAGAGTGAGCGTGAGAAAGGGCAAGAGGATGAGGATAGAAGGGTAGGCACGATAGAGAACACAAGGGAGATCACACCGACGTGTCTCCCATCCCTTCAGCTTTTCCCCGTGCCCCGCCCCTTCCTTCTCCCTCCTGGAGTGCCGCGCGCATGCCCGGAGTCCTCCCGTCCCGTCTTTCCTACCCTCGCACCCCCGCAACTCCGGCGGAGGGTTTTACGGAACGTGGCACCGGGAGCGGGCGCGGGAGGAAGCTTTCCAGCGGGCCGAGGCGAAGGACGGATAACTGAGAGTTGACGCGGGCGCTCGGTGCGAACAGGCCGAAAACTCACGAGCGGACGGACCGGCGCCTCCGCATATGGGAGTGCGCCCGATCGCCCGTCGAGAGTGACCTACCAAGCGGCGGGTGTTGGAAAGGGACGCCTCCTTCCCCCTTCGGCGGAGAGACGAGGACGCGGATACACACAGTTTCCATACTTTCTCAAGGACCCCCTGGACCTAAAAGAGAAAGAGACACGCCTCCTCCCAACTCTTTTTCTCTCGTCCATTTAGCCCTTCAGCCCCCATTCTCATCCCCACCACCCAAACTCTCCCTTTACCCCCTAATCTATCGTAAGAAGTACATCAAACTTATGAAAATTTGAGTTTCTTAGAAAAGAACATTTCCGGTGCTACCCCACATGGAAAAATTTTCTTTTTGTCGCGGTGTTGGTCGTGTAGGTTAGTGGTCTTCCAATTGCAAAACTTCAAACTGCGGTGATCTGTTTTAACTGACTTCGATACTGTTTTCCCCATGTCATTAGAAGAAAAAACTATCCATAAATGAACGACAAGTTCTTAAAAAATAGTTTATCCAACAAGTGATTACTTAGCATCAAGTGTTATTAGTACATAAAAAAGACAAGAAAGTGTGCCAAGAAAGTTTAACGAGTGTGAATTTCGCATGACCACTGATACACAGTGAGCTGTTTTCTCGATATAGAAGCTGCTTTGCAACAACAAACACAACGATGAAGAAGAATAAAGGAAAAATTGTCTCACTTCTAGTGAGACTCACGACGCTACTCTCATTACTGGGTAAGTTTAAATCTGTTTTACGATTTGTTTGAGCTTCATCTGGAAAGGTCATCCCATAAACTACGCCATATCTTTAATCCGGAACTTTTTTTAAATTTACGCGGTACCTCTGTTATGGTTTAAAAATTGACTGAAACGTAATATTTATTGACCTAGTTCAAATGAGCAATTACCGTATGCAACCGTATGATTTCTCTAAATAAACCACCTCCAATTTTTAACTGAACAAATTGTGCGTTGATAATAACTATCTTTTCACATCTAACATCTAAGTGATTTAAACTAGACAAAAGGAGCAACAAATATTAACCTAAAGCTTCCAATAACATTTTATCATTTTCAATCAAGAAAACATTTATGTGATGATGCTCGTGCATTCACTTTAAAACAAATTCTCACGTAAAGTAATGCTAAAAATATGTTATATTAAGCTAATTTAATTACTTGCAGTTACAATTAAGCTTATTTACAAAAGTTTCGCATTTAGCAAACACGGACGTTTTGAGAAAGAAGACCTTAAAAAACAGTGATGTACTAAATCATCGGCTCTTTTATTACGAATTGCTTACTGTCACGTAAAATAAGAACTCAATCGGTCCATAGGAAGTGGTCTATGTCCTTGCATAAAAGCCAGAAGTGACACGAAATCGCCAGGAAAGCGATCGGCTGTGATCCCTAGGGAAACAAAATTGAGTCGCAGAAACATTGTTGGGAATCGACGCGTACGGTCATGTTTTTTCAAAATGCATAAATGAGAGCGGCGAAAGGAGTCTGCGGAAAAAAAACCAGGGACGTGACGTGGGTTCAACGCAGGGACAAAAGAACGTGACGCATAAAAATACGTGGCAATCAATAATCCAAAATAAAATAAACCCTTACGTAAATCACAAAAAAGGAACGTTAGCACGTAAATGCTATGGCAACAGTTGGTGTGTGATGAACGTTCTCGCCAATATTCTAACTGATTGTGAAAAGGTAGGTGCTTCACGGAATACAGGTCTAATAAGGGTCATAGCAAGCACTGAATGATTCTCTCGAGTCACCCCACTTCTACACCCCCCCCCCCGATCGCCCCCCCACGGGCTATTATCCTTTCTCCTGCCTTTTAAATGCCTCTCAACCCCTACTTCCATCTCATACAACCCCTTAAATCCCCCTTCCCCTCACAATCGCCGTCTATACACAGACTTCCCCCATCCATGCATTCACATCACATGGTCATCAGGGTCCCGCAGCTGGAGTCGCGGAGACGTGTTCAAGTGTGGGAATGCAAGAAATCTCCCGAAGAGAGAAATCTGGTCGTTTTTAGCCCAGCCGGCCGCCGCTGATGTCCAAATCCATTAGGGCGAAGGGCGGGGGGAGGGGCACGATTTTATCGCCTCAAACATTCTAATCGCCAATTAATAACAAACCGAGTCATTAGCCCAGTGTGGCCGGCGCAAAGATTGGTAAAGTCATGGGTCTTTTTGGGGCCACGGAACACTCGAAAGCATTGATACTATCAAGGGGTTTACAGTGGCCAATTAATGCATACTCAAAATGTGCAGCAAATACTCGAATAATTTTGGAAGCAAAAATTCTTCACTTCACAGAGACATTATTTTTCTTAAATTTAATATCTTTTTAAGTAATTTTCTCACGCGAATAGGGATGAACTTGACAACTGATTCGGCGGATACACTCAACTCCATATCGACCTGAAACTTTGCTATCAAATTATAAATTTTAAATGACTCAGTTTTTGGATGAAAAGTATTTGATTTTTTCAAGTCTACCTTTTTTTACATCAAACGTAAAAATATCGGCGATACACATTTAAAAACTTTATTTGATACCACAAACAGTATCGACGTGAATTCCAAGAAAATCTTCATTCATCCGACCGATATAAATCAAATGAATATTAGTATCAGTAATCTAAGACCACAGCCTCCTCATCTTAATGTATTCCTACATTATTGTAGGTTGTTATATTTTATACAATTTGATAAAGTTAATTTAAATCCATCGTAAGAGTCTGTTTAAGGTAATCAACTCAGTAAAATGTTTAAAATGCCTCATTCAAAATGTTTCATTTTTTGTTACATTTATCAAATATTTGGAATATATTTAAACACTACTAAGCCATTATTTTATGTAAGGCAATTAATTATAAATTACCAAGAGCCCTAAAATTAAATCCATTCATTTGAATTCATTGCACCTATTATTTCTTTTTAATGGGAAGAGAAGTAATTTTTATGAATTTATCTCGACAAACTCAGACAGTTAGAATGGCGAAAAAATTGTTTCCTTTTTTTTTAATTAATACCTAGATATTTTAAACTGCGACAAAAATAACATCATAAATCTTTTAGAAGTATTGACTGCAATGAGCAATACTCTCATAATTTTCGAAAAAAATTCTCATAGTTGTACTTCATTTAAAAATGGCTTTTCGAACGTATTTTTATAATACACCAACAGACAGGAAGCAATATTTAGGCACAGAATCCCCATTGAAAGCGAATAAGAACTACATGATTTAACGAGTAACCACCTGAGGAATTTCTCATTCCCACTGATATTCAACTTTCGATCAATTGGATGCGTCCATCAGGAAGTTTCCGACTTGAAGACAACCTCTTAATCTCTTTCGGAAACCATGTTGAAAACCCTTGATGGACGAACTGATAGCGCTGGTAGTAATCGCGTCTCATCACAGGGAGAGCGCAGAAAAGGTATGATTATACTTCCAAAATTATGAAATATTTTGACCTTGTCCCGACTAATGTCCAACAACGAGAGACTAAAGCAGGGATAATAAGGGAAAGTATGAGGGCATTTTCCAAGCCGTTTCATGAAAAATTCCGATGCTGCCATGCATGCGTCTCTGACTTAAGAATTCAAACTTGTGTAAAATTTGCATCACGAGAGTCATCGCGCGATGAATATAGCTAGCGAATGAGTAGTTGGACAGAAAACAAAGAACTTTTTTCGCATGAGTTAAAAATTAAAAGGATTAAGATGGTAGTGTTCCGTATCCACTTAACATTAAAAACCTTTTATCTATAGAAAAAACGTGAACATTTCAAAGAATGCTTTTTTAATTTTAAATTTTAATGTCGCATAAAACTATAGGAAACTTTCAGTTTTGCAACCACACAATTTTCATCCCTAAAATGATCTAAGGTGAAAAAATTACTGTTTCTTTTAGAGTAAGCTTCATTATTCTAGTCCTCAAAATCAACAACTATTTTCGAGTTCTTTTCTATTTTGCCAGGTTTTTGCCTACTTAAGAAACCTGCGTTCTCCAAGAGTATTACTTGAAAGTAGTTTAACTGGCGTGCAAGTATGGGACCAGTAAGGAACACTTCTAGGAATGGATTGTTTTTGAATGAGTAATATATTAAAAGATTTCTCAATCGTTCAATCAAACGCCTCCAACGACCCCTATGGTTTTTAATTAACAATTTGTAGATTCGACACAGAAAAATTAGCTCATATATTTAGACCTGTTCAGGGGAAATTTCCGAAAAACGTAGAATATTGGGAGAAAAGCTGTCTCGTGTACGGATCGCTGGAATGAAATAAAAATACCCGTGCAGCTTCGGAAAGATTAATTATAGAGGTCAAGTCCAGGAGGCGTGTCACAAGAATTGACGTGGACGCGATGGTAAACCTCGGAGATAACACCAGCGGAAGAGTGAAGAGTGCAACAATATGGGTAAACTAATTTCTGATGACCAGAGGCGTTACCACCACTCATTACCTCATGTGTTTCGCATAATTTTGCCAATAATGTCCCCACACATTGTATTTCACACAAATTAAATGCAAAAAATGAACATAATTTACATCTTACATGAATTCCTATCATTATATCCACACCAATATTATCCTGGGAACGCTAACGTATGAATGTGTAGAGTACAGCACTCAACATTTAGTACTGAGCACAACACAACAGATGTTTCTTTGACAATAGCCGTTTGAATAATGGAGAATGGATGGAAACAAAGTTAAATGTATGAATAGAGAGCTTTCAAGGGGTTCAAAAATAGGCATGGAAGTCAAAATTGGGCTGGAACTAAGCACGGAAAGGATAACCGTAGCTAAAGAAGCCAGTAACTAAAGGGTCCTTTAACTAAAGGACTAACGAATGATTGAAAACCAAACATTACTGGAGTTTAGTAAAGTTATAATAAATTCTATCTGCTAGCAGATTTGGATGTACCAAATGAAAACTGATTAACCGGAAGAGAGTGGAAACAGAAAATAATTGAATCGATAGAGTGGTGTGACACGGTAACAAGGAGAGAGGACAAACAAGGGAGAACGTTCCGATGTTTTCGGCTTCTCGTGGGCGAGAGGCAAAGACCGCAGAACGACGGCAAGTCACATGGAAGCAGACTGACATAAATTTATTTCCGTCAGACGCGTTCAGTTCGGACATGAGAATTAGTGGCGGCCCACGTGCCTGGTGACACCTGTGCCTAACGATAAAACCTTTGCTTTTTTTTAACCCTCTAGAGTACCTCGTCAGTCGAAAAAAATGCACATGAAATGTTAATACTGGTTCGACGGACGGAGAATGAAACTCAGTCATTAATTCTCACTACATCAGCATTAATTGAAGGAAGTTAAACAACCATGGAAATTGAGTAACGAATTTTTAGCGGTATACGAAACTGGTACAATAAGTAAAGATGTGACGAAATGAGTAGCACAAAATTTTAATATGGGCCGTGGCGCCGTATGGATGTATAATCTGATGCTTGAGACAAAATGATGAGCGTAGACGGGAAGCTTTGGAGATCTAGGTGTCAAATAGAATAAAAAATTAATAAAATAAGCTGGACAGAGAGGAGAACAAACGCTCATGTTTTAAACATGCTTGGTAAATGGAGGAACTTGCTGGGAAATTCAAATAAATCAGAAAAAGGATGCGGAGGAAATATTGAAAGATAATTATATATTGAAGACTATGATGGAAGGGAGAATGTTGTTTAAGCGGAAGGCAAGAGGGCTTTTTAGACAGCATTAAGACAGGCAGAGGTTATGCAGAAATGGCGAATAAAATAATATATGCAAACAATAGGATTTTCTCGAGATACGACTGGTACGTATGAAGTCAGTTTTCATGGAGTCTGAAACCTAACTGGGTAGGCAGAATAACTTTGAATGCCTGAAATTCACATATAATAATGTCGCCAACTGGATTCTCATATTCCATATAAATTCAACCATTTCAGAGAGTAAAAATCATTCGCCTTGACCGGGATACGAACCCGGATCCCTCGATATCCGGCCGAGTGCTTTAACCATTTAAGCTACGTCTTCTTACACTCTGAAATTTTGGGGGCTTTAAAGGAACAAGATGTTATGACGAAATACCGTACATACAATGTCACAGGCATTCGTAGTCGTGCGCGACGCGCCACAGTCCACGATGTTAATAAAGCCAATTTCAAACAGGCTGTTCATACCTTAGACAAATTTCAAGAAACTGTAATAGTAACTTTAACGGAGTCACCCGTTATGTGTGCATTATAATGCAACCATTTCAGAGAGTAAAAATCCCGGTCAAGGCGAATGATTTTTACTCTCTGAAATGGTTGCATTATAATGCACACATAACGGGTGACTCCGTTAAAGTTACTATTACAGTTTCTTGAGATCCATATAAATTCATTTAATAATCTTATTAATGGTCTATTGACATGAAGAGCCACTCCATATTTGTGAAATTAGACGACATTAGTTTTTCGGCCCCCGGTGGGGGGGGGGGGGGTTATCGCCTCCGCCGCCACCGGGGGCTGATTGCCGCTTGAATACATGTAGTTTTTTCCCCATCAAATTTTGAGTATTTTAATTTTTCTGTGATGATCTTCATGTCAAAAAGTCCCACGTAGAGGATATAAAGGCTGTTTTTCGATTGATATTTAATAAATAAAGGAAATTACCTTTCTGCCATTGGCATTTTGTTCAAGGATTGAATATAAAAGATGAGAAATAACGTTTAGCAAGAATGCTTCTCTAATGTTTTATATAGGATGATATGTATTAATGTTAACCAAATATTTCATTACCTATGATGAGAGATAGAAATCATTTGGGAATACCTACAGAACCAATAATCATGCAGACACTTCAGACTCTCTTCCTAATATGCCGTCACTTCCATATGTGAACTCATTGCAGAGAAAAAACTAACAGTTCTTTACACGGTATTTGAAACCATTTCTGCGCTAATTAGTTCTTTATTCTCCTAAGGGAATCAAGTAGCTACGATAAAGAAAGATTTGTCATTTCTTTAATATGCACCAACTCCATGAGTGAATCCGTAGTTCTGAAAATCTCACATGAGCCTAACTGTAATTCTTTCTCCTAAGCATCGGTCAAAGGAATGAAACTGTACGCAAACAGTGGATTATGTTGCATTTGAGATTTCATTTTGATTTCAACTCGTCATACGCAAAGATACTTGCGCCGGAAACATATTTATTGTTCCACTAAAGGATTTCAATTCAAAGATGGTCATTTGCTGCAGCAAACAGACTCGTAATATCATTAAAAAAACAACACTTACCATTAATATAATGAGTGATTCTGGGTGTCTGACTGAAACATTTAGCAGAACGCATTCCGTCGACCGCTGGAGGAGGTTCCATCTGTTGGCAAAGAATATAGTGAATCAGCAATGGTGAGCACTCTCTGAAATAATAAGATTCTAAAAAAATAATTTGACGTAGGGTATTATAATGAAGCATACTTACTCCACTTTAAAGCTCGCACAAAAAACAAGGATGCACTCAGCGGTGCCACAAAGCTGACAAGGAACCCATTAGCGTACAAATATAGACTGGAAATTCAAAAAAACCAATGGGATATCGGTAATCCCCCAAATAAAGGTTAGGCTGAATGAAAATCCAAGTCGTGGGTATGTAAAGTCAATAAATTAACATCACCCTCAAACTCCGCTGTGCAGAGAGGACTTAAGCAGTCTGAATACCGACGAGAAGTGATTAACAAGACTAGAAAGGGGACTAGCAGGGAGCAGAGTTTGGCAAGTTATATAAAGCGAGAGAGTAATACGTAATCTACTCAATGAAGCTTTGTTTCTAAGTCTCTGGAATTGACATTTTCCAGGGATCAAAAAATACTGAAATTTTACAAAGTTCACATCACAGAACTCGACCAAGATCGAACACATCCTTCGTTTATTAAAATTTTAGTTTTCACTGACGGTCGATGCTGATTTATATTTGTGTTGAAAATATGAAGGTCAATTTTTCCATTATGTTTACACTGGTTTATCCTATCAGAATTAAAATGTGTTAACATCATTGGTCAATATCTTGGAAACTACTCGTGCCTGAGTGAATTTAAAAATGGAGGCACTGGCATCTATGTTAAACATGGCCTTAAATTCAAATCTATTAAATTTTCAAACATAGCTGTCATTGAAATAAAATTAAATTTTAAATCGCTCAAATACCAAATCATAAATTGACTCTTATCTGTCTATATCGATCCCCTGACGGAAATTTCGATACTTTTATGCACACTCTCTGTGTAAATGAGCTGATTCAATCCCTAAGAGCTAATAATAAATACTCTAGGAATGTAGGCCAGAAATAGGATAATTTTCACTAATGGGATCACCATCAAAGATATTTAAAACTTCGTGGTCTCATGCAAGGAACTTCAAATTCACCAAAGAATTTGAAGTGCTCACATAAGAATTCAGCTATCTAGAAAGGAGATTTTTATGAGTAAATATCCATCTTCACCATATTTTACAGCAAGAGTGTTTTATTATGACTACGAATAGTTTTGTACTGACATGCGTTGCGTAATTACTAGCAGTAGTCTGTACGGAAAAGTACGGTTGTACGTTGAAGCCATGAATACCACGAGATAAAATATCTATAAATTCCTCACTTGATATGATCATAGCTCATAATTAAGTTCTGCATACTTTCTTTTCCTCCCTGCTTACCAGCATCCTCTCCTCTACTGCTACTTTCAGTACCCCATTGTCTTTCTCATTATCTCCTGCATCAAATTTTCCTTCCTTCTTCAAATGTCTCCCATAAACCTCTCTCTCCCTAACTTTCCAAAAACATTTTTCTTTTCCTTTCCATTTCATTTATTTCTATTCTTCTCCAGTCCCACATCTAAAAAGCCACCATTCTACGCACCCTCTCGTTTCAGAGATCAAATTTACGAGCCATTCAAAACTACGCACCATGTTTAGTTTCAAGTATAAACTGAACATTTACTTATACTTTAATTTGAATTAATAATTTTTAATGTTATTTAAGTTTCCGAACGACAATTAAAGTTCATGTAAGTATATATAGGTGTAAACTATTGTTAGTTTAGTAATATGCCGGTAAGAAACCACTAGTTGACTCTGAAGCTTCCCCTTTTGACAACCTCTTTCTTGTTTAAAAACATCTCAGAGGATACTAATGAACGGTTGCAGAAAAACACGTTGCTTGCATGAGGCATATCCAATATGTCAGAATAAACTTCAACTGAAAAAGTCTAAGGTCCACAAAATCGCTATAAAAAGGGCATATTTTTTAAGTTACTTTTTTATATTTTAAAAACAAAACCTCCCTCCTGCTTTTTCAGAAGCTCACACATTCCAAAGATGAGCAAAACAGTTATTACAGTCGTGCTAAAAAGCACCAACTTCACATCCCAACTCATCCAAAACTCGCCACCATAACTCTTTTCCAATCAAAAGAGTCTACTTTTGGAATTCCGTTGATAAAGAATTCAGAGAGGCAACGACTAAAACAGTTTTCATAACACAGCCGTCCAATTATCTACTTGAATTATAATTGAGATACGGGAATTTATGGAATTGTGAAGGACCTGGATATGTTCTGAATCTGGATATATTATGCGAATGTGTTATTTTCAGGGTTTGGCCTTTTATATCTTCGCATTACTAATAGTTTTGTTTCAATACTGTATCTCTCTTAAACTAAATATAAATTAATTTTTCAGTTTGTTAATCTTGCTACTTATAAATACCAAATGCGCACCAATGGATTTCGCTAATATAAATTATGCTGAGGAATTATCACTTCTACCACCCAAAGTTTAATTGGAGTCCGAAGTACATTTTTTTCTGGATTCTAATAACTGTGTATTTAACTACTTACTTGAGAAAGAGAATTCTTTCTGTTAAAATCAATCCTACATGTGGGCAACACGAACAGCTGAAATTCACCGTTTTCTGTGCATCACGCGCTCTCCAACATAATCCAAATGGAGAAAGGAGCATATACGATTAATCCCAACACGAGAGAGGAATCGAACTCGCACGCTAATCCCTTTTAAGTTATCGAACGAGCTCAGAGTGTCAGGTTTACGATGAATTTTCTGCGAGCGCGACCAATCCTATATGTGCGCAATGTGCGACCTTAAAAAAAAAGATTAAAAATGACCGCAGACCTAGATCCTCCACTTTTACGTTACGTGTGATTGCGAGGCGACGGCGCGGTGAAAATATTTTTGTAATTGTAGGGCATTAGAGCAGAAAGAACTGCGGAATGAGGGAGCGTTGGCTGTGCATTACAATCGAACGAAAAAGAAGCGGTAATGCAGCGAGAGGGGTAACAGGCAAGATCGGGGAGAGTATGGGATAACGCGCATGTAAAAAAATTCTCGTCGTGTGCTGTGGTGCCCTGGGGACGGGGAGAGGAGTGGTCAGTCATGTCCGCCCGTCTCGGGGAAAGCGAGGCCCGGCTCTTGGGGATGATGGCTCCGGCAAGCTGCGAAAGCGGGGTGGACGAGTCGACGGTGCGGTCGGTGGTAGAATGGTTTCGGTGATTATTGAAGGGGAATCATTTGGGATAGCCACCGCTGCTGCGGACGGACACACCAGGGTTCTGGACTGGGATATTGAGGAATGTTGTGAGCGAGATGTGGGAGGTTAAAAAGGGTTGGGGCTATGGGGGAGGGGAAGTTAGGGAGGTCCAGCAGGGGGTGAGGTGAGGTGTGGGAGAGTTGGAACGAGGGAGGGGGAAGAGCAGAGAAACATGGTCCGACGCTCAATTAGTAATTGGGGCGGAAATCAAACAGTTGGCGAGGGTTTGGTTGGAGTTTGGCCGCGAAATGAGGGCGATGGGGCGAATAGAGGAGAGTGAGGAAGAGGTAGAGATGATGTAGTTGTGGGGGAGGATGTTTGGTGTCGGTCATATGGGCGGAGGAGAGTAGAGAATTTTTTTGGGAAGGGTGGGGGCAAGGGATGGATAGAGTGGGCTGGGGGCGTGAGTCCTGCGTACAGGTGAATCGGCCGGGCGAGGAAGGAAGGCAAGGAGGAGAGAGAGGGAGGAAGGGTTGGGGGGCCGCGCCTGGAGGTGGAGATATGGAGGCTATCATCTCGTTCGAATCGGGCGGATCTCTCGGGCACCGACGAAATAAATCATTGAATTCAGCAAAACCATACGGAACGAAGAGGGAGGGCGGGAAGGATGGGAAATAACTGACGACCGCTTCGCGTGCTGCCCACTCGCTAATGAGTGGAAAACATTTCGGACGAAAACGAAAAAGATGGAAGGAGGGAAAGAGAGAGGGGCCTACGAGAATTTCGTAAATGATTCCTGTCATTCAAAATTCGATTTTTGTCACTTTCAAAGAATGGCAGCCAATTTCAAAACGATAAAGAAATTAAAATGTAAGAAAGAATCCCAAAATTTTATATATTCAACGAAACCTGTATTCACCTGCGATCGGCCAAAACATATGAGGCCAATCACCATCAAATAAATCGATAGTAAATTATTTAAAATTTAATTTGTTCGCATACAAAGACCAAACAGGGATTTATTATTTTTTAATTGTGAAATTAAAAGCATTAATAATTCTTCCCACGATTTAATCTTTCAAAGGGAGGTATTATGTCAGGAGTGCGTTTCTTAAGGTAAGAGATTTCATAAATGAAATTTACTTAATAATTTCACCACTGGAAAAGAAAATATAGACTAATAGACGAATTAATTAAAACTTGGATTTCCCGAAATATTTCATAGAGAAAAATAAACTACTGATTAATGTTTTCCAAACTCAATCGATAATTTCCAAATTTTTTATCATTTTACAGCAAACTGTCGACAGCACTTTTAGAATTCAAAACTAAATGGAGGAAATGGAAAACACTGAATAAATTTACATTAATCTGAGAAACATTCCTCTAAAGTTTCATTTACAGCACCAAAAGCATGCTGCAGTAGATATAGTGCGCTTGTAACATGACTGAGGTTAATAACTTTTGTAATACTTAATTAAGTATTACTAAATTGTATTCAATGAAATAAAAGCAAGTGCGAAATGAAGGGAAGATTCCACGAGGAAGACCAATAGACATGTACATAGGACAAATTAAGAAGGACGTAAAACAGAGAAGGTATCAGGAATTGACAATAAATAGAGTAGAATGGAGGGGTGCAGTAAACCAATCCTAGGATTGAAATACTGATGATGATGAGTGCGAAATATATCTTATGAATGCCATTCATTAGAAAATCCATTCCTAATATAAAATCAATTAATACGAAGTCCTAAATTCTTTGAGCACAAATCATTCACTCAAAAAGATATGAGGTTTTACCCCACCCATTGAACTTAGACCGTTGTAAGGCGTTCCGTTCCTGAAGCGTGGTGATTAAGTATTATCTCCAAATCGCAGCAATTAAAACATTTTAAATTCTCCATGAAAAAATAAATAGTCACTAAGATATATATGATTCTTATTAGTGTAAGTCACTTGCTTAAAAATGGAAGAAATTCCATCTGCAATCCTGACATGTTTCTTGCTCCACAGGCATTTCGATATTGTGAGGCATTCATTTTAGTCGCTGAGCGTACGAAAAAATATCAAGCGATCGTAAAAATCCGTAAAATTAGTTGGAGCTTTATCTTTCACAATTATCTATTCAAAGTATCACTTTTAATATATAAGGTAAGATAACATCTCGGCGAAAGTGGAGCGGAATATTTCGGCTATTTAATTTATACTCTGGATGAACTCCGAAAATTTACTTTAGAAATACGTGATACAACAAGTATTCTAGTATCGCAATAATTTATACATATTTATGAGATACTGGTATCATCAAAACACAGAAAAATTCAATTTTTAAGGATAGTTAGTTATCACTTTGCGCTAAGTGTGCGGAAAATTGAGCCGAAGCAGTGTAAAAGTCTATTTCCATGAGTTTTTCAATCGAGTTAAATCTAAAAATTGCCATTAGTAATAAATTGTCACACATTCTTGCAGCTACGTAAATTTTAATTACCGAGTTAATGTATTGAGATGGTTTGTTATTTAATGGTTACTTTGACACGGTTACTTTATTTTAAATCGCCAGCTCAGGAAAGAGTTTTTATTCGATCATTCGAATCGAACATAAACAACGTAAGTTGTCAACGAGACGAAATATAGATTTAAATGGCATTATAACCAACCATTAACAACTTAAATTTTTCATCTGTTGATAGTCTATTTTCGCCTTTTGAGGTTATATAATAACCAATTTCCATGACGAAAATTTGTTTCAACACATCATTAGGACGTTAATTACCAAATAACCTCTTATTATTCACTTAAGATCGTTTTAATTAATAATAAGGAAGCAGCGCAGATGGATGATGGTTTTCAAGGAGCCTTTGTTTCAGTTTTCTATTCCGAAAAAAAATGTTTACACATGTTTAAAAATAATGAGAATATACGGCGCATTTGCATTATTTTTTCCGTAACGTAAACTAGGTAATAAGGAGAGAGAAGGGACAGAGAGAAAAATCAATGGACTGAATCGAGTTGATTGGTTCAACCGGAGCGCACAAACGAAGACAATCAAATTTTCTCTCACACTATTTGTTTCATCAGCATCAAAATTTGAAGTAAAATCTAATTCATTAAGTCCATGAAAACAAGAACTGTCAAAAGAAGAAGTTATTACATCAAAATCTGAATTAAGGGCAAAATGAAGAGATTTAAAAAACCCTTCTACCAAAGACGGAGATGGGTTAAAAAAATTTATTTCAAGGGAAACAAAAACCAAATGTTGAGTTATTACCAATTAATTTAAGAATTTTTGTAAATGAAAGAGAAATACTGAGACAAACTACTGTGTTTATTAGTGATCCATCTCACGAAATGGCCTTCATTTTTATTTAACCGTCTTCTTTAGCGGTCCCAGTTGTTATCATATCGCCGGAGTGTAATGTCATTTTCACCGGCCGTTATCTACCATCTGAATATTTCCAGACACACCATTCCCCTAGGGAATTTTCTTGCAATACTATGAACTCCACTGATGAAAGAAATAAGTTCTCTCTTCCCCGCTGCTCATTTGATATCACATTACTAACGCTGTTGTGACATTAAATGTTCCCCAGTTTTTTACAAACAGGGTAATTTAAAGTGTCTCAATAGTTATATTTCCCCTACTTCCATTTTTCAACACAACATGACGCTCCATTTCAAACATAACAACGTTAACTATGGGTCCATTGCAAAGGATAATGGTAAAGTTTTGAATAAATCTTAGCTATAAGAAACCAGTCTTAAAAATTCCTTCAAATTTAACGTGCCTACATGAGACCAGAATATGTGAAAATAGTTTCTTCTTTCAGGTTTTGAAAGCCTTATAAAAAACTAACTTCTTTTATAAGAAATCTATTATGGACAACGGAAATTATTAAAACAATGTAAAATATTAAATAAAATTATAAAGCCAAAACATTACGATACAATGGATCCATGTCACCTAGGTACTTAGGCCAGAAAGCAATAGACCAATCATTCTATAACTTCAGTTCATTTTCCCCATCTTCGAAAAGAAAAAGATTCAATACTTCCCGAAAACTCTTGAGAATAGTCGTCATAATTAGTGCCACAAAAACGTATGTTTCATAGATGTTCTCTGAATAACCTCCTCATCTTATTTGAAGGAACCGGATGTAGTCATCATCATCCCTCTCTCCACTTGATTATCAATGTACAGGAATTTGCATTTCAATCACAGGCATATGTATTTCAATCACAGGCATATTTTCATAGGATAACACTAACCAAGTCTGAAACAGTAATTAAAAATGATATTTTAATCGATATTAACAAGCAGCAAATAGCACTATAATAGAATTAAGAAGCACTTTTCTAAAAGTTATATGTTGAGTCTGCTTTTTATGGATGTGAGAAATTAACGATAGAAGCTACAGGAGTAGCATAAGGTTTGGAGGAGATTAAAATTAGTCGTAACGAAAGATTGATGGATATATAAAATGTATAATGAGGAGGGGACCCTATGGAGGATGCTTGCAAGATGAGGAGGGGAAATTTTACTGGCTACATCCTGAGGCACGATAGTTTACAGAAGATGATGATAATTGGAAAAACGGAGGGTAAGCATTACAGCGGAAGGTCTAGAGTGAGCTCCAAGAAGGAATTTATGGAAAATACCGGTTCAAGGAGGAATTAGTGTCTGGAGAGATTGGACGAGAAGAGAATAGTTTTGACTACAAACCAGTCCTTGAATTGATAATTCATGATGATGAGTCAATAATCTTTCCAATCGCCAATAAGTCTTTTCAAAGAGTCTTCCGAAGGACTAAAGAGCTTTTGATACTTCGATTCAATCCAACTAAAAAATTTTCAAGACATATTCCATCGAGAAACTTTACCCGTGTCAATTAAATTAAACACTCAGGTAAATCACCAATTGTCGGTGCATTTAAATGATATCATAAAGCTTTAAAATTGATGATACGTTAAATGATACTTTAAAAAACTTTGAATCACCATTTATATATTCGCTCCTATCCCAGCGGCGGTAGGAAAAGGTTCTCGCCTACCAACTTGGGCTTGCTTGCTTATGATTGCCTTCAATGTTATGCTTAGGGGCTAGGTAAAAGAAGGGGCTATCGTACAGCCTCAATCTCACCCCAATAAAAAAAGACGTTAAATAAAATAAATATAATGAAGACGCACAAAAACGACACGAGTTTCAATGTGCAACGTACAACGAATACTTGAGATCGGTAAAACACGAAGTTCTTTAGAAAGACTTCATGATTAAGAATTAACACAAACATTAGTAACTAGAAAGTTGTCCTAAGGAATTGCGTCTAGCGTTTTGAATTAATATGAAGTAGTAATAAATATGTACTAAAATAAAATGAAGATATACGAGGGACGGTTCGGTAAAATTTTCCCAGGCCCCCAAGTCAAAAGAATAAACAAAAATTTTACAAGTTAGAAGCTTCAACGGATGAACTCTAACGTGGAGTTAAGAAAACGAAATTTGACTAATTAAAATCCGAATAATTTTCCAATATTGTAATTGGCCAAAAATAAATCAGTGTATTCTGTATTACATTTTATTTTAGACGTAAGTAGTCCTCCTTTGTAAAAAGAATTGATGTCGGATTTTCGGTCGAATTCAAAATTTGCCTCAAAATAAAAACAACACCAATTTTTTTTTTAAAAAGACGCTTCAATTTTGAAAGAACGCTGCAAGTGCATTTACATACAAATTTGTACTAATTCATTAAACACATATATATGTGGAGCATAGATTTGTATAAACACAGAACAATCTTATAGTTCGCCTCCATCTACGAGGGAAATTCTTGTTTAGAGAAATGGAAAAGAGGATTTTGTTGACAGAATTGCAAAAAGTTCATAAAACAAAGGTGAGATATCTTCATAAGTAAAATTAATCTTTAAGAGGCATGATAGCGAAGGAAAAATACGGGGTGGAAATGTCGAGGCTTGACACGTACCTTCATTTTAATGCATAAAGAGAAAAATACAAAATAAACGATTTATATTTTTAACTGCATTTTCCCAATATTCAAATAATAACTTTAAGTGCCGAACCCACCAAGAGCGTTTAGCGCACACACTTAAGGTAAAATTTTTCATTCCATCAAATTCACTTGCATCTTTTACATTGGTTATTGTTTTAACACACAGTAAAGTTTATCTCTGTCGTATTAAAGCAGAAACTATAAGACTACAAATAAGGAAGTCTGCGCTAACTTTCAGATTATTTAGAACACACTTTCCCTAAGAATCAAGCATACTGAATTCAAATAATTTTCAAAAGACCATTTTTTGATGAAAAGCACTGCTGGATAATTTGGCTTATTATGACCGTTCATCACCCCTCGACTACATTTCTATGAACAGCGAAGGTAAGAGAGGCGATGAAATTTTCATAAAAGCTTGGAAATTTTAGCGAATATTATAATCATAACAAAGAGTTATTTCTTCCGTGAGACCGCAGTCAGGGCATACGATTTCCCAAGAGAAAACTTAGAGACAAGCAAGGTAGCAGGCGATCAGTCGTAATTATCCTGCTATAATAGATATGCCCCAAAGCAAGGGTAATAAAATCTTGAAAGCAAGGGCAGCAAAACTCTGGCAAGAGAATCAATCTTATCTGGCTAACGCTAATAACGGTCCAAGTTAATCAAAAAAATAATGCATTTTTCTTTTACAAAATCAAGCTTATTTTTTCCGCCCGATTTACACAATGAGTTAACAGCGCATTTGCGGTCAAACAAAAGCTTCCCTTTCACATATTCCACCGTTACATGATCTCATTTGTTTACCCTGTATACTTTGGCCCGATTTGGATTTAGCTCCATAAAATGTGGTCAGGTGAGGAACTCATGATTCCTCTGCGTTCCGTCGAACTCAACATTATTATGAAGATAAACATTATTTGATTCAGAACCAATGAAAAAAATCTTATTTGCATGGATTTAATAAACTACAATTTCAATCATTTCGTAGAATATGTAATGTTAATCCGGTATTGTCACTTGCTGTGAAATCTGGTCGAAAAAATAACCATAGTTAACAACATAATGTGATCCTACTAGCCGTGGTCCTTATTTACGGTAATGGTGAGCAATGTTGTTTAAATATAATAAACAGATGCTCGAATATTGGTGAGAACACACTACGCATTCGTGCATTTATTTTCCCAACACATAAACAAATGCATGAACTTTGGAATATTTTTTTAAATTTGTGTAATATGCATTCTTAGAGGAATCTGATTGACGCTAGCTGTAGGAATAGAATAGTCGTATATCTCTACAAATTCTAGCTTTTGACTGAAATATCCAAAAATAAAATAATAAAAGATAATATACCTACATTTTAGAAAATAAATTAATAATCAATGGGCAATATTTCTATTTATCCGGTTAATATGCAATGTTTTTCGCAAGAAATTTATATTACTTTGATACGGTCAACCAAAAATAAAAACTCTATTGATTATCATGAGATTGGAGAAACTGTTCATAGAAGCAGTTTAAGGATGTACGGCGTCTTTAAATTATCAATTATATCAGTCACCAAATTTCATTCGCAATTGTTATTTTTAAATTAATTTGTAATTGATTATTCTTTGGAATTGTGGGCGTATCGATATTTGGATTTTTGCTTAAATTTTAAGGAATAGTCTTATTTGTTGAAGAAATGCATCTGTAAAGTCATGTGTCCAGGAATGAAAACCAATAAGGTCATAAAGATACGAAATGTGGAAAAAGGAATTAATTTTCCATGCCATGCAAATGGAACATTTCCAGAGTAACGGCTGAAACTGTGAATTTTTCCTCAACATTACTACACTTCCGTGACTCTTCATGGATCTTCAATCCCATCATGAACCCACGGTTACGAGATCTTGGAAGTGCCCTAGGGGCATTATTTCTCTAGCGTTAAGTTTTAAGGAGCACCCATACATCGGAAATATGTTGAATTTATGATTTCGCATAGCTTCAAAACCCCAGATGACCGTTTTAAAATGGTTTTAGCGACCCTATAGCTCCTCATAGTGTCCATTTTCGGAACAAAGATATAAATATGACGAAAAATTCTTCGAGCGCTCCGCGGTCTTCCCTCCGCTGGATTACCTTTAAATGACCATTATACCTAATCCGCCATCACGCAACCGTGTCACTCGCAAACTTCCTGTTCACGTGAGCCGCGGTATCCCCTCGGAAGCATCACGGTCACGAGGGATGGTGCAAATCCCACTCGATAATCAATTTAATCATTGAGAATCACTAAAGCGTTGGGAGAGGTGGAAGAGTATCATACGACAAAACCGCAGCGGAAACATTTTCCTATAAGCGGATTCCCTCAACCATCCCTCTCTCACGGTCCCACTACCCACCATATTGCAAATTCCAGTCAACTGAAGGCCTTGCCGAAGGCTTCTTGCTCCCTTGCCTCCTTCCAATCTCCCTGAAGACTTTTCTGCGTCCGCTTCCTTCAGCCCGTCCCCCAAATGCCATCGACTTGGGGAATGATTGCATCTTCTTCCACAGGCCTGATAATCTCATCTCCTTTCTGTCTCGGCGTGAAACCACTTTCCTTCTCTTCCTTATTATCTTAAGGAATTCTAGTTCGACACCGTTCGCTCTCCTATACAATTTCCCACTTGCTTTCTTGGAAAATCCACTTATCTTTAAGTTGGCTGAAGTTGTGAGGGCTTTTATTTTACACTACAATGATTATGACTCTTTTGAACCGCGGAGTTGTACTCAGATGAGCGGAATAAGTCCGTGGTACTTCTTTAAAATTAAAGTCATCAAAATAATACACAAACACATTAAATGACTAGTTTTGAAAATAAAATAATGAATTCCCATGAACATTTACGTGGGACTACACATTTTCGATCTATGGTTAAGAAGACATTCACACGAAAAGACTTCACTTTAACTTGATTATCGTAAATTTACATCGTATTCCTAAACATTCTAACTTTTATCAAGTTTATTTTAATTTTTTTACAGTGCACTATCAATGGTGTTATGACCTATTGAGTACACTCTTGAGCTGACCCGGGAGGTTCCCTATTTAAAATCCGTAGTGCACTTCAGTATGCAGAGGGAATTCCTATGTTGCATATCTATGCTTGCTTTGATGACAATATGTGTGCCACGAAAAAATTCTGATTAACGAAGTTTCTTATTCCCAACGCTAGGGTATGTGGCAGGGGTTGAATCAACACAAGGTATACAACATCATAAATTATGTTTTCCTAAATTTGTTGATACTATATATATATATATATATATATATATATATATATATATTTCTATACTTTCTATATAATTAATATACATACACATATATACTTAAAATAATGTAAACCATGATAACAGAGAGATGTACTAAGACATCTAAGTGAGATGTACTTCTCCACGCAAACAAGAAAAGATGTTTGTAACAGGAGAGTCAATCGACAACATCTACAACTGTCAAAATATAATTTAAAGCTCGGCAGTCATCAGACTTAAGACATACAACATTTACGTAATTTTTTTTTGTTTTCATTAGTTCATAAAATTTAGATATAATAATTATTGCCGTAGCATTTCAATTTGAATCATTTTGCATTAAAATAGCGTACTCTTATAACAAGAATCCAACATTAATTTAATATCTGAGCTACGTAAAAATTGAACTACATTCAGGATATCTAAAATTCTCCTCACCTTATCTCTAATTAAAATTTGTTCCTTTACTCCCCCGGAAAGTTCCAAGCAGTGACGCGAAAACGAAAGATGCAAGCCCCCAGCGGTCCAGCACGCCCATTACGGGAATTGAAAGAGCGTGCTGAAATATGCAGAATCCAAATCAAAGGTCTCCCACTATCGATCCAGCGCAATTGACTGTGAATACGCTTCAGGAGTGAAAGATAACAAAATGACGAATAAAAGCCATACGCTTAGCCAGAGCCGATAGTTTCTCGAGATTCTTCAAAGTTATCAACCCTAAATCCATATGGAATGTTCAAATGTTTCACCCTTCCTTCATCGCATAGAATCATACGGTCAAATTGACATACTTTCAATCAAAGTGAGGAGGAAACTAACCGACGAGAACACGTAAGTTCGGTAACACGAATCATTTTCAAAAATCGGTCCGTTACCTTACGTGTGCCAGGAAATTATAAATCATACGAAAACAATGGAATAGGAAAACGCAGTTCTGATTCAAGATTTTAGATTAACCCTGGAACTATTAGTTGCTGTATTTATTAGATGTTATTAATATGGCAAAACACAACCTACAACGCCACACTGCATATTAAAATAGCTCGTTCTTGAGCTCTGTACAATTTATTTCCCTTGTTTCCATTCATAATGACATTTGTTTCCCTCCCTCTATCTTACTTTCCCAGCACTCTCCCTTCTATTAAAATTTGTAGTATCCTATTGACTCTAAGGACCTCCTGCATCGACTTGACCTGCCTTCCTGCGATTTCCCCGAAGCCGAATTTCTTCACCTACAGTACCCAGAACTTTAACATTTATTTTCCTTTCCGTCCATTTTATTTTCGCCATTCTTTTCCATACCTGCATCCCAAATGATTTCAATCTAGCTTTATTCTCTTCCTCCTTTGACCCGGTTCCCAACAAATTTAAGTATTTAACAAAAATTTTTAGCAACATTACCACTTCGTCTTTATTTGTTTTCCATCCTTCTTATTTACTGGTCTATCGGCTCTAGTTTCTAGTTTTATTAAGCATGTAAATATAAAAATTACATTTTGTTTAAGCATCAACTTTTGTCTTCATCAAAAACAATTCCCTATTAAATACGATCAGGAAAGAAAAGTTTAGCATCCCAAACTAAAACTTCAATACTTGGAAATATAATTTTTAGTTATAAATTTTAGAACTTTATTTCTTCTTACATTTACTTATTTTATTATGCAATGTAATTTAGGATGCACACTCTTCTTTCGGATGCTCATTTCGAAACTCAATGAAAGTCGTATAAAATAAGGTTTTTTCGAATCCCAGTTAATGAATTAAGAATTTTAAAGATGACATTAAACGTAAAACCTAAATTTAAGTTAGGACCCAACTAGACCCTCGAGGTAATTTGGTCCTCGGATCAACCTAAATACTGCGGATGACAACACGTTGCATGAATTATTTTACTTTTGTGAATAATATGAACTGTAAGAGATCAGAACTAATGATTATACGAATTTTAATTATGATACCATATGTCTTCCTCAACAGTATCACCAAATAATCAAACTTAAACACAAGAGATTTAACGTTGATTAAAATTAGCGGAACAGCTTTCAATGAGAATGAACTATTCATGCAGTAATAACCTTGCAGTGTAAAATAATAATTTTAATGAATAAAACTTAATATTTCCTCAAAGAAATTGCTACAAGAAAGATGTTTTTGCTAATTAATTTTAATGTGCATAGTTGGGAGACGTTCTTCCAATTTATATCCAGTAATTATACACTTTTCCTTGATCTTGCCCCAGACATATAAAATCGAGTTCCAAATCAAATTAATATCATTTTATAATTTCTTCACTCCTGCTTCTTCATATCTGCTTTCAACGCTTGCTAATTACCACCGTTTTCGGATTCTATGCTCCCTCTCCGTCCCCTTATCCTCTCCCTGATGTCTCTTGCTTGTAATTTCATCTATTTTTCGAGCTCTGCTCTGCATATTCTTAATTCACCCTGCTGTTCTTCATCCCTAATTATAAAAAATATCCCACAGACTTCCATTATTTCACATTCTACACACCCTATACATCCTACACAACCTATCACATCTTACACTGTCCTCCATTACTTCAGTCCAAATGTCCTAATAGGCCATCCCATCTTCAGCACAAGGTTTTCCGAGGAAAGTCTAACATAAAGCTCGTGAGCTGAGTCCAAAATACTTGCTGAATTTAACTATGAAATACGTTAAGGGGGTATCCATATGTTAACTAAGTCTTCTCTACGGGTACCCATAGCTTAACGGCACTCTAGTCTCTTGAGATTTTATCAAATTCTTTACCATTACTGGCAATATTACAAACAATGATTCTTTCGAAAGCAATATTAAGGTAATATTAACGTCCGCTGCGTATTTCGAGAAACTCTTGCCCCATCCTCGAGGGATGAGGTACCCTATGAACCGTACCCCACATTTCATTGTTTTTAGACACTATTCCGTTTAAATATGCCAACATGGGGTCACAATATCGCACCCTTAGATATTATAAATGGTTCAAAGGAAATTGTACCGACGACAATGGTTCAAAAAAGTCTAATATTCTGGAACAAAAAACGGATACTACTCAAACATGCAGAATCAACGTGGGTAATTTTGTTTCCTGCTATTTGCAAAATAGTTTTGTTTTTTCCTTTAAAAATTAAAATTTCTCAATAACATGATTACTAGTATACCCTCATTAATCCTACAGCTATTCTTTGATATGCAATAACTCAAAGATAGAAAAACGAGCTTCACGTTTCTCGAAAATAGGGTCATTATAATGTCACATCTTGTTTCCGTAATGCACACTTTATCTTATAAAAGCGTGATAACTCTTAAATGACTAAACACATTCAACAGGAAGGGAAACTTTTCAATACATCTGTTTTTTTTATTTTTAGTCCCTGAATGATATTTTTGCTAATTTTATAACCTAATAAAATGTGCTCTCAATATCCTATTCAAACAACAAGATAATTGGAAGTTTGACTTTTTTGAAAGAAACAGCCTACTGAATCTTTTCCAACGTTTTTATGGGGAATTAGTAACTTTATAGCAAACTATCTAGTTTCAAGTAAGTATCTAGTCTTCTACCATAATTTGCGTAGCAGTTACCTTGATCAAAAGCTAGTCTAGAATAATTCAAAATACCTGAGATGGATTTTGGTCATTTTCTGGCCATAGCTTCAGTCAAGTTTTAAAATAATTCCGCCACAAGCAGTGACAGAATGAATGCCCACTTACTACATATTATAAAAATCGTGAAACTTCGATTATTTGGTTTCTTTTTTCTAGAGCCACTCTGATACTTAAAATGATAAGCGAAGAATTGTGTAAAACTTTGCAGAAAAAATAAAACGAAATTTCGACTAAATTATCATTCGGAATTGAATAATAACGTATTGAAACAAAAAATTTTCAATTTTCTAATGACCATATCCCATAAGCCGCTAGTCTCTCTATTCGAAAGGGGGGTCTTTTGATCATCAAATATTCTTAAGGCCTCGGCCCTCCCAGTTTCGCGGGAAAAAGTTTGTGGTTTTACTAATATACTCCTGCCAAAA
Organism: Hetaerina titia; assembly: GCA_037158775.1. Classification (NCBI taxonomy): domain Eukaryota; kingdom Metazoa; phylum Arthropoda; class Insecta; order Odonata; family Calopterygidae; genus Hetaerina; species Hetaerina titia. The sequence continues at coordinate 17,513,461 of CM073773.1, forward strand.
AATGATGAGAATTCACATTTTTCAAAGATTCTCATTCCATAATTTGAAGGAGACAAAAGTGGGATTTCAATTTTCATAACTTAGCAGATCTATGTTAAAAATCCCTTTATAGCACGCTCCCACAATCGCGGCGATTTAACACAAATACGTTACCACCTCAGTGCACCACATTCCCAGAGAATTAATTCCTTATTCTCCCGTAGCACTTTCAGCGTGAGAAAGGCTGTTAGTAATCAAAATTCCTCACTTTTGCTGGCTTAAAACTCAAATGAGTTAGGCTTTTCAGGGAAAGGGGTTTATTACACCCTATACCCTTCAACACCTCGGCCCTTTGAAAGGCACCTACATGTTTTTGTAGTCCATAACGTTTCGCCAATCAAAACATTTAGAAAACCTTTCTTGAATTCCGCAGTTAACTCATATTGAATCAATTCAAAATCCAACTTTTTAATCATTTTTCTGTACCCTTATTTTAATCTCATCTTATTTGCGTCTCTTATTGCAACAGATGTCCTTCTTACTGATATTTTATCGTTTTAATCCAATTTTAACAATTTTAAGTGTCATGCATGTAGACGTAATAGCAATCAATCCATATCATGTGCCACAAACACCAGTCATTCAGAGGGTATGTGAAAGAAAGTTCCCTTTGCTCAAAGCAGTCGATTATTAAACGCCTCGTTTAATTACGTTTCGGAGAGCAGAAGGAAGTGAAGGGCAAAAAGGGTCACCTTTCACTCTAATGAGATTTATTTTGGAATTGATTAGCGAGAGTAGTAAAAGTACTTCAGGATTAATTTACTGAAATACCGCTTTTCATTCCGACATAGATTTCACCGAACTCATAACACACGTCGTCACTCGCAGTCCAGCGTTTTCAACCAAGATTAACATTCCATGGAACTTCAATTAAACCCATCAAAAGCGTGCACAAAATGGAAAAAAGATTTGATAATTCTAGTAACTTTCCATTCATTCATCAAAATGTAAGAAAGCTCGAACTGCAGCCATTAAGTCAGCAGCAAATGCGATCAAAGAGAGAATGTGTTATTTCAAATTAATTAAAGCACATGAAGAATAGCTATTCGTTTAGTTTTGGGGACCCATCACAGAAAATATTAACTGAAAATGAATTGAGTTTTAAAGACTTTTGAACCACGCAAAGAACTAACAGTACCATGTGTTTTAGAAAAATACACGGAGTTTGAATTTACTACTTGCAAACAAGGAAACACAATCCCGAACAAATGCATCTGAACGGTAAACCACGCGGATAAAATAAAGAAAATAAATTCCGGGACCGAAAAATGAACGCTATCCCAAAGGAAAAGAGAGCAATCTCAGACTAAACAAATCTAATTACTCCGACATCATTTCAGACGAAATCGTTTCCGTTTACCCCTTTCTTGCCTTGGTACTTCATAAAATAAATTCAAAATAATCTATCAGAACAAGTTGGCATTCTGAGTCCCTAATAGCAGCCGGATGCTCGCCGGGCACGCGTCCGTATAATGCAGTTTCTGAAGTCCATTTCATAATATATTTTCCTTTGATTAATTAAAACGGATAAAATTCTTTGGAATTAGACGAGTTCTTCAAAAATGCCTGATCCATGAATTAAGAGGTCGTTTGTCATGGAAGTCGCTAGTAATGAGACACATACGCATTCATATATATTCTCATTATTTACACTAGAATTACTTTTTCAACGCAACGCGATGCTTTTGAAATAAAATAACTACATTTAAGACAGCTCAGTTTTAAACGCACAAAATAAATTCCATCGCCAAACAAAACCAGTCACCAAGAAATTTCGAAGTTTTAGTGCCAGTAATATTAATTTAAACGATTTTTTATCGTGAGGTAGGATAACGTTCCCTCAGAAATTATTATAACGAGCATCATACGTTTGATTCGACTTCCACATTTTATAACGCAACCCTAAAGTCACTGATCGTTCTTTCCCCCGCTAAGCATATTACTTTCTAGGTGGCGAACTTGCACAATATATTCGTACTCTCAAACGCTATTTCTCCGAAGAGAGGGGTAAAATTCGCCAGTTTTTTGTCTGCTAACCACCTCTCCATTAGTCCTCTTATCCTTCACTTTTGGCTCGCGCACGTACGCACTGCAGCATGCAAGCACTCGGACGCCCACAAAAAGAAAAGCCCCTCCTGCTTTTCGTCCCCCTATCAATTCCAGTTCAGGCAATCTTCTTTCCCTTAGCATCGTGGCTCGCTCATTCACTCTCATTCCCTCGCCGTTCGCCACTCCCCACGCATTCTCTACTTTCCCCGACTTCATTTCCTCGTTAAATCTTCTTCCTTCCTCGCTTCACAACAACCCCTTCGCCACACGCCACCCTCTCTCCTGCTGCTCCACTCGATTTCTCTCTTTTCCGCCCCCTCGCCGCACCAACACCCTTTTTTCTCGCAACCGCACTATACTCAACCACTATACGGCCTCTACCACAATCAGTGCGCCACCTTCCTGTTCCCTTAACGAAACCCATCCACGTCTCCACCATCTCACATCCACTCCTGGACTACCATTTTCCTCTTTAGTCCACAAACACCTCCTCCGCCACGAGTGGTAAATAGCCATTTCCATCCCCAACCATTCCAAACATCTTTCTCTTTCTTTCTCTGTCGTCCCGCCATCCACCGCCCCTCCCTCTCTCTTTAAAACCCGACTCTTTAGCCTCCTCCGCATCACTCATCCCGCGTTATCTCCCTCCATGCATAAACGCCACCATCAGCCTTCTCACCCAAGCGAATCCCATTGCTCTTCCTTTAATCCATCCTCTCCCCCGACCCGATTCCTCACACCTCTAACTATTCTTCCTCCCGCGACTTCCTCCTTAGTCCCGCACACAACCACCCGCATAGCCCTCCGCCTACGGCCTCGACACACTCCTCCTCCCATTCTTCTTCGAACTCCATTCCTATATACATATACTCCCTCCTACTCTCTCTCTCTCTAACACTCTAACTCACCGAATTCAATGCCCCATCGCCCCTGAACAATCGCCTCTCCGTCCCCTTGATTCCGCACAACCCACCCCAGAATTTCTCTGTTTCCCACGCATTTCCTCCTTCCACCAACCCGCTTGCTCTAAGTCAACCAACTTCGGAGACTCCCTTCGCCAAAATCCAAACCAACTAGTTCACACCCTCCTCTATCTCTATCTCTCTCTCTCTCTCTCTCTCTCTTACCGCCTTCTTACTCTTTTCTACGCCGTACATTCCGTACTTCCAGAACCCCACCCCAGTAAAGCCATCCGTCTTTACAGTCCCTGCATTTCTCTCCTGCCGACGGTAACCACCCCAAGGACTACCGAAAACCAGCCTGGACCTGCGGTGTTTCACTGTTTCCTAGATCTCTCTCTCCCTTCCTCCTCATCCTTTAAGTTTTTTGTATTCTACACCTCGGGAAAGCCTCGTCACCACCTCCTCCTCCCTTCATTACATCTCTCTCGTCCGTCGTCCAGGTTCCGCGCGCCAATTTTCTCCGACCGCACGGAACGAACCGCGCCACCCATTCGGGTGGTGAGGAGTATGTATGTATGTGTGACAGGGACGTCGGTAGTCCGCAGGGATGGAGGAGGATGAGGGGGTTACTACGAGCTGCTGCAGGAAGGGCGAGAGGAGTTTGGCGGCGTTGCAATGGAGTAATAGGTGGTGAGGTTTTTTGGCATTTGGCGTTCGTCTCTCTCTCACACATACTATTCCGCACTCTCAACCTGAACACAGCTTGCTGTCTCCCAACGTATCGAACGAGTTCCCCAAGTGAGAAAATAGAACTGAGCAAGGTTCGTCCGAGTATTACCAACTCTCTCTGCGTAAGTGTGAGCACGGAAGGTAATGGGAATTCTCTTTGCTTCGGAAGGATTGACATGATGACCCCAATACCTGGTTCGACAATGAGGCTCCTGGCTGATAACAGCACCCATGCGAACTCTTGGTGAAAATGAGTCCGCGGTAATTACGCGTCCAGATATACGCTAGATAAATCCTTCTGAATGCCTTATTTCTTTGTTGAACCCTGCTATTCGTAGTTTGACCGATAAATCAGGATAAAAATTGATTTTATCAATTTTACTGGAAAGACATTTGGTTTTAACTATCTATATTTGAGTTTCAACATGGATAATGAGGGCACTCATTTTAGAACAAAGTGCATTAATTCATTTTGATTTTTCCCCGTTTGTGTTTATAATCTTAAAATCGGACCAAATATAACATTAAAAAAACAGAACAATAAACAACGAGAGTATTTGAGAGTTACAATTTATCGGCCAAATTCTTGTTTAACTAACTTAATTACATTTAAGGCCCAAGGAAATTGAAAAATACATACGGACATACATAATGATCAACTGTTAATCAGACTTAGCTGAAATCAGTACACAAGAATTTAATGATGTCTGTAGGTCAAAAAACATAGACCCATATGTATAATACGACTAAGTGAGCGCTAAAGTAGTGCGCTTGCTATTTAAGCTTCCACCTTCTCGTTTCGCGAAGTCAACGTTTCCCTCTCCCATATTGTGACTAGAACAAATACCCCTTTCTCTCATACCCATAACATTTCAAATCTTCAGAACCCCACATCCGTGATGGAGGCATGAAGCTACTCCAATGCCTTTTCCCTCCACCGACACCTTTTCTCCCTTAGCTCATCGCCGCTGTCCCTGGCGAACCCATTCACGCACACGCACGCAGGCACACAGACAAACACACCCTTGTTCCCTTAGCCCTCCGTTCTGTGGCCACCTCTATCTTCTATGCTTGCGGTCCCTCTCGTCTGTTCTTTTCTTCCTTGCCCACGTTCAGCTCGCCCCTCCTCCATAATCCTCCAACCCACTTCCCTTCACCTTTTCACATTTTTCTGACCGTGGTTACAGTGGGCTACCCGTGAACTCCGGCTGGAAATTCCTTCCGTTTCAACACATATCTTCAACCTTTTCTTCTTGGATCCCAATTCAAAACACCATCACGATTCCTGCACCCATTATTTTCCTTAATTATATGGTTCTGGATTGGGTAAAGTGTTTTTCAGTAATCACTGAATTATGAAGAGAGGAACAATCCGGTACCGAAATTCTGTAAGCATTGAGAGTAGCAAATAAATTATTAAAAAATAACTACGCGGAAATACTTGAAAAAACTTCACGGCCTTTCATTTTGCTTGCGCAATCACTTAGAATCTTCGGCATCATGTGAGAAGACGCCATGTGAGACAGCTTTCTTTTTTTCACTTCCTTCAGTGATGCGATAATAATAATTCTTAACGATAGATTCATATGAAACTTCTTTATCTCAAATTCGAAACAACGAAAGTCGCCACGTTGCGGCGATCTATAAAACGTATTATGTTGAAACCCATGGTTTTCCGCGAAATGTACTTGTACCATAATCGAGCACGGTATGATTCATAAATATTATGAGAAATTAGCAAGAGTATTACGAGTTCAACTCCAATCTTTATCCACATTTCCAAGTTACTATGGGAGATGCAGTAACAGCATCTCTTAACGGAGTAATCCGCTAAGTTCGCATTACAATGCGTCAATCTCATCGAGTGTAAAAATCATTCCCTTTGGGCGGGATTTCCTTTGACCCGGATCCATCGATGTCTCGCCGAGTGCTTTACCCAGTTAAGCTATCGAGGTATCCCCTTAAACTATTTATACACAATATCATTATAGAACTACTGGCAATAATAGAAATAAGTACTCTTAAGCATACAAAATTAAATTATTAAATTTGAAAACTTAGATTGGAGAAAATATTATAACCTGATCCTAACTTTCAAAGATCCGAAGACCAATGATATGAATCCAGCTCTCAAGAGTAATGTAGCAAGTGAAAGTAACTCTATCATCCCGGAAAAAGTTACATCCAGCAATTGGCGAAAGGGAAAAAAGTATAAAAAGGGAACTAAATGGCTACCTACAGTATTACAGTATTTTTGCTTTCCTTATTTCAAAATTAAACGAAAGAAGTTGACAAACTTGGAAATAACGCAATCACTTTTCTACGTTGAAAAATTAAATTTGAAAGATGAATTTAAAAATCCCTTAATTTCAAAAGATAAATTTTCTACATAAATAATAAACTTTCGGAATAGAAATTATGTTCCGTAAAACTTAAATCTTCAAAACGTACGTACAAACTGAAAACATTTTTGCAAATATCAAATTACATTTTCTTAAGAAATCGTGGAAAATATTGGCACTGGTTTACTTTATTTCACTTGAAAAAAATTTTGAAAAAAATTTTTCTTCTAGTTAGGACACACATTCCGCAAGTATCTTTATTAATTTTTTCGAAATATGTTCCATAAATTATTGTCAGGTCTAGCAAAAACAATATAAGTCAACAGGATCTTGGTATCTTTTTATATAGTTTACCTTTTTTACAATTTTTCAGTTTCAGAATAAAACTCGTTTTAGTGGAATATTTTATAAATTTCATGATGATGAGAGCCGCCTTGTATTAAATATTCCTACGCATCTTCAAAATTAATACAACCAAGTTTACACACATACAATCACAAAGATCTCGGATTTAGGGTAAGCACTTTAGACGAATTGAAACTGGACCCTGTTTATGACTATTCATATTTCATTTAATGATTTTATTTGCAAAATTTGGGTATATTTAACGAATTCATACATTTTGGCATCCAAAATGTATTATGGCCATTTCTTCCATTAAAATTAACTTTTCGAGATAATCGAGTTTTTTTATAATGTCTGGATTCTGGGTTTCATTCTAGGTTTTAACTCTTCCTCTCTCCGAACCGGCTTGTAACATGATTTTAATGACAAGGGTTTGCCTTCGTTAATAACTAAGTTGTTTTCACCTCATAAAAACAGAGGATGTATCCCTTGGATGGCTCCTTTTTCCTGATTTGGGCCCATTTCATCCTCAAGGCAACCTTATCCCCTTATCACTGTGTATATATCTTTCATTCATAAACCCATCCCCAACAAGTGCTAAACTGCTTTTCTTTGGTGTCTGAAATCTTCAACTCGGTAAACTTCCCGTTCGAAATTCTCTCCCTCTCATTTCCGAAAACTTTCAACGCCCGCCTCACCCATTTTCACACCCGGTACCCTCGGCTATCGAAGAGAAATAAATAATTAAAAAGATTAGCGCGTCGCTCACCACCTCTGGGGCGGTTTAGAGAGGGAAAATGATGCTCCGTGAGTTCGGGAGCTTCGAAAATTTCCTACCACGAAGCCATCGGTTTCTACGGAAAGGGAAGATGAATAGTTTCAACGAAGCATCTCCTTATTTCCGACGATATCATAATGTACGAGAAAACGGGCACTATGCACCGTAATAATATGAAGACTTGGGGATGAAGTGAACGAAAGAGTTTCAAGGAAAAGTTCTGGTTGGTTAACTAGGAAATGAATTATGCATCAAAATTAAAGAAGGTGTTGTTTAATTACTAATTTAATAAGTGGCATATAGAATTGGAACATGTAATTAGAACTTTGGAAGTGGGGAATTTGGGCATAAACAGAGCATTTGTTTGAAATTTTACATCGCCTTTATCGAACCTCTGGAATGAGATGCTATCATTTATTGGGTAGAAAAACTATAATATTAATACAATTATAATGTAAAATCTGCACAAAAATATAATTATTAACTAAAATTCATATCTTCCTTCAAATAAGGAACGGAGAGTAGCAATTCAGTACTCAATCCGATCTTTATTATGTTCGAATTACATCATATCACGCCTGAAACTACTCATTTTTCTCTTACTTTAAAGTTAGGGACAATGTAACAAATGATACGAGCATCGAGTATTTTTATTAATTTAATTCCTAATTTTTCCCCTTCCACATTTAAAAATTTGGTAGAATCCTGATGTAATCTGCAATTATTCCGTGAATTGGATTGCATTGGGAGTGTATGAAGATGGGAAGAAGAAGGGAAGAAGAAGAGAAAAGAGCCTTTTTAATCTTATGGGTTTTTTTTCCTGGAACAAAATTATTTCAAGACGTTGCATTCAAAACGATTTGATGTAATCGTTCTCAAAATGAAGACCCATGTAATTTATTTATAATCATCCAAAATATTCCAATTTTAATTGTTAATTAAACTGATATAAAGGAACATGTGTTTACAAAATTACTTTGTAAATATCGCCCATAAGGATTTCCTAATAAAAATTATTGAAACTAAGCACACATTTCAAGCACATATGAGAAAGATTTCATTGGAATCAAAAACATAGATATTATACACAATTACATGCCTTAATGACACTTAATTCGCGCTAATGGCCCCTTTTAGAAAAGGCTGCGCTTTAAGCAGAGGCATCCAATGAATTTGAAGCTATACGGGGGCCTCGGGGCAAGCAAGAACAAGCAAACGAAACAGATCAAAGTCTAATAAGGGACCAACATGAGATAGAAAGCAGCAACGTAGCAAAGGGGCCGTTAATTTCCGTCGCTTCGGGAAAAAATTGAAAACATTTGAACTAACTTTGACACTGATTGTCTCCACGAAAATCAACGAAGATAGCCTCATTAAATTATGGGAAGTGAATCAAACTGAATACATTTTTACCGCCTTTACCCCTCAGAACAAATTCAGTAATACTTGCAATGAAAATAAGAAAAATAATTTCATTCACAGGAAAACTTCCAGTATGTGTGTGCATAAAAAATTAATACACACACACATATAAAAATATAATATTTTTCTAAGAGTTATGTGTCATTGGGGAAACCTGAAGGACACAAAGTGGAATAATTACATTACTGGCCAATTACATTAATTGGCCAGTCATAGTGAGATATGTAGGACATTCATCAAATTATTTTAGTCGAAACTAGCATGTTACAGTTGCCATACGCGTCTAAACACAAGTAAATTTGGCAGTTTTTGTATAGTATTTAATTGGTAGTACGAACCGTTATAAAAACGAGTATTTGGGCATGTGTAACTCACCCTATTATTTTAAAATTATGTAAATATATGGACTGGAATAATGGTAAATATATACATAGTAGTGTTTCGGAGGATTAATGGCGTTGTTCATCAGTAAAATGTTATTTTAAATCATATCCTGTTTACACATTATTTCCGTCATATTCATCTATTCATTTTATTAAGTATCATAATTTAAATTTGAAAGAAAAACTTAAACATTGTAATCTATAATATCGAATTCCGATTGTTGAGGTATTCAAAAAGATTTCTGCCCATGAAAATGCTGATACGTGTTATGAAATGATATGTTATTCAAGTTTTCGCCACAAGGAAAATAATGGAATTAGATCAACAATGGTATCTGCCATTCGCCAAAGTCATGGTTAGCCTGGACCATGAAGCATTTTTTTATAAAAATAAATTCCCCTACATCAAACTAATTTTTGCACGAGATAAAAATTTCTATATTATTTTTCACTTTGAAAGGTGGAATTTCTAGTGAATAATAAGTATTTTTATTCTGAAAATATCGTCAGGTATTAAAATCATGAAACAAAGAAGTGAAGAAAATAATAAGTGACAAAAAATGTTGCAAATTACAGAAAATATAGCGTTCGTCCATCAAATCGTTAGGTAGCGCAAGGAATTGTTCCAAACCAATTAATATTTTCACTGGTGTAACTTTTGACATGGTCAAAATATGACTCCCTATTCCTTAATAACGACCGATCGGACGATCACATTTACTTTTTAATTGTTCGGTTCTTTAATGGAAGTTTTCCAATGAAAATGTTTCAAGTCCAATCGCGTTAAGTTTCTTTTTATTTTAATAAAAATGAACAAGCAAAAATTATAAATCTACTCTATTTTGTCTCATTATAGATACATATAAGGATTGCTTTTTATTGCCGGTTTATACTGAATTAGTTAGATTTTATTCTACATGAAAAAATTTCTGGTTAAATAAATAAATTTAAAAATTATCAAGGATTGATATATTTATATCCAGCATTATATTAAATACTCTCCCTACAGCATGAAATCTATTTATAAGGATTCTATTTGAATTAGGAGAGACAATAGCGAGCCCGTGTGCAAAATAGAAATCTTTGAGAATTTTCTAAAATTGTTTCTAATGCTAAATAAAATCAATATATTAATTTTGCCAAAATAATTACAAAACCTTATAATTGGAAATTATTATGAAGTAAAAATAGTATTCTCGTAATTATTCATTAATAGTAAAAAGATTTATTCAAATTTTTGAAACTTTAATAGATAACATTAAAAACGTATATTTTATAAAAACTTTTCGTAGGGTCAATATTTAAGCTGCAGTTATATGACGAACCGTGATGTATTTCTTCATACACTTTCTCTAAGAACCTCAGAGTTACACGTATGATTAATAATGAGGATGAGAAATCATGATTAGTGAGGTCAAGTTAATATTAAACGCAACCTCGAGGAATATTATAAAGAATATATTCCAAACTATGAAAATTAGCATGGCAGAAACCTACTTTTGTAAGGCCGTTATAAGAGAAAATTGAAGGTATATTTTAAAATACTGCAATTTTGAGTTCGTATCGCGTTGAACCATATCCGTAGCTGACAAGAAAGCTATGACTGATGAGAAACGTAATCAAATAAGATACACCATTGTAATGACCAATTTAACCCAGGAGGAGCATCGCAGTATTTAATACAGATATAGTGTCATTATTTAGGAGCCAATATTTTAAAATATACACTCTAACTGTTTTAGTTTTAAGTGATGTGTCAGAGAAAAAGAATGGGTTAAAAGAGATTAGATAGACTAAAAAATCATCGTCGAAAAAACACATACGCCATAAACACAGAAAAAATCGTCCCATCGTTTTCCAAATAGAATTGGAAAAATGCCTGACCAACCCAATCTAAAAGAGCCGTTTCTATCTTCCGAACAAACACTAACTATGGCACCGGAATTCCCAGTAACCAACGTTATGCAGAATAATCGTTGCATTTCATCGCTCCGGGGAGCCATCGAGTGATTATCAGCTTCCAATCCTCTCTCAGCGCGACCAACCTCCCGTATTATACTACATTTTCCCCCTTTTGTGTAGCGATCTCATTTTTTTTAAGTTTTCGATACGGTGAAGCAGTAACAAAATCGTTTATATGCTCCGCTTTCGCTTATTGAGTCATTAGATAGCGGGAAAACGATGCGTAATTGATAAAAACTGCATGTTGCGGAGATTAGATTGGGGTATAGAGAGTCAACACAATTCCCAAAAGTCACATGCACCTATTAAATATCTCTTTTGATGCACGACTTTTCAATATTTAAAATGCTAATTCAGCAATGATTGGGCAGAGTCAACAGTATATTCACTGAAACGTATTTCTTATTTTTCTCTGAATACTAGTCGCATGAATGAAAGACCACAATTCAAAAAACCGTTTCATTACAGACGGAAATTTGAATGAAGGATTTGATTATTTTATTTCAAACTTAAACACATCTTAAACCTGCAAGTCAGGAATGATATTGCATTCACCAATCCTCAATGACAGTTGACCTTGCATTATTGATGACCTGACAATTCATTTGGCAGACGTTTAAAAATCCAAATGGTCTTCAAAAATGTTTCGATCATGAAAAGTTTTCACGTGATAATAACAATATATGTTTAAACTCCCTAACTCTTCGTAAAAAGAATAAACTACTATATTTCAGACTTGAAAAAGAAGAGACGTCGGTTAAAGGTTGCTGTTCAACGTCTTAGTGGAGGAAATGATTTAAGAGGTATGGGAAGAACTGTAGGTAGGAATGAAAGCCGGAGGAGAATTCGTAAATTCAGTTAGGTTTGCTGATGACCAAGTTTTAGTTTGCCAGTCAACCAAGGGATTGCAAGCATTGCTGAGTGAATTGGAAATGTAGTGCAATTGGGATGAGAATCAATACCAATAAAACAAAAGCTATACCTGTATGAGTTTCCAGAAAGAAAAAGGCTAAGCTAAATATTAAAATAGGAAAACAAAAACTAGAGCAGGTAGAAAGGTTTACGTATCTCATAAGTGTTTTGGACCAACATGGTCGAAGTAGTAGGGATGTAAGGAGAAGAATTGCGGTAGGAAAAGTCTTTCACAAGGAGGAGGGAGCTGATGACATGGACGTTGAGTAAAGATGTTAAGAAAAGACTTGTCAAAACTTTGATATGGAGTGTCGTTATGTACTGCGTGGGAAAGTAGTTACTGAAGCGGGATGATACAAGTAGATTGGAGGCTTTAGAAATGCGGATGTGGAGAAGAATGGAGAAGGTGAAATGGAGCTAAAGGAAAACAAATGAGGAAGTACTGGAGATGGTGGGCGAGGAGAGGGGTTTTTTGGGAGTAATCCTATGGAGGCAGGAAAAATGACTGAAGGGCGTATTGATCGGCAGTGGGTTATTGAGGACTGTAATTGAGGGCGGAATGTTATGCAAACCAGAAAAGGGAAGGAACAGGATAGAGATGTTGCACGGGATGAAGGGAGGAAGAAAGTGCACAGAGATGAAGACGGACTTGATATGGAGTAGGTTGCTGGATCGTGTATTTAGGAGACACAAAGTATTTATTTGGTAGTTGTGTCCATCTAAAACCTACCAAAATCGATAGATTATTATTATTAGGTAATCTACCGGTTAAGATAGGTTTTTGGATGGACACAACTATCAAATAAATATTTTGTAACTCCAAACAAAACCCAATCCAGCAACCTAAACTACATCAGGTCCCTCTTCATCTCTGTGTACTTCTTTCCTCCCTTCATCCCATCCAACATCCCTATCCTGTTCCTACCCTTCCCTCGCTTGCCCAACATTCTCCCCTCTATTACCTTCTTCAACATTCCACTACCGCTCAACACGCCTTTCATCCATTTTTCCTGCCTCCATAAGATTTCTCTCAACAAACCCCTCTCCACACCCACCATCTCCAGTACTTCCTCATTTGTTTTCCTTTCGGTCCATTTAACCTTCTTCATTCTTCTCCACACCCACATTTCAAAAGACTCTAATCTACGTCTATCATCTTGCTTCAGCGACCACGTTTCCGCGCCGTACATATCAAAGTTTTTACGAGTCTTTTCTTGACCTCCCTACTCAACGTCCCCGTCATCAACTCCCTCCTCCTTGAGAAAGCCTCCTTGCCTAGCGCAATTCTTCTCCTTACGTCCCTACCACTTTGACCGTATTGGTCCAAAAGACTTCCGAGATATGTAAACTGTTCTACCTGCTCTATTTTTTCCTCGCCTATTTTAATATTTAGCTTAGCCTTTTTCTTTCTGGAAAATCGCATAACCTTTGTTTTATTAATATTGATTCTCATCCCATATTTATCGCACTGAACCTCCAATTCACTCAACAATGCTTGCAACCCCTTGGCTGACTGAGCAACTAATGCTTGGTCATCAGCAAACCTAACCGATTTTACGAATTCCCCTCCGACTTTCATTCCTACCTCCAGTTCTTCCCATGCCTCTTTAATCATTTCCTCTACATATACGTTGAACAGTACCGGTGACAATGGGCAACCCTGCCTTACACCTCTTCCTAACACTGCCCATCCGGACTCTCCGTTCCCCACTCGCACCTGAGCAGTCTGAGACATGTACAGGTTGCGGATCAGTCTCCTGTCCCTCCAATCCATTCCTATTTTCTGCAATACACGCATTAATATTTCCCAATTCACCCTATCAAACGCTTTTTCGAAATCTACAAAACAGGCAAAAACGTCCTGATTGTATTCTATATTCCTCTCGATTAGTGATCTCATTACTGCAATGGCATCACGCGTACCTCTTCCTTTCCTAAAGCCAAACTGATCATCCCCTAAGTAATCATTTGCCTTACTCTCTATCCTTTTGTTGATGATCCTGAGAATAACTTTAGCTGCGTGGGATATCAAACTTATTGTTCTGTAATCCTCAATTGACGTAGACTTTGCCTTTTTTGGAATAGGAACTAACACCGATCTCACAAAATCTTCCGGCCAGACTCCTTCCTCATAGATACTACGAATCAGTCCATATATGGCCTTCTTCCCACCTTTTCCTAACCATTTCAACATTTCTACAGGAATATTGTCCACCCCCACAGCCTTATTTGCTTTCATCTCCTTAAAGCCCTTTCTATTTCATCGTCGAGTATGCCTGGACCTAAGCTATCTTCTTCTACGTCATGTTCCTTTTCTATGTCTAACCTTGTCGGCCTAAGTTCTTTACCATACAGTGTTTCTATATATTCCTTCCACCTCTCTTGAATTTTTCCTGGTTCAACTATTATCTTACCCCACTTATCTTTCACTGTTAGCACAGATCTTGCCTTCTTACTTCCCGATAATAACTTAACCTTGCTGTATAGAGCACCAATTTCACCCTTCTTCTGTAAATTTTCCATATCCTCGCATTGCGTTTTCCACCATTCTTCTTTGGCTTTATTTGTGGCCCTTCTCAATTTATTGTTTAACTCTTTGTACTTCATTTTACCTAACTCTGTGTTTACATTTTTCCATCTTCTCCTCTCATCCATCTTTGCAATCATTTCATCCGTTACCCATGGTTTCCTTAGCCTTTTCCCGTTAACGGTTCCTATAGTGTCTTTAGCGGCTTCCAATATCCCCTTCTTGATACATTCCCATTTTTCTTCGATAGCAATCAGTTCTTTACCGTCATCCACCATTTTCTCTACAGCCTCCTGATACTCCTTCCTCGTTAATTCATTTACTGCTTCTAAATTCCATTTTTTACCCCGCCGCCCTTGCCTTATCTTCTTGAAAGGAACATTACATTTCATAACAACTAAATTGTGGTCAGAGTCCGCATCCGCTGGGAAACTGTGCGAATTTATCACACTGTTCCTAAACCTGTGCCTAACCATAATATAATCTAACTGATACCTTTCTGAGTCACCTGGCATTTTCCATGTATACCTACGCCTTTTGTGGTGTCTAAACCAGGTGTTGGTGATGACTAACCCCTGTCTCCTGCAGAATTCAATTGCTTTCTCCCCGCGTTCATTCCTCGTGCCTAACCCATAGTCCCCCACCTCACCCCCTTCTCTTCCTTCGCCTACCGTCGCATTCCAATCCCCCATCACTATCAAATGTTTCCCTGCAGGAACACTCGCGATGATATCCTCTAACACATCGTACAACCTATCGACTTCTTCCTCCTTGTGGTTGCTCGGTGGCATGTATACCTGAACAATGACCAAGTTCGTCGGCTCTGCTTTAATCTCTACGAGTAAAATTCTATCAGTCGCTTGCTCTACGTTGACTACGCTTCTTCCTACCACTTTATTTAAAATTACGGCAACCCCTCGTTGGCTATCGTCCCCGCCGCTGTATATTATTCTATAATTGTCACTCCAGTAATCCCCGCTATCCTTCCATCTCACCTCGCAGAGACCTAAAACATCTATATTACCTCTTTCCATCTCTCGCTTAATATTTTCTAATTTGCCTCTCCTCAACATTGTCCTGACGTTCCAGGTTCCTATTCTAACTACTTTCGTCTTCTTCTGCATCTTCTGTCCTGCTGCTGTTATTTCTCCCTCGCAAGGATTTCGTGGGATGACGACCGCGGAAGCCTTGCCTCCCCCGCTGCCGGGCACGACACACGGCCCCTTGGGCCGAGTCCCGCAGTTGCCAGGACTCAATTTCTGTTTTGCGTCCATCATATTTTCTTGGGAATGATAATTGAGGTGGTTTCCCGTTGCCTTCCTCAATAGTGTTTTTAACGTGACACCATCACTTAATGGCCGCCCCACTGGGGTCAGACGCCATTGCAGCCGCCTCACTGAGGAACAGACGCTGCGTGGACTACCTTTCGTCTGGCTCCTAACCTTCGACCTATCTGGCATGGGTGACCCTTCCAGGAGTAATTATTATTACTCCCGCCAGCACAGCTCTATGGGTAATCGGAACACACAAGCCCTTCCACCACGACAAGGTTGTAGTCCATGGGAGGGGAATCGATAGATTACTTAATAATAATTCAGAAAGCAGATATTTTAAGATATTAACTTCATTTATGCAATATTGCATCTTTAAAGTCGCATCACCTTCTTTTAATCTTTCTCTCAATGAAGGTAACCATTTTCTTCTTATAATTAAGTGAAAATTGTTCAAAGCTGCAAACAATTGCACAATGAAGTCGCACAAAGAATTGTTCCATAAATATTGCGTATCTTATGCCATTAGTTTCCTTGGCATTATTAATCAAAGGTAAATTAATGTATCTGTAATCAACAGCAATAAATTATTTATTTCAACTAACAGTTGCCAAATAAAGCAAGAGGCATTATTTTGGTTGTTGTTTTTTGGCTCGCGAATTCATTGGATAGGTGTTGAAGGCAAGCTCACGAAATAGCGTGGTCGTGGCAAAAATTGATGCATAAAATTGAACGAGTAATTTTATTAAAGTTGGACCAGGGTAACGCTTTCAATCATTTCGTACGTAAACAGATTTACGGCAACGTTAAATTAGTATCATCCAATGGAGAAATAGTTAATTTTAAAAACGCAATAAAGTACCAGGACATTTGATAGTAATGTTATCACGATGCAAGCAGAAATACGACTGGGTCACTTCCCATGAAATTCGTCTCATAGACAATAATCCTGCTGAAAATGTTTATAAAGAAAATGTATTACACTTGGAAAGATAGAAAACCAACTCCCTATCCCTCTGTGCAATAAACGTATCGCAAAAATGTTATTAGAAACAACATTTCCTATGATTAAATTACAATATTGAAAACAGAAAATTTTAATGTATACATTTTAATATTTAAGATATTAGAAAGTATGTCGTGGGTTTATTTCTTGTTTGAATATCCCTTGAATGAATTACTTGCAAAAACGCTCATAAATATTTCAAAAGTAATTGATGGGAGTCTTAAAAGTCCCTGCCTCGCATGCATCTAATTTCGTCAATAACCCGTGCTTGGAACTTAGCTTATAGCAAACTAGTAAACTTCAGCAATTCTGAAAATAAGTCAGCTCGTAACAAGTAATTAGACATTGGATATGAAAATTTTAAACCACAGCGTACATATTTCATGTGTATTTTGTAAAATACCACCTTTTACGAGGAAAGTTTTGGATGTCAAAATGCATATTAATAGCGAATTCTTAAAAAAAGTGGAGCGCACTCATTCACTTGCCCTAGATCTTCTTTTCCAGCGTTTCTTGTAGATACATACCAACAATATTACGTTGATGGAAGAAAACTAGGCATTTTTTTACTT
Source organism: Hetaerina titia (assembly GCA_037158775.1). Lineage (NCBI taxonomy): Eukaryota > Metazoa > Arthropoda > Insecta > Odonata > Calopterygidae > Hetaerina > Hetaerina titia. Next base: position 17,530,700 of record CM073773.1, read on the forward strand.
AATTCCCTCATAACAGTTCTTTTCTCAAGGATTCCTTCCTAGCGCTCTATCATTCATTCTAAGCCACATATCTAAGATTCACAGCCTAGAATATTTTCACCAACCTTTTTATGAAGAGCATTCTTGAATTTGAAAAAAAAATATGAAAATGGGTAATATCTGATTATGGCTCAATATTGGACTGGCCCTCAAAACTATTATGCATTCGATAGTAAGTATGCACTACATAATTAATTTCAGCTTAAATTATTTTCTTCCTCAATTCCTTCAAACGCGATATCTTCCAAGTTTACCTAAATTCACCCTATTTTGTAAACAAATCTCATCATTATGGTATTCCGCATCCCATTCGCCCGTATTACTCCCTCCAACCACTTCTGCCTCCTTGGAAGATTTCCAAACAACCTACCCTGCCCTAAACATAACAGACACTTCATTTGCCTTCCTCCATAGCTCTCCGAATGTATTCTCCATCGTTCTCCGTAATTACATTTCAGTAACCTCCAACCAACGTTCATCCTCTTCTCTCAAAGACGAGATTTCAGAACCGTACACTCCACGCTCCAGACCAATGTGTCTTTCTTTCCAAATATTTTCTTTCTTCAATTAAAGAGAGACTCCTGCATTAATCGCATTCTCTTTGTAGATACCCCATATGCTATTTCTCCGAACTCCTTCTTTACTTAACCCACATTATTCCAAAGCACTCATCACATATCTACGTCAAATACTCCACTCCGCATAATTTACTTATTACCCCCTAACTAAATGCTTAGTTTCTAAGAATTAACGATAGTATGTTAACAAGGGATACAACAGAAAAGTAATGATTGAGAATGCATTCAACTTTGAGTATTTTAATGCAATCGATTTTCCATCACTGTTATTGCACCAAACTATACAAATTTTTTTTACGCACAAGGACAACCACTACTTTTTGGAGTAAGATCAACTTCAGCTTTATCATTCGCAAATATAACAAGCATGTCCATAAAATTAATTTCATCGTAAATCTCTCTTAATAATTCCACCATATTTAATACCTAAATAATGCCGCGCAACTCTGTCTCACCCTCCTGTCTACGACTGCCTATCTACCTGACTTCCAAATTATTAATATGAGGGTTGCTTTTAACGATGTGGTCTCATTAGCTTTATCTTTACATTATAAGACACCAGTCTCTCCAACAAACACCTATAACTTACAACACTTGAATTAAATGCGTCCACGCAATAATGTCGACGTACTGTAAATGATCTATCGCAAATGCGGTCTCATGGATTACCTCGATTTCATAAATACACTTACGCTGACATAAAAATCATTTGAGCACTCTCTGACATTGTGCAGAAAACTCTCGGTGCTAGTAACTTCGGCAGCTCTTAAATAACGCTTCTTTTCCCTGGTTCGGGATCATTTTAGAATTTACCAAGTTTTTAAGAATTATTTGGACTTATCATTCACATAAATAAGATGTAAAAATATAACAACCACTTCTAAACATTAAACGCTTTCCAAATGAGTGCCTGTTTCCTCAAGTATTTTCTGTTTTTTCCGTCTTTTCCTGATAATAAATATGGTACTAGTTGACTTCTGGAAGCCGAACAGCTTCGCACATTCATCAAATTTCTCTTAATAGGCGTTTATAAAACTCTTCGGTTGAAATTTTTTCAGGATAGCCTATTAAGGGTTCAATAATTTTAATTTTACGAAATTTATAGAAACTTCATTTTCCGCTGAAACTGACCCATTTTATTTAGGCCGCATTGATACTGAGCGAAAGAGCTAAAGTGGCAGGTCGTTTGATCAATCGCGCTTGAATCGCATCGCATTGAATTTATTCATATCAAGTATTTCAAAAGAACAATGCCTTCTCCATTACTTATTTTATATCAAGAGCAATTGTGCCTTAGACTTTTAGATGGATTTAATTTGAAATCCCTCCGTCTTTGATGGGTAATTATGCCTTGCATTTCGAACGAGCCTAAAATCCTGAATCAGCCTTCAGCGAACTTTAAATTAATGCCTCCATTAGAATTAGGCTAAGTGATTGTAGATGAAATCCATTCGTTCCCACTAAACCTTCCTTTCAAATTTTCACATGAAACACTGAATACGACTACCAAACATGAAATAAGTGCATAATTGTCAATTCGAGAAAGCATTATTATACTGGGGCATATTAAACGGGATTGATTCTGGTGAATTTACTTCCTTCAAATGAGCAGCATTGGCTGTTATAAGTTCATCGGATTTAACTAACCTTGCATTGACTCAATAGAGGAGTACTCCTTTCAGTTTTCATGTTTCACTTAGCAAGTGGTTGTTAAAAATCTTAATTGAACATTCAAGAAATTATACAATTATATATATTAAGTAGACATCAAAACTATCAAAATCTGGATAAACGTGGTTAATACCAGTGTTTTCAGAGAATATTTCAGAATATTACGTGATGTTCCGATCAGTATGAATACTATCTGTGCTTAACCAACTTTAATGAGTGAAGAGTAATTCCTTTCGATGACCGCTCTAATTCTACACAATACCCAGAAAACCTCTGCAAGACATGTTTCTGTGTCGAATTGAAAAATATGATTGAAACTCTTGAGTTTCAGCTAATCGCAATACATGTTTTCATTCAGACACTAGATTTATACAAGCACTTGTATCAAGTTTCTGACTCGCTGCGGGTCTCATTTAAAAGTTATCGCAGCACCGTTAACACCATGGTCAAAGAGGCTACACAAATCAAGTCTCTCTCTGGGATTGGTAACCAGTATTGCGGATAGGGCTATGTGAAACTCGTCCTTAGAAAATGATTGAATGTTCCAAAATTGGCCATCATGTTTTATCGAGGATGCGCGGGCCACTACTGCGAAATCGACAAAAACTACTGATGTTGCAGATCTCCTTGTCGTCAAATAAAGTGTTTAGCGTAGCTTGAAGCTTTCAAAATTAAATATTTACTCTAAAATGCATTCAAAACTAAAATTTTGCACTCTGTTGACATCTATGACTCGGGGTATCCGCGGTCAGGGAGATAGTTATGTTAGACAACTCTCTCCGTAAACGCGTTACTCAGAATTACCCTACTGAAGGAAATAATTCACAGAAATTCCTACGCGCCCAAGCCATGTAAGAATAATAACCTGCTCACCGTCTGCGTCAGCATTTCACAATTCCAAGGAGCTTAGTCCCCTAAAATACCTTATCTCCACTCTGACCAACCATGAAACTACAGTCAACCTAATTCCTAAATGTTCTTCCATTCCTTTAAACGACCCGCTAACATATATGAAACCCTTGAAAATCACACAATTCTTATCTGAATCCTGCGCTACTTACAGAGCTATACGGGCACAACACACTCGACCAAGACGTAAAATCCTCCTATCCCTAAAGTCCTATCTGCATCACCCCTTTCCCCCTTCACAACTAACCAATTCCTTTCATTCCCGATCTATATCCCCATACACCTTCATTAATATAATTTTCCAACCGAACTTCAAACTTAGCTCGATGTTTTACTTTGGAAAACAACTCTTCTCATAATCACCACCCCACACAATCGATTACCGTGAATCTTTCTTGTAACGATGGTTCTAACGATTCAATTACTGCCCACTCCCACACAAGACACATGAATATCTCAAAACTCTAGAAGTGGCGCGAATTTGATTTCTAGGAGCATACTCTCACCCAGGCTTGAACCATACTCACTAGAAGATGTCCTTCCTCTTCCCGTCAAACCCTCATCTTAATACTTTCACCTCTCCCTTTCTCTCATTTTTCCCTCCAACGTCGCCTGCCACCTATGCCCTCAATCTTTTCCTTTTTGGTGAAAATGGCGATTGCAATCCCCGAACTATTGTTAAAAAAGAAAACAAATAATTTAGGGTCATTGTTTACGTTTTTCTTAGGGAACGAATATGACAGTATTTATGTTCACTTCTGTGGACATACAAGACATGTGTTTGTGTGTTGCACATGTGTTTATATAGTTATGATGCATGATCATCATCTTCCAGAACCAAAATATGTCATGGACATATTATCTGGAAGTTACAATAGCAATCACTATAAATATGTAATAATAAGTGCAATTCCTATTAGTAAGTAATAGCCATATTAAATTTCTTTTAACTGTTAGCAGAGAGAAACTTGTTAATGTCCCATGTCTTTAATTAATGCCATTTAATAAACCATAAAGTTAGTCACAGTGGAAAGCAAATTTTGTCCTTTAGTCTCTATTCTCTATGGGATTTATTACTCAATTAGTTTTCCATTTTGGGAAAAGACTAATTAGACTGCACTTCGGCTTTCTAGGGAAACGACTCGAAAAGTGCAATTAGTAGGATTGGTTAAACTAAAATAGGAATTAACTGCGGTGGAAAGATCGATTTTACGAACGATTTTCCGATGAAATTTTTCTTTCTTAAGCTTAGGAATGTGATTTTCCTTCCCGCACAGGTTAGTCAAAGTAGACAATAAAATGAAGATATGTACGAACAAGACAGTAAAACGATGAGCAAATCAAAAAATAAAAAAAATTTGAAAACAATTGCCTTCCCATTAATTTACGGTAAAGAATATTCATATACATGAACGTTTCTCACGGTCTAATTAAAATGGAGAGTTGTAAGATTTGATTCGAAATCGTTAACAGCTATTAGAATGTGATAAGAAATGAATTTAAATTCACACTAAGAAAAATCCAATAGAAAATGCATTTCCAAACATTAATGACGCTTGAATCAGACTGGATTTTGCGATTGGATCCATGGGTTCCTTATTGAAAAATCCGGAAGGATTCCCGAAGGAAAGGGATCTTCAAGAGCATCACACCACGGGAGTACGATAAATGGGGAGCATACTACAATATGTTTTTTTTTTAATTCTCATGAGAGGTCACGTACTAATATGTGATATCTTGTCGCACCTTATGTATATCTTGTATTTTACACTCATTGTATACATCAGATATATGTGCAATATTTATGCCCACAAAACCCACTCATGATTTATAATTTCGGCAAATTGATACTTTCCAAGTTATGTCTGCGAGCCACGTCTCCAAAATTTTCATAGGGTTTATTTGTTACAATTCATTCATGAAAAAATATATTTACTCAAAATAGCTGAATTTATTTTTGGAAATATCAATATATTGAATTCGTTCTTTATTACAGCGTAAATAGTCGTTTCAAATGAACTGCGCACACAATAAAATTCCTTTTTGCCTTGACACAAGTATTGGTTTGCCAGTGGTAGCTTAGGTTAAACATTATCGTTTAAAGAAATTAGATACCACAAAAATTATGTTGTTTATTTATGTGATGCATTTCTACCAACATATTGTATTGGTAAGAAGCGTTTCGTTCGGTTGCCTTCGGTCGTAAGAACAATATCAGGTAAAACAAGAAACTCCAGTCTTAATACATTACTTCCCTTTATTGCAGCCTGCAATGTCAGAAGGTTTCAATACGATTGAATATTTGACATATCCGCCTTCCATACTCTAATTCTGCAGGTGAAATCACAGTACTCCGTAAATATATATTTCACTTTCATCACTTCACATTGAGAGCCTGCAACGACTCTTCGTTGGAAAGAATGGAAAATGGATTCCATTTTTTTTCATCGTTAGAATTTCTGTTTAATTCAACTACGAAGAACGTAACAAAAAACAAAGGCACCAGGAAAAATTCCACAATCCGACGGTCAACCTCGTTCAAAAGGCCACAAGTATTCTCCCAAACGAAAAAATTCGATAGGAAAAAAAATCAAGACCTTGGCGCCAACGCGTAGGAAAAACCGTTAACTCCCGTCCTCCTACCTCGCCCCTTTAAACCGTTGTTTCCTGAAAAGCGATATTCGATATGTATACATTCTTTATCTCCCCCTTCCCTTTCCAAAACGCCCTCCAGATAGGGGCTCAAGGATTGTTTTTCGAGGGAAAACCAACGCGGAGAGCAAGGGAATAAAGGAAGCAGGAGAGAGCGAGAGAAAGAGGATGGACAAAAATAAAAGTCCCTCACCAGTTAAAGGACGAAGCAGCAAACTCTTTACGCACCAAAGGAAAGGGGAGAAAGAGGGCATAGGGATGAAGGGGGCGGAGAGGATTTTCCCTCCACACAGAGGTATTATGTAGAAGGGACGGAGGGAAATTTAAAGGGACTGGAAGGAGCGTTTCATCGCAATGGAAATTTGAGTACCCTTACCACGCTTCTGATGTCTTCGCACAACACCACGCAAGGGGGACGGAAGCGCAGAAGCCACACGCCTTGCCGCCTTTCCTTTGTTCTATCTTTTTTAGCACATGCACGTTACGTAACGCCCACGCGTCCTTCATCTGCCCGTCTTATCTATATCAAACGCAACGACATCCCCGCAATCAGCCATGCCCTCGTACACACTTGTATGTCCTACCCCTACTATCGGCTCGCCCCCCCCCCTGACACACCCATCGGTGTGCGAGAGAGCGCCGGCGGTGACTCGAGCCCTCCCCCTCAGCGATGCACGTTTCACGGCACCAACTACTCCTTGGAGGATATGATGCTTTTTCTTTCGCGTTTCAATGGGAACCTTAGGAAAAGCGCCAGTGGAAACACAGATGTGGATACATGAAGGACTCCCCTTAAAAGCAGGGTTTACTTTCACTAACGCCAAAAAAACTCGTACATGGCAATGGTAATTTGCGATCTTGAAGGATTATGAAAATAAACGCAACAAACAATATAATTACCGAAGGGTGCTCGCCATTACTCAACAGGTTGTAGCACAAAAATTATTGACCATGAAATATGATGGTTATGCAGTGAGGATTATTAAAGAGACACTAAATCCAGTTAATATTATATAATTTAAATTTCCAAGGAGCCACGCAATTGACAATGAAATATTTAAATTACTGACTTTTTATTGACGCCCAATTAACTAATGAATACACATTTAAAATACTTATTAAACTTTGTGAACGCCAAAATAATGAGCCCGGAGTTTCCAGTCATAATGTGCTCCGGAGATATATGGCTGCTGCTTGTTTTAGATAGGTAATTGAGCACATGAGCTCATATAACTAGCAGTAACTCTCCTTGATTAGGTACTTACCCCAGTCTCGTCCAAATCCATTAAAATTTAAGGGTAAATACGTCTGCATCAACCAATATACTTTACATGTCATCAGATTTGCTCGAGATTTAAAAATAAAACGAAAAGATTAACTCAAATACTTGAGAAAACTTAGTTTGAAATCTATCTAATTTCATCCCAAACAACCTATTTCAGATAATTCAGAGTTAATAAACAATAAGCGTTATCAAATTCATCTTTCCACTTTTTCGTGACTCTCAGCGAACGGTAAATCCGGGATACCAGACGGGCTGAAACTAATTAAGCATTGGATAAATTAACTAAAATATATCCGGGATCGGCAATAATGTATAAACGCGTTATCTTGTCGGATCGCATTTTCATAACTCGACATTTTTTACAGAAATATGGTGAGATTAGAGTATGGCAGATATCAATAAATACGAGCACAAAATATAGATACCAACCCCTGATATTCCAGACAAGGTCTAAATTAAACGTGCTAATCGCCCTCTGCACTATCCACGGATATTATTGCTTAAAATCGATTCATAACATCAGATCAAACCGAATATTTCATTTCAAGCATTTAGCGCCTATTAATGAAAATGCCCATGTCAGCAGCGAAACGCCTACCCTTAATGGCTACTTTGCGATCACTTCCGGTGAGAAAGAACTTTCCAATAAAATGTCCACGATGAAACCATAATCATAGCAAACCGTTCTCCAAACACCGATAGCGTGATGGAACCAGATAATTGAAATACTTCGATATAATACAACTATATGTGAGCCTTGCCATCTTTCATCATTTGTATCCATTCCGGTGTCCTGTCCTGATAAACTTTCATTTGATTTATTTTGTACATGAGAATGAGTAGCTAATTTTGTATAAATAGAACGTCAAGTAGTAGGGTGCATACATTTAAAATATGAAATCGTTTTCTCGTCTGATTTTTCCAGGGATAAGTATAGGACAACCATCTCTGCTAAAGGAAGGTCATTTAATTTTAAAGTCAGAAATATATATTATCTCCAGAAATAACAATTACCGTAGTTAAAATATACTTATGGGACAGGGGCGACGACATATTATGTCATTTAATGGAATACTTTTCTTAAGAAATGAAGAATATTGTGCAATGAATTTTCATTTTACAAAACAAATGTATTTAGGAAAATTTACAATTTGATAGTAAAACCACAAGTTAATAGTGGTTTTAGCCCACTTAATTACTTCACTAAATGAATATCTATAGAATTTCATTAAACAAAGATACATTTAAATATTAAATTATACATTAGGGTAGTATTTATTGGTTGCTTCCAAGTTCACTTTTTCTTGGTGCCGTTGTACCTTAATATATAGCAAATATTTTAATACCAGTACTAAAGTCAATGTTGTTATAAATAAGTTTATGAATTCTTATTTGACATTATTTTGCATCAAATCAAATAAATTCATGATGATTCAGCCTTCAACAAAGAATATTTCTCTGTTCATGATTCAGACGAATGAAATTCTTAATCTTCTCTTCATTTGACATTTTACGTGGGTTTATATTTATTTGAGTTTCCCGTTACTAACATGTTAATACCATTTCAATTCGTAAGTGACAATTTGAAAGCGCATTATAGGGTCCTAAAAATTTCATTGGAACCACTGGTGTAATTGTCTTCCTTTTAAGCAGTAATTCCTAAATACATGAAATTAAGTTGGCAGTCAAATAAAAATTTTGAAAGATGGGTCTTCCTCCCGGAGCAAGTCATAAAGAGCTTATACACGTGAAACTTCTTTAGTTACTAAATCAACCCTTCTACATAGCTTTAGAGTGAATATTTCTCTAAATTTTAAGCATTAGAAGATTTATCATTCATTAAATATAAAATAAGTTGCGACATAATTATGTAAAATGCAAAGCTACGCCGCACAGTAGTTAGGTTTCTATCTCGGATGATCACCCAAATTTGCATACGTTCATATTTCATTGAGAATAACAGTTTATATATGTTTGTTTTATTTCTTCTTCTCCCTTCTTTGGGAATATACATGTTATGGATTAAAAGTATTGGAAACATTTTTACCAGAAGTGAATGTACCTCGAAGCGCGTTCCCACTGCGCAGGCTCAGTGGTGGGAGGTTTGAAATTTAACACGCGCCATGCGCCAATCGCCTGCGACCATTCGAACAGGCTAGATCGTGTTTTAGTGGACTCCTGTCGAGTGACTCGGTACAAGCCCCAAATACAGTGAACGATTGAACAACGGTACGCCATCAAATTGCGTTGTACTGGGGAAAGCGGGTATGAAGACGTTGGGTATTATTCGCCAAGTGTTCAAGGATAAAAGCATGTCACAAACTGCAGTTTTCAAATGGCACAAGTGCTCCAAAGATGGCTGAGAGAGTGTAGAGGACCAGCCGTTGAACGGCCTTCGACTTCAAGAACCATCGACAACGTGCAACAATATAATCGCAGATCGTATTGGCATTGATAAGGTTATAGAGCACACCATTATCACTGAAAATATGGCGATGCGCAAGATTGGCGCTAAACTCGTCCTGAAGGCACCCAGCCACCTCCTCTCAGGAAACCGGCTACCTGCCAAGAAAAGGCTTCGCGACGATTCCCCAATCCTCTTACAGTCCCGATTTAGCACCATCAGATTATTTCCTATTTTCAAAAGTGAAATCCTCCCTCAAAAGACTTCAATCAAGAAGCTTGCACGCGTATCCTTAGAGAACTTCCGGAATCCGCCTGCCAGGGAACCTCAAGAGTCGTGGGAAAGCCGCTGGCAAAAGTATGTAGTAATTCAAGGGATGCACTTTGAAGAATTTTGAGGCAATGTAACTATTTCTGAAATATATCACTCGTCCAATACTTTACCCGATATATTTTATACAAATTATGTATCTACTTTTTCTACTTCTTAAAAATGTTCATTATTCACGGAATTCCGCCATGTCGGTTATGGAAATAAAAATCTGCCAGTGAATAGGAAACATTAGATAATTTCACATTTTATTTCTAGGTATTTATCATTGATTCAGTAGATTAAAAATATGTCCGTCATCTGGAGAAAATTAGTTTGACTAAATCAAAAGAGCCTCGATATAAATGAGCTTCATAATACGCTATCGTCTCTGGAGCTTATACTACTTCTGTTGTAGGAAACTCAATTTCTCCGCCGATATAACAATGAAACCCTATTCCACATACTTTAGCAGATAATTCTCTTTATTATCGTCGGTAGTTGGACACAAAGAAAAAAATCATAGCTACAGTTAATCATCATATGCGAGTTACATTTTTTTTAAGACTTATTAGAAACAATGAAGGTGATGAATAGTATAACTGGGAAATCTCAAAAATGATTAACTGAGTATAAGTTTCTGTTATTTATTGTAAAATAAAATATAATGGTGATTTTTTTGTAATTAACTAATATTTAAAATCCTGCTTGAATATTCCCTAAATTTTGGAAAATACCTCGTATAATAAATTAATGAAATTAGCCAAACAACATAATTACGTACCATAATCAGGCAACATGTCCGAAGTAATATATTAGGCAAGTCATTAGGAAATACGAATGATTTATACAGATTCATCTTTAAGGGTGCCAATATACTCGTATATGACTGCGATACGTGGTCGTTCAGTAGCTAGACCGCTTCCAGGTATACCTGGCCATCCACATCCTCATTCAAGCTGTGTGATTTTTGGTGTACTAGTTCTTCCAGGGAAATAACAGACGACACAGGGAGAGGAACTGGCCTCCCTTACCCTGCTGTTTGAATTTCACTTGCCGTTGGGCTTAGTACTAGTTGATCTCCATCCTTATCTATCATATCAATATTGATTACTGTGATGTTTTGGTTAAATAGAGAAGTTTACAAGAAAGGTGAAATGGCATAGTGAAAAGGCAACCATGGTCAATGGTTCTACAGAAAGTGAATGATCCATCAGGGAATAAGAAGAAAATTAGTGCATGCTTTTTAAGATATTGCAGGAAAATTACTAATTGAATCAGGAAAGATTCGAGAGAGTTAGAAAGAATACATAGTGGATCTATACGGTAAAGATATTAGGCCAGTAATTTTACACATAGAGAATACGTACGACGTAGTTCGGGATAGCTTGGGACCAAGCTCACTTGATTGCGAGGCAGAAAGGGCATTCAGAGAATTTAAACCAAATAAGGCCATAGTGGTAGAAAACATTCCCATGGAGCTACAGAAGGTTTTATTAAATAGCAAAAGGAAGAGTTTTTATGAGCTAATTTGTAGAATAAATTTATGAGAAATTTGGCCGAATCCAAAAAATAGGGAATACAGTCGTTCATGAGAACTCAAGAACAATAGCTTTGATTTCGCGCCATGGTAAAGAGCAAATCAATATCATCATTAAGAGAATCGAGAGGAGGGTAAATGGTTACTCTATGTATGATCAATTCGCACCAGTTCGGTTTAGGAAGGGGAGAGGCACGCGTGATGCCAATTGGAAAAATGAGATCACTAATCGAGAGGAATATAGAATATTTTGAAATTTTGAAAATTTTCGAGATTTTGAAAAGGTATTCGATAGAGTGAATTTGGAATAATTAATGATTATAGTTCAGAAATTAGAAATAGATTGCAGGGAAAGGAGGCTAATCCGCAACCTGTACATGTCTCAGACTGCTCAGATGGTGAACGGAGGGTCCGGACGGGCAGTGTTAGAAAGAGGTAGGGTTGTCTATATCACCTGTACTTTTGAATATGCATGTAGAGGAAATGGTGAGGGGTTCGGAAAGAACTGGAGATAGAAATAAAAGTTGATAGTTCTTCCGAAAAATTAAAAAGACTTGATGGTTAATCACGCTTTAGTTAGCCGGTCAGCTAAGGGGTCACTTTCATTGCTGAGTGCATAAGAAAATCATTGTGACAGTTATGGGATTAGGATAAATGAAAGCTAAAAAAGAGCTGTAAAGTTTTCGAGAAAGAAGACACCTAAGTTAAACGTTAACATAAAATATCATAAACTATAGCAAGTGGAACAGCTTGCATATCTTTGGTGTGCTTTGGACCAAGAGGGTCAAAGTAGTAGGGACATAAAAAGAATTACGTAGGGGCAAAGGAGGGAGCTGATGACAGTACCGTTGTATGACAACATTAGGAAAATGTAGGTGGAAATATTGTTTGGAACGTGGTTTTTTACATTGTAGAAATCAAAACGTCAGAGCAAGATGATATGCGTATATTATAGGTTTTTTATTGCGGGAATGGAGAAGAATGAAGCGATAAAATTGACGGGAAGGAAATCATACGGAGAAGAAAAAGTATGGTGGGAGAGAGCTTTGTTGGGAGCAAAAGAGGGGAGTGAAGATGAATGCATAGCATTTGGATTGGCGATGTAATGATAAAGATTTTGATAGAAGGAAGGACGCTAGGTGCAGGAATAGGATAGGCATGTAGGAGAGAATGAAGGAAGTACGCGGAGTTGAAGAGGCACGCTCCGCATTGTTGGGTTTCAGGTGTTTTCTTGATAGGCGAGGCTAAGAAATATAACTATAATTATTCTGCATTTATTAAAAATCTTAAACGATATACTGCCAAAAGTCTATAATTACACGGCAGTTTGATCAATCCATGATTTTCTCCGGTTAGGTCGCAAAAGAAGCATAAATTCTTCCAAAAATGTTCATTGATCAACACCAAAAGCAATTTTAAGGCTACGGTATTCAGGGTACTAAAGTTTATCATACATTCTATCCCTCCATATGATTGATGTTAATCAATAACTAAATATATCAATTTACAGTTCTGCTAATGCTTCTTTCAGGAAAGTATGCAATAATTAAATATATATGCCGCATGCGTTTTGTAAACGCACAAATAACGGCTTAACGCCATGCAATACTGTCTTGCTACGGCCTACAATCCTTAAATATAATACCTCGGAGCCATAATTCCATTTAAATGACTTGTACTTACGCGCATCCATGTACGTCCAGGCTCAAAGTAAAAAAATTTGCGTTACTACTTCATGTAGTATCCTCAATCCGTTACGGGCATTTCCATCTCACTTGCCATGACACGTCAGAAATTTTCTGCTCTGTCCAAATAAGAGGTATATAATGCGTAATTATGAGAGGCATATTATCTAAACGCCATAACGCACAATGGCGTAATCGTCAAAATAGGAAATTTTATTAAAAAGGGCATGTTGGCGGAAATGTCATGACATAGACATATAAGCCCTGAGACCCTCGGGAGGTTTATAAATAAAATGCAAATAATTATTTGTGCAAACGTTCTTGCAAGAGCGGATAACACAGAGAGAGCACAAAAAGAGTCCACGGGCAGGTTCGAGTATTTGCGCGGGACGCTGGCAAACACAGTAACCCTAGGCTTCGTAAAGGAAGTGTTCGCGGCATCCCATCCAATGATTTTATCCCCCTGGCGCAATAGGAAACACATTCCGGGGTTCAGGCTGTGTGCGCTGTCGCGAGGGCTATGCTCCTGGAGACAATGGACTCCGTACGTTGGGTGTTACGCGGGGCAAAGGACGTCGCGTCGTTCCCTACGGAGGAGGGAGAGACGCCCTTTCCGGGAGCCCCCTGGGGGAGATGAAGCAAGGAGTAACGAAGGGGGCGAGGTGAGGAAGGGATTTGCGTCGCTGAGGCGACAGATGATTAAGGGGAACGCTGGAGTTTGAGGGCCCGGGAAAAGGCTCCGCAGATCCATTGTCGGTGCATAAAAGCGCTTTGTTTGGGCCAATGTTTGCACCAGAGCTGCGACATCACCACCGGATGAGTTTGCCCCAGTGATGGGAGATTTGAATCTTCACATTGCCCACTTTCTAATAATAGCCAGGGGTTTTCTTTCCTCGGCTCACCAAAGAGAAGTATCAATTTAGCCTTTACTGTCGCGCTACCGTTACGAAATTTACATGAGAACTGCACTATTTCAATGTTGAATTTTGTTGAATTCTCTTTCTAATCATAAATTAAAAACTACCCCTCGGCAAAAAAAGTTTCGAGCAAAGACTAATTTACTCGAGTATGAAACTTAGTAGGGTTACACCATCAAGTGCAAAATCCACCTGCTAAGTCATAACGAATGAGTCGGAAATCACTCCCACCCTCACCACCTCCTCTTCCCCAACTACCATGCACAACTGAACTAAAGGTCATCACTTACATGATGGTGTTACGTGGGAACGATAGCTAAAAGATATTACCTGTTACGTGGGTCGTTCGAATGAAACGTAGGTAAGTGGAATGTCATATAGTAGGTAACTTTCTTCAGTAAAACTCGGTCTATGAAGAGGTATCTCGGTCTGGGCAGCCCCGTTGACAATTTCTTTTGTTTCAACAACAAGGAGTGATAATGAAACTTATCTTGGGAAGAAATTCTCCAAGTGATTTTTAAAACATATAAATGGCATAACCCTTGATATCGTAGCATTACCAGAAATATATCCTGCTAGCAGTTATGGTGTTAGGCTGTTACGTAACAGCACTGGAATTCAGCTCAATTCCAGCACTCCTACTGAACACCCAACAAGCACTTAAAATATTCTGTGTCCCAACTATAGTAAATAATACCGGCCTTAAAAAACACTCCAGATTTCCCATGGACAAATCAATCCAAAACTATTTCACAATCATAAGTTAAGGAAGCAAACGGAATTGGTGTATAAATAAAATGCACGATTCTAGAACTATATTCATGAAAATATAAGAATAAAAAGAGCAAGAAAAGAATAAAGAAATAGATAGAAGTGCCTTTAATACCGAGTTAAAGCCTATTTGAAACCAAATTCAAGTCCAGCGAAGATTAATTAAGACAACACCGATACTTAAAACGTCAACAAATTAAAAAAGCATTGCATGCCCCTTACGCACCGTTCTTAGAAAAATAGCGCACGAAGAGAGCGAGAAATAGATACTTAATTCTTTGGGATCTAAGTTAGGTAGTTACGTGTTAGAAGCATAACGTAAGGCTCCCTCTAAGGCTAACATAGCGATACATATAGCTAAAGGCACAAAAAAAAATTTGAACAACGCCTTTACATTCCATCCTCTTTGCTTTCGATCTAAGAAAACATATTGAAGTTTCCCCTAAAATCAGTAATTAAGGAAAACCAGGATCGAATGACCATAATGAATGGCGTAAAGGGATAATTCAGCGGTGCATGAGGTACGAGATCGAATCCTCAAAAGATAGATAGCGCCCCCTGCAAAGCTCCAATTCGTTTATCCAGCGCAAAATTACTGCCACAAGATAATTAAAGGAAACACTTTAGGAAACAGTACACATTTTCCAACATAGATTCAGCCAAATTTTTCAATATTTTTTATCCTTCGCAGACGGTGTCCGATGACAAGCCATTACTTCCACCTGTATACTGGCAATGGAATGGAACTGGAACGAACGCCCAAACTGCTAAAGAGATCAAATAAAATATAACGAATGAAAATACCAAAAGCAAGACCTAATTCCGATGATATCATGAATGCGGAAATACGCGAAATGAGATCGAAATATTGTTTTCAATTAATATATCATGTATTTTTTTCCTGACTAGTATCATAATGTTACAAAATAACAGTTATGTGAACATTTATGGCATTTATTAAAATAATACTTAAGAATAAGGCTTACAAGTCACATAATCGATTTTTGCCCAATTATCCGGCCGAATACAGACCTGTCCGAAGTAATTCGACAAAGAAAGAGTAAAACATACTGCCCTTCATTATTATTGGTACCGTTTACCCAAATGTCTGCATTGCATAATCATATGTCCATGTAATAAATTTTAATACGTTAATTCCGGTATATTACATTATTCATCAATATTATAACTATGGAAACCTAAGTGTCCCAGTCAATATTCTAAAAACGATAGGATAATTCTCTGAGACAATCGCTCCCCGTGCAACTACATAAGTATGAACTGAGATATAATCTGCACCAATTCTTAACTTTATATATTTATGAATTATAGCTTTACTGATTTTATACCTAAAGTAAAAATGCAAGGGTACCATCAACATTAATACTTAATCCAAATAATATCCATAGATATCAGAAAGTAGGTAACTATCTGAGTCCTTAATGAATTAAACAATTTTGTTGGTATGTATCTAACCAATCGCTATAGCAATATTAGTTTATGGCACATGAAAATACATAAATATAGTTGCTATACGTAAAGAGACCTTCCATAACAAACAGCAATAATTCCATTAACAATAATTAACGGAAAATTGGATGAAAGTCTTAACTACCTTATCCTACATTGACGTTTAAATCCTATAAACCACAAATTCTTTTCATTGTGACAATAAAAAGAACTGGGGATCGTTTAATCCTGTCAACTATGAACTTTTCTAAGGTTAAGCTGATTGCAATGTGTGTCATTTTCAATCCTCTTGATCTTGTCATATTTAAGAAACATTCGGCGATTTCATAAAAGATTACTCCTAACACGAATGGGAATGTCATTCAAATCAACACATAATCATAAAGCACGCAAAACATGGGGCAAGAAAAATTATTCTTCCAGAGAATGCAAGCGAAGATAAGAAGTTGTTTGAAATAAAGACGGCACATGGAAAACAAGCCCTGGTGCAAGGACTAGCCAGAACAGTTGCAAGTTATAGAAACGCAATTTTCCTCGTGAAGAATTAATACAACAAACGTTCGAAATTTCATTTTTTCCAGTATTGTCCAGGTGAATCTTTCCAAGAGAAAGTATAGATTTAAACAAAACGGAACAAACTTCGTTGCTCGTGGTTGATGGAATAAAATTGATAGTGATCGAGTAGCACAATGACAGCGAAAGAGAGAGAGAGAGAATGGAAGAGGCACGAAAGAGTAGGGTGACTATCGGTAATATCAGGAAAAACTTTCATGCGACGGCAAATGAAACCCTAGCAGCCTCCGCCACCCTTCCAACTCGGTCAACGAAGCACAACATCCCACATTATATTCTTAGAGATGACGAGACAAATGCGATAAGGAATGAAAAAAACATCTTCAAGCTCAGGTGCTGCTGTTGTTCTCAGAGAGATGGTTTGGAGTTTTCATTAGCTATAGCAAACCTTTCATTTTATTTCTCTGGCGTGGCCCTCTTTCATTGGGGAAACTCTGACGCCTGCACTGCCCTTATTCTTTTTAGCAAAAACACAAAACAACGTATTGCATTCCCTAAAATGAAGAAATTCCGTTCTATTTCGCCAACAAATGATGAAACTGGGAGTTGTGAAAACCAATTACATCAATTCACAAGAGCCTATTTTTTATCTAAGCACAATTAATCGTTTTATCAAAATTTATTTCGTTATACATTACACTTAAACAAACAATTCTCTGTAACAAGACAGTTACTAACATTTATTTCATTAAATGTACAAATTTAAAGTTTTTATGTTTATTTCAAAATAGGGCCTTCCACAGCTCATATTTATTTTTTCTTGTACCTACATTATATTCGCAATTCAATATACCTAATATTAATAAGCTGAAAGGAAATTAAACCTTATGAATTGGCTAATATTTTTCATGAAGTTTCCTACAAGCTATAAGAGATAATTTAATAATCCCACAAGAATGTACTACTAAACTAATTTCTGTCATTTTATTATAAGCATATTTTATTGCAATCAAGTGACATCCCATGGCTGTTAATTAAATATTCTCTACACTATGGATGAATCCGTACCATGTCATTCTTAATCCGTTCGACCTAAACCGACCGCTTATTTCTTATGAATAAAAGATTTTCCAATTAACTCAAATTTAGTGGGCTCTCAAAAATTAATCGTCTTCAGCGTACCTTGAGCGTTGAATTCCAAGGCACGAAAATCATTTGGGAATAATTTGCCTCTAATGCCATATAAGCATTCCGTATAAATTCTCCAAGAGTTATAAGCAATCCCGACTAGTGTTAGGATAAATACGCCCGTAAGGTAAGCCAACGGCCATGGTTTCAAATTACAATTTCAATAAGAACCTTATTTTAATAGGATGAGTTTTTCTGAGTAGAACATACAGATACAAATTTACCAGGTACTCAATTTCAGCATATTC
Source organism: Hetaerina titia (assembly GCA_037158775.1). Lineage (NCBI taxonomy): Eukaryota > Metazoa > Arthropoda > Insecta > Odonata > Calopterygidae > Hetaerina > Hetaerina titia. The sequence continues at coordinate 17,548,879 of CM073773.1, forward strand.
ATACTTACATACTCGCACATATGTAATTTTCAATATCTCACTTCATATATATATATATCAGAGTTTTTACGAGTCTTAAGACAAGACTCGTAAAAACTCTGATATGGAGCGTAGCTATGTACGGCGCGGAAACGTGGTCGCTGAAGTAGGAGGATAGACGTAGATTGGAGGCTTTTGAAATGTGGGTGTGGAGAAGAATGGAGAAGGTGAAATGGACAGAAAGGAAAACAAATGAGGAAGTACTAGAAATGGTGGGGGAGGAGAGGGGTTTGTTGAGAGAAATCCTATGGAGGCAGGAAAAATGGATGAAAGGCGTAGTGAGCGGTAGTGGAATGTTGAAGAGGGTAATAGAGGGGAGAATGTTGGGCAAGCGAGCTAAGGGTAGGAACAGGATAGGGGTGTTGGACGGGATGAAGGGAGGAAAGAAGTACACCGAGATGAAGAGGGACCTGATATAGATTAGTTTGCTAGGTGGGGAGTCACAAAATGTTTATTTGATAGTTGTGTCCATCCAAAAACCTACCTTAACCGGTAGATTACGTAATAATATATATATATTTTTCTAACACTTTTGTCACTTTTTTGAAAATCCCACGGACGTGCACAATAATGTAAATGGACTAGTCTACACAAACACAGAAACAGAAACATAAAAGAGGGACTCACTGGGTCTCGAATTTTCGGTGGTGCAACCACCTTTCTCAATAGAAATTCGGAACAGAACTCCTCTCTCTTTCATTAAGAGTCCCTCTTTTATGTGTTTCTGTTTCTGTGTTTGTGTAGAATACTCCATTTACATTATATATATTTGAGTGTGTATGTTATATATATATATATATATATATATATATATATATATATATATATCGATGATGCGGAAGTACTCACGAGAGCGATATAACTTTTGGACGGCACAATAGAACACAGAATAAAACAGATAACACGTTAAAGGACACTCACACTGTAGATGATTTAAGCTTTCGGCCTACTCCGAGGCCTTCTTCAGGTCAGACTCATATATATATATATATATATATATATATATATATATATATATATATATATATATATATGCATACATATATATATTATATATATATGCATAAATATATATATATATATATTATATTATATTATATATATGTCATCCAAGAGAGATGAAAGGAATATATAAAAACACTGTATGGTAAAGAACAGAGGCCAACAAGGTTAGACGTAGAAAAGGAATATGACGTAGAAGAAGCTTAGGTCCAGGCATACTCGACGATGGAATAGAAAGGGCATTAAGGGAGATGAAAGCAAATAAGGCCGTGGGGGTGGACAACATTCCTGTGGCACTATTGAAATGTTTAGGAAAATATGGGAAGAAGACCCTCTATGAACTGATTCGCAGTATCTATGAGGAAGGATTCTGGATCCGCCAGGAATCTGGCCGGAAGATTTTGTGAGATCAGTGTTAGTTCCTATTCCGAAAAAGGTAAAGGCTACATCATGTGAAAATTACAGAACAATTAGTTTGATATCCCATGCAGCTAAAGTTATTCTCAGAATCATCAACAAAAGGATAGAGAGCAAGGAAAATGATTGCTTAAGGGATGACCAGTTTGGGTTCAGGAAAGGAAGAGGTACGCGTGATGCCATTGCAGTAATGAGATCACTAATCGAGAGGAATATAGAATACATTCAGGACGTATTTGCCTGTTTCGTAGATTTCGAAAAAGCGTTTGATTGAGTGAATTGGGAAAAAATAATGCGTGTATTGCAGAAAATAGAAATGGATTGGAGGGACAGGAGACTGATCCGCAACCTGTACATGTCTCAGTCTGCTCGGGTGTGAGTGGGGAACGGAGAGTCTGGATGGGCGGTGTTGAAAAGGGGTGTAAGGCCGGTTTGTCAATTATCACCGGTGCTGTTCAACGTATATGTGGAGAAAATTATTAAAGAGGAATGGGAAGAACTGGAGGTAGGCATGAAAGTCGGAGGGGAATTCGTAAAATCGGTTAATGACCGAGCATTAGTTGCTCAGTCAGTGAAGGGGTTGCAATCATTGCTGAGTGAATTGGAGGTTCAGTGCGATAGATATGGGATGAGAATCAATATTGATAAAACAAAGGTTAAGCGATTTTTCAGGAAGAAAAAGGCTATGCTAAACATTAAAATAGGAGGGGAAAAAGTACAGTTGGTAGAAAAGTTTACGTATCTCGGAAGTGTTTTGGACCAATACGGTCAAAGTAGAAGGGACGTAAGGAAAAGAATTGCGGTAGGCAAGGAGGCTTTCTCAAGGAGGGAGTTGATGACGGGAACGTTGAGTAGGGAGGTTAGGAAAAGACTCGTAAAAACTCTGATATGGAGCGTAGCTATGTACGGCGCCGAAACATGGTCGCTGAAGCAGGAAGATCGACGTAGATTAGAGGCTTTGGAAATGTGGATGTGGAGAAGAATGTAGAAGGTGAAATGGACCGAAAGGAAAACAAATGAGGAAGTACTAGGGATGGTGGGTGAGGAGAGGGGTTTGTTGGGAGATATCCTATGGAGGCAGGAAAAATGGATGAAAGGCATATTGAGCGGCAGTAGGATGCTGAAGACGGTGATAGGGGGAGAATGTTGGGCACACAAGGAAGAGGCAGAAACAGGATAAAGATGTTGGATGGGATGAAGGAAGGAAAGAAGTACACAGAGATGAAGAGAGACCTGATATACAGTAGATTGCTGCTTTGGGTTTTATTTGGAGTTACAAAATATTTATTTGATAGTTGTGTCCATCCAAAAACCTACCTTAACCGGTAGATTACCTAATAATAAAAAATAATATATATAGACGATATAGAAGCACTCACGAGAGCAATATGACATTTGGACGGCCGAAAGCTCAAACAAGCTGTAATTCGTCAGTCAGCCAAGGGGTTGCAAGCATTGCTGAGTGAATAGGAAATTCAGCGCAAGGGATGAGTATGTTTATCGATGAAACAAAGATTATGCGATTTTCGAAAGAAAAAGGATAAGCTAAACATTAAAATAGGCGGGGAAAAAATAGAGCAATTAGAATTTTACGTATCTCGGAAGTGTTTTGGACCAACACGGTCAAAGTAATAGGGACGTAAGGAGAAGAATTGCGCTAGGAAAGAAGCTTTCACAAGGAGGAGGGAGTTGATGACAGGGAAGTTGAGTAAAGATATTAAGAAAAGACTCTTTAAAACTTTGATGTGGAGCGTAGCTGCATACGGAGCGGAAACGTGGTCTCTTAAGCAGAGGGATGGAAGTAGATTGGAGGCTTTTGGGTTATGTGGGTTTGGAGAAGAATAGAGAAGGTGAAATAGAGCTAAAGGAAAGCAAATGAGGAAGTACTAGGGATGGTGGGCGAGGAGGATGTTCCGCGTCCGCCCGGCAAGTGGAGAGATCCGGTGGTGAAGTCCCGTTCACGGAAATATTTTTACGCTTGTGAGTTGCTCAATTCCGCCTTCCCCACCACAGTTTTTGTCCTTTAATTGTGTTCCTATTCCTTTTCCTAATATCTATTTCCATGTTAATGAATATATATATATATATATATATAAACACTGATATAGATTGTTGAATTACAGAAACACAAATAAAGGACAATCACATATAGAGTTTTGATGTTTCGACGGCCCAGCTGTAATCATCCCAAAGGGCAAATAGAGTTGTCCTAATATTTTAGATCTAAGAACGTTATTTCCAGTAATTTAAAAGACTGTCCTCCGAAAGGAAGCTCATTTTACACTTTTAAAGGTTCCTGTTCCATAGCCTTCCAATAAACGAAAAAGAACGGTAACTGCATTAATAATAAACTAAATAATATATTTCTATATACTTATATCATTAACTGGATGAAACACTGAAATCTGTTCAAAACGAATTCTATAATTTGTACATTTTATAATAATTAAATAAAAATAATTTTTTTTAGACTATTTGCAAAAAATAAAAATTATTCTTCATTTGCTAAAATGTAGCGGAAATTTATTTGAGCGGCCACCATTCATTTAAGGTAAGGCAAAATTACTCAAGTTCTATCCGGTCGACAGTAAGACAAAACACAAAGTGAAGAGAGGTAGGCAACATGAAATACGGCCAAGAAAGTAATTGGATAACAGCATTCCACTGAGATCCTGAGCTCTTATAAGCCCAAAACAAGAGAAAATAAAAGAATACTTTCTGCTCCTGTCTTCCGAGCCCTACCTCCAGCCATATAAAATAATTTTAGCAAGGCAGTCGTTCAGACACGACATTATTTTCTTTCTATAATGGTTCAAATAATGCTAGGAATTCATCATATGCTTTTTAGCCTAGAGGCTATAATTGTTCATAGCTTTTGTTTATTCGGTAGTTCAAAAATTAGGGAAATTTAAAAAGTGTCTTTCACACACCATCCTCTCGTTCAGTTGGCGTGAGTTAGGGCATAAATCTGATACCAGAAAAAGGCATAAAACTGGTATGGCATATTAATCAACTTCCATGTGACCTCTACACCTTTCACCCTTTCAATATCAAATCTCCGAATTCGTCTCACTCCCCCTGACTCTCACATGCATAACACAGCCCGAAATATCCTCTCCGAAGGTGGAATTACTTCCCCCAACCGTCCTTTTATTATACTTTCCACCCCCAACCCTGTTTCTCGTGATGCCGGACCTCCCCTTTCACCTCACCCGAATCCATACCCTCCAAATCTCCGCTTCATTAGCACCTTTTAATTTCTCCCCAAGGGTGTCCCAAAAACTCATATCCCGTCCTATTTATAGCTCCCTTTCCTTGTGCTCCCGGATTTCCCTTTGTATATTTCCCTCTGTTATTATTCACTCCCGCATTCCTCACGTATAGCCCTTAACTCTTCTCACTCACAACCCCAATCCATTCGAGGCCACTTTCCACTTTCTCGCCTCCAGGTATTTCATTCTCTTCCATAACCTTCTTGTCCCTTCGGACCACTCCACTCTCATGTACGCAGTCCTCTTCCTTATTCCTTTCAGCTATTCGCTTTCTAATTTTTAAGGTAAAAAACCCGTGGTTGCGAAATACAAAATATATTTTTGCGACACAATGTTTAAAGAACCATTCGGACACGGAGCGGAAGGAGTAATTAAATTGCTACGAAAGCCAGGATTAAAACAAATAAATATTAGTTACGTTGCCACAAGCAGGGAGCCTCTTCATTATCTGCCGTTCTTACATCACGAACAATAAGTCTTATGTTCATGAATATCAATAATAGTTATCCCAGGAAGCGGAAAATGTACTCTTGAAATACCACGTTGAACGGCATTCCAAACAATTCATAGCATGTCGTGAAAAATATTTCTAGTGGCAAAATCCGGAGGATAACATGGGAAGTCCTGGGGATATTAATGAACACAATTCTTTTCTCTACAATTATTTTGCATTCAATAAAATGAATTCCCTTAATCGTACTACAAGCGATTGAATTCCGAATAAGAATTTTACTGTGAATAGCGAATAAAACAAGTACAATTCTTTCCAAACTATTCCATCTTAAACACTCATTCGGACCCCTTTCGAATCCATGAATATATTCCCTTTCATCTACTCTTCGTTTCTGGTCATGCACAAAGGAAACTGCAGTTTGCAAATGATCAGTTTAATTCATTGCTCTTCCCTTTGAAGTTACACTTGAATAACGGCATGAAACCCTCATTCTCTATCTGCTCCACGTTTACGTTTTCATGAAACAACTTAAAGAAAATATTTTTTTAAATGAGCATATTGAGATTCGTCATTCCTGCTTCAATTCAGATAATTATCGGATGATTAAAATGTTTTTGTTCCAGTTAGGTTGTCTAATAGATGCCTTCAAATTTCATGGTACTTATTTACCTCAGCCGTTTATATCTGCATTTAGTAAAAATAAGATTGCATTCATTATCCACTTCATTGCTATCGAAACCTCGGAAACAACTGGTATGGATCCCTCTACAAAATAAATTTCACACATGACTTCACACATTCGTTGACATCCTGAATAGCAAGGCTCATTTAATATTCAAGCGCATTCGGTATAGAAAATATACATAAAACAAATCTACTACCTGTTATACTGTCTCGCATCGTTCAGCTTTTCTGGCTGATGCCGTCCTCAAACATAACGACCACCGAGGGAACGAGATAAAAGTAGGTGGGTTAAAGGTGAGTGAGCGGGTGTTCTAGGGCAGGGGGAGGAGGCCGGTCGAGTGGTAGAATCAAAGAGACTGCGGATGTGTCTGGAGAGGAAGGGCGAGAGGAGCAGGAGGGTGTGCCTTCCTTTATCAAATATGGTCAAACAGACACCAGTGAGCTCAGGCGCGCGAAATAACGTCGACCGAATGGGAGGAGAGGCGAGAAGGTGCGAGGGAGGAGGGAAAAGCCTCTCGCTCCGTCCCTCTCTCCAATTTAGCGGTATCGTTCGTCAGGGGCTCATATCGGGTTTCCGGGTAAACAATGCGACCCTTAGCGATCCTCGTTTTAATTCCGGTAGTTACAGCGCCGAAGCGTTATCGCTTTATACATCGTGCGGGCCAGCGATAATGGAGTGTTAATCAAGCTCCGAGAATGAGAAATTATTTGGGTAATTAATAACAACCCCATTCTCCGCGGTAGGCCGACGCGGAGTGGGGATGGGAGGGGTTTGGATGGGCGGTTATGGACAGAGCGAGGGCAAGAGAGAATGAGATGGGGTGGAATGGATTCGAGGGATCCCCACGCGTGAACTTGGCTGGTGCCTTCGCACGCAAGAACACGCGGGAGCCGCTTTCCGTCGCACTCGCATGCGTGGCGCGCAGAATTCGCGCGGAACTAAATGGGAATTCACTGAGCGGGTCACACAAACACATTAATGAAACGAATCAGACGGTTCACAACGCGGAGAACCGCCGAAGACCCGAGAGTGTGGGTTTAGCACTTACACCTATCGCCTCCTATCAGCATACTTATGGAAGTGAATATCTCACCTCCCTCCTCCTCCTGTTTCCTTAATGAAGGATACACTTCGTTTTATCGTCACAGTTTCCGTACACAGCAGATGGCGTATATGTGCGGATTCAAACACATTGCAGTAGGAAGCAAAGCTTTCGCCGCTTAACACCCTATGCAAAATGATAATTGCACCAGCGCTTACATATGGCGACGAGTCCAACGGTGACTCCCCTTACAGCTCCTTTCTGCAAATGAAACCGTATTCATTTGCTACTGCTAATCTATATCAGCACTCCCCGCGGTACAGGTAACACTTCCGAGGACATTGTGATAAAAGCTAATTCACAGCCAGTAATTAAATGAGGTAGTTTGTTTCATTTTCTTCCCAAAGCTCGGTGTGTCTATCATTAAATAAGAGTTGAGTTCAAGTTTATCAAAAAATCATTGAATAATTTAGATTCAGAGAAATTTCTTCTTTTAATGACATAACTCAAACTACAAATATTTTATCGGTTGTGATTTCGGATGAAATTTCCTCACCTAAAATCTATCATAACACATCCAATACGTAATTAAAAAATCGATTCTTCTCACCCGTGTCATTCAGGCATACACGCAAGAATAAGGAATTATTCAGCTCATATTTTAAGCCACACTTCAGTCAAATTTCGCTTGGCCTAAGATCAATCTCTTCAAATAATATACATTTATTAAGAGTATATCGGAGAGAAAGGCGTCGAATTCTATAAATGAATCAAAAATGCGTCCGTCCAGTTAGCTAGCGCATGGATGCTCGGAATGTGCGAAATTCACTCGTGAGAGCAATACGTCTCGTTCGATCAATTTAACCTAAGTTCGGAGGAAATAGTGAGAGAGACTTACATTGAAAGTCATTTGCCTGATTAATTGGCATAAATCTGATTTATAGAGTTGAATTTATGACCGAATTAGCCTCAGTTACCATTCCGCCAAAGGACTGCAGTCATTGTTGAGCGCATAACAAGATCTAGGCGAGAAGTTTGTAAAGTACATAAATCATAACAAAATGAAGGGAATGAAGTTCTCGCAGAGAAGGGAAGCGCTAAGCATTTAAGTAGAAATGCATAAATCATTTAAGGTGGAATAGTTCACGTATTTGAGAAGAGTTCCGGACGGAAATGGACATTGCAAAGATAGCACAAAGAGAAGTATTACACAGGGAAGCATTCACGAATAGGAAAGAAGTAATAAAAGAAACTTAAGCGAAGACGCATATTAAAGTCTGGAGAAGTAAGCTTTGATATTGAGCTCAAAATCTTATGATCTCAAAATCTCGAAGAATGAGAATCAAAGCGGATAAGAGGCTAATGAGATGTGCTTATGGAGATAGATGAAGAACACATTTCTCAGGGGCAAATCCAGATGTGACTGGTACGTTTAAGAGAGACTTAAATATTGGGAAAGAAAAAGCGATAAAAGGTAAATAGAAGATATATTTTAAGATATTTTAGCGTTATATACCATCGTGGAAGAGAGAATGTTCCCGAAATCGGGGGAGCAGGAGGGATATAATTTTGTACTCATGAAAGTGAGCAGAAAATGAGGTTCTCCAGGAGGTAATAACACAGTGTACAACTTGATTAGTTTTCCGTTTTCGGCATTAATTGAATCATAAGAATCATGACAATTCTGATGCGACTCCTATAATGTAGTTGTTCCACACATGGACCCATCTGTCGACCATTTTTATCCACAAAAGTTCTTAAATGGTATGACCCCCAAAAATCCATATTTTGATCACAAAATATGCAATTTCACATTAAAAGAATGAAATTAGACACGGACGTGCGTTCTGATGGAGATACTTTGAAGACAACGTTTTTCATGACAACCAAAACATTAGAAACGAAGTTAGGTGTCCAGAGGTATCTTAATTGAAAGGTAATGCCTTGAAGAGTATATGAGATTTGTTCGTCCGAGGTCGATATGCAACCATTCAATTATTTCATTTCAGGGGAAGATATGGTAACATTCACCCACTTAATAGCTTTCTCAATATCAATAAAAGGTAGTCTATCGATTAATAGGTTTTTGACTGACTCTTAGCACTATTATTATATTTTACGCATATTCTACCCTTTGATGGTACCCTTTGACACAGTTGACCCATGATATCGAGAGTAAAAGCATTTCCTCTGCCAATACAACCCAAAAGCACAACTGAATCCCTTCCACCGCGTCGAAGCGGTAGCCCATGGGAGTGAGTTTCAATGAAATGAATCTATGTCCAACTATTATAGCGAATTTTATTACCAAATGCGTAAGTGTAGTTAAAACTGACATATACGCACGTCGATGATAACGATTAATGATTTTCCTGATCTGATTTGATGACCTGATCCGGAGTAAACAGACTTTATAATTACGAATTTTGTCTTTGAAGCAATTTCTCAGAAGCAATTCTCAATATGTCCTAACTTGAAGAGCTTTTGCTCTTCGGGTTTTCCGCAAGACTACAATTCTGGAATTTGAAAGATATGCCGTGACTACTATGTAAATCAAATATCTCATTTATTAAGAAAATAGGAATCTCGTTTTATTAAAAATTTTCTGGAGCAGCAATAGCTCCTTGAAAATTAGTTCAATTGAATCAGTTAGCATATAACTTCTTGCGTTGGCATCGGAAATGTTTAGCATACGGTCGATCATTAAAAATATAAATTAAAATAACTTCAGAACCTCTGTGCGGTAATTTTGAAAGCAGCTACAGAAAAATTGAAAGGTAACACTTCACAATTAAGTATGAGTAATACTTAGATGTTCCCTATGCGCATGAAATTTGTATCCAAGAAATATCACAAATTCCGACGAGAGACTTCATTATGTGAAGAATTATATCACAACAACGGAATCATTTTATAGGCATACGAAACACGAGCGGACCGAGATGCTAACATAGTATTTTCCCAACCCGAGGGAACGGGTTCGAATCCTGGAAGTGGTAGATATTTGTCAGTGATATCCCGATCCTTACTTTAGGTGCTTTGTGGAGAGCACTTGAAGTGAGTGCGGCGTCCATCGGTCGGGACGTTAACCTGCGGACCCCATGGCGCCTTTCGTTAAGAGTAGGTTAATGCCGACGCCGGGTTTCTCCCCTCCCTCCTTTCCCATTCATCCCTAATGGCCCAAACAACCGTAACTGTCGGTCGCCTCCCCAAAAAACTACTACTACGATACACAGAAGAATATCGAAGCAAGATAACCGGAGAGGCTTACGGTAGATATTTAAAATTTAACCACTATTCTTTTGTGACACCATGACGTCTGCCACAGCATAAATTCAAAACATTCATCATTGAGAGAAACTGTTAACATTTTTAAGTTCAATTTCAAGTTATTCATAACTATTTTATTTTAATATTTTACTAAAATTTCCCGAAGTACCTTTCAATGCAATGGAAAATACGCCTGAAAATTACTTTGATGTTATTTTTCACATGACTTGTTCCTTTCATTCAGGAGAATAAAACATGATAGGTTCATACTGAGTATGGAGTGCGTCTTGTTTATCATAAACCTACCAAATAATTATGGAAATAAAGTTAAGCAAGTACGCCGTATTTGAATATATATCCTTATACTTATATTCAAACTACTGCGAGATGTTATTCATGCGAAGAGCATAATTGATGGTGTCTATCGATATATCTGTAATAATTAATTATCTTATATTGTTAAACTCAGGAGCAATGGCCTCTAATTAAATGATATAAAATAATAACCCTCCTGTTTGCCCTCGCTAAACTCACTCCGCCGTCACTTCTCCTGTAGAAGAGAAATGATACTTATAATACGTAGAAGACAGTATCTTTAAAAGACTTCCTTACAAACAACATTTTAATAATCTTATTAAATTCATCAAAATTGTGTATTTTTATTTTAGTTTTTGATGACAACTTGTTAATGTACAATTGTTCGTGACCAAACAAAGATCTACCGATATATATCAAATAAATGTTGAAGCTCCGACCGAGACATTTACTGATGGTGATAGCTACATCTGCACTAACGTCCGCCGCAGATGCCGCAGCATTTATTTTTTTCAGTATGATAATACTTTCTGTAATAATTTTGATAAAAAATCTCTTTTTGCTGTGGTCATTTTCATGGTTCCTCCATTTTACTGACGTCTGTTAACCTACTCCTATTTTCGCGCTCGGCGCCGCGATGTTTACACCGTAACCTTAGTAACTCGACTATCACGGCAGATTCAACGGTATTTAGCGGACGAGGGGTCCCTTCAACAAAGGAGGAAGGTTCCCTTTATGTGAGTTCCTTCAATGAAGGGAACATTTCCGTTCTCGTACAGAAATCCTTCCTGCTGCCAGCACTTACGCCTTAATAAAGGCTCCCTTCGCAGGAACGATCCGAGCCTTAGACATTTTCCCTTGCACATTCTTCAACAACGGCATGGGTTTATAAGGGGTAGATTTTCAAATTGTGCTAAACTTTGGAATATTTTGTTTGAGTTCTTGCAGTTTCAAACTGCGGAGAAAGGTTTATGATAAAAACAAGAAAGCTCACTTAATGTCCTTTCTGATGACCTTTTTCTCGACTTAGCATGACCATTTTTTCCACTTAATGTTCGCCTAAGGATTATATCCTGTAAGTAATAAAAATGAACTTCACATGAATTTCTTATGGAAGTTCATTTGAATGGCCTGGAGTGGATTTGAGTCTTAAAGTGTGTTAGGAAGACTGGGGGGTGGCGAAATGTAATATTGTGCAAAGTTTGAACGTCGTTCTGGATATTGAAAAACTGAGCATTTGAAAAAATCGTAAACATTTTCAGTTTTACGCATACCTTAGAATGGAAAGTATGGGCTATTAAGTTATTATTAATTGATAATTAATTTATTCCCTTGTGATCATTTAAATTGAATTTATTTTCATAACTCAAGCCTATGCCACAAATGATTGCTTTAATTTCGAAATTAATTTTTTTTCGGTAGGTGCTAGAGTAGCAATGTTGAGTTTTAAATGGTCAAGATTTTTATTTTGGATAAAAAGTAAAAACATATCTGCCATTCAGCTGTCTATTTGATTAAGATGCATGTCAATTCCACATTGGGATATGTAAAAATCAGGAGATTATCATACAAGTACAGCAGTGTAATATGGTTGTGCGATTCTACATAGCCATATATTCATTTGATCTTAACCTAACGCATTTAGAGATACTGTGAACTATATTCCACGTATTTTCTTACGTGTCATACCCGTAAACCATTTTCATAATTCTGCATCATGAGGTGCTAAAAATGTACAATAGGTAGGTAGTAGGTAGTTATATCAATCTCTTAGCAGTAATTCTATACCCCTAGATGTTACCACGCCTTAATAGATCTCTTATTTATATTTTTTTCGATAAGCCATGGACATACTTATGGAAGGGAACTTCAAAAAATATGCTTTTTAGAAAGCATAATCCCATGTAAACATTTAAATTATTGAAAACATTGTCAGTTGTAGACATTTTCAACGATAATTCAAAGGAAAATTTTACAAACATGTTAGAATACACGGAGACGATATCCCGTATTTGTATGGTTTTGCTAGGTCGTTGTGGCTCAAGTCCAAGTCGACGGAAACCCTCATCCTAATTCCGGAGATAAACTCAGGCTAATTGATTTTCACGCGGCCAGTCAAACCCAGGAAACTATTGATACCACATGAAAAGGAAATATTCTATATCCCGTTTCCTTGCGTGCGTTATACTACTAAAATCAAGATTCATTATATGGTGACTTCGCCGTGTAAACAAACCTCCAGACGACTATGGATAGGCACAGAAAATAAAAACCTAACATTTCATACGATTAAAATACGAACTTCACATAAGTTAAAATATTTTTAAGCTCAAATAAGTTTTAATACTGTTGAAGTTTCTACAGGAAAACTTTCCTTATTGAGTTGAGATAACTGAATTGAGATGCTCATGCACCCAGTTTTCAAAATAACATTCATGTTATCACTTATAACTAGAAGTGATTCCTCAGCGAGGGTTTTATTTTTATAAAGGTGTTAATATTCATTAAATGATGAAATTCAGCCAGCGTACGAATTTGCCACATTTCCTCCAACATACGATAAACCAAAATTAGGTATAATTTTTCACGTGCTAAAAGCGCTTGTCTGGGCGTTTATATACTTATTTGGAAACAGGTAGGCTTAACATGTTAAGCTAAAATCTATAACCTAAACATGGTGCCTCATTTCTGAAACAAAACCAATAAAAGCACAAATAAGTATTACCTTCAATGATATCTCATGAGAGTAATAGAATAATACAGATAATGAACCAAAAGTATCCACGGAGTTCATAACAACGGTGATATGAGATAAAACGGTTTTAGGCTTTATTTGCGGACGTTATCCATCACAGAGACGACGAAAAAACTTTGTAATATCCACTTAATTATTTATATTGATACCACCCGGGTTTCGTCATGCCTCAACATGATGATGTCGCGACACGGCGAAATGTCGGTCGAATTAATAAAATATATTCAGTGGATTTAACAAAGTTATTTTCATAATGGTAGTGAGCAATGAAGCCGTTTTTCTCCTCAAATAATTTCGCACAAAAAAATAAAGTGCTCACTGGAATTCAAAAATTGTGGCTGAGTGTGAGTACTTCTCGTAAAATATTGTAATGATATATATATATTCCTCAAAAGAAGTATCGAGTACCTAGTATGTAAGCTAGCACTCTGGGAGATGTTCGATCCATCCCGAAGAGCTGAAACTTTCCCCGCAGCAGCTTCGGAGTATCCCATAAGAAATGCATGTCGATAGGGGGCGTTTGCTCACACAGGAGGAGATGACGTGGGTTAGGGAACCGTTCGACTATCGAATGTCAATATTGGAAAATAAAAAAAATTCCCTCTTATCAAGAATCACACGGCCAAGATCACTCAGTATAGAGAATATTAGAGCAAAGCGGATTACCAGTTAACGGGTGAACTCCGCTAACACTTTCTCTTTCTATGGATCAGGGATAATCATTTAAGTGTACAAAATTTGAGAAGAAAGAGGAAATATACACGAACATGTATGCATGTAACGAACACGCATGTAACCCTAAAACGTCAAAGCCAAATGGTTCGATGATGACACTACATTTTATTGGAGGCTACTGAAAAATACTGTAAAAGTATGCAAAACGTCTTAATATATCCCTGGGAACATGAATAGTATAACTACAAAATATAACTCCTCAAACCACACCCGGAGTATAAACCAATTTAGCGAAATTTTTCAAAAAAACATATTGAAATGAAATTATTGATTTTGTAACTCCACACTCTTTATGTTATACAATTTCCATAAAGTTACGCCGGAGACAACAAATTTTCAAAGTAACATTGAGAATAAAGGAACTAATTTATATGAGATATCGAACTAGTTCCAGTACGTTATTAAGTGCTTGAAAGATTGCACTTCTAAATATAAGCTCTAGCTCATTGGATCGCTGAATTTTCTTTATGACACCATCAATGAATGAACCGACAAAAAGCAAGTTGCCTGGAATCAAAAGGAAGTTAATGTACAAAAGCAATGTGTATAGAAAAATACGGAAATTTTACTCAACGAAAATGACCGTTGATAAAAAATCAGATGCCATTCGCAAAATACACGAGAGTAAAATTTCCCCCAAAGCTATGGATATGCCCATACTATTGCATGAAATTACCAGTCATTTACTATTCTATCAAATAATTAACTCCCTTAGCGAAACTTAAAGAGCAGAATAATTGCAATTTCAGAGACAAGTGAAGTCAGCATTCGCCTTGCTTCGGTCCCTGAAGAGACAAATGTCGGAATAAAATTACAATTTCGCGAAGATGACCGTGCCAAACCCGGTTCAACGTCTCTAACTCGGTGTGTATTCATCCTGTAGAAATTCAAATAACCTCAGAGTGTAAGGAAGACTTCAAATGAAAGAAGAGGATAAAAAAAAGTCGCGACGCCGATACCAAGTTACTGCTCTTTCTTTTCTCGCTGAGACTCTTTCGATGAAAGTGCAAAAGAACACCAAAAATATCCACGAACGACGTCCGTTATATTCTTTCACCAACAATCTCTGTGTGGTGAAGGCATGAAATCCGTTTTTAGGGTACAATACTTTGGTTGCACGTGCCTCGAGCTAAATCTTTTTTCCAGGAAATACATGTAGGTCTTTTTTTTTCTTTTTTTTACTTCCCCGCTTCCTCTTTTTAATTCTCCTTCCTCTTTCGTCACACTTTCAAACATAAAGGTACACACACTTCCACATGAGCCTCTCGTTCCCCTATTTCTCCTTCGCTCTCTCTCTTTTACTCACATCTATACCCTTAAACCTTTTAGGGCGTAAAGGGTGCGCTTTCCGTGCCAGCGGCCCAAATCCAGGAACACCGCTTCTCTCTTTTTTTTCCCTGGCAACCAGCCGAGGGCTGGTGCGGCAACACACCCCCATACTCTCACTCGTAAACCAAAACACATACACATGTGCAGTCCAAAGCTACTACATTCTACAGTCCACAACCGACTTTCGGCCACCCTCCCCCCCAATTACTTCTCCTCCCCCCTTCCTTTTTTCCTACCCCCAAATAAAACCAAAAAAATATAACAAGAGCTTTCCTCTCCACGGTATATTTTTAATCGCTTATTCCTCTTTTTCCTCCAGCTACTCTCATTTTCAATGCGAAACCCCATTCAATGGAATAGACTCCTAACTCTCAACAAGTTTTCAGATTGAGAACAAAGACGTCGGTAAGACGAGGCCGGCAAGGGAATTGAGGAGATTGCGGCGAGAGCCTAGAATCTTAAGAGGTAATCCTAAGCAGCGTTGCTCAGCCATAAATTCAGCATTCGATTGTGTTGTTGAAGACGTGCGGACGAGCCCTTGTTAAGTGCTTACGCATATCGAATGGAACAAGATACCCGTAAAACGTTCGAATTATTTATTAATCTATACAATTATAATAAAATATTATATATCTTACGCCGCTTGAGTTAAGGAAATATTCACTAATGCTTACACTAAGGTGCAGATGCATATTGTTTTAACGCACCAAGTCTACCTCAATATACTTCTAGAATTTTCAAGTGGTATTAGTAACACGATGCATAATTAATCAGATATAATCGTCGTTAGTCATAGAATGTGGTCATAATTGTAGGATACTGATAATAAGTTTAATTTGTAATTACAAGTACTCATAATTTAGAACAAACAACTAAAGTCTTTGTCACCCGCGTGACAAAAATGTAAGCATAAAGCAAGTGCATCGAAATTGAGCATCTAGCATCTGTCTGTTTTTTGTTGGACAATTTTTTGTTTATGGTTTAAAAATATAAAATCAAGGCACTTCAATCCACTACATGGCTCGCCAGGCTGGTTCTGAAGTCATTTTGGTCAAATAACTGCAGTCCCTAAAGACTTGCGTTGAAATCTTTTCAGAGAAAATGACGTCTATCTCATTCATTATTGATTTTTTACTTAATTTTACATTCTTGATTGATTATTGAAATTTTTACAATCGCATCATGGATTGAAATGATCTTCTATTTCCCCATATCATGAAACAGTGCATACTTTTGTAATGTAGGCGTGGAGAAGGATGGAAAAAGTACAATACACGAAAAGGAAAAAAGCGAAGTACTAGGCAAAGTGAGGGAGGAGCAAGGGTAATAGGGAGAAATCCCAAGACGGCAGGAAAGGTGCATAGTAGCTTGATAGGCGCTGAAAACTATGATGAAGGGAGGACGCTAGGATGGTGAGTTAGCGGAAGGAAAAGGATAAGCACGTAAGGTAGAATAAAGTATGCGGAATTGAAGAAAGGTTTAATGTAGTGTGTGGTGTCAGGTTGTGTTTTCTTGAACGATGCTAGGAAATGTAGCAATGATCGGTTTGTGTCCATCCAAAACCAATCCTAAACGTTATACTACTAATAATAATAATTAGAATAAATAAAACCGCTGTGACGAAAAGATATCACGTTGATAGTCCGTCTCAGAGAGCCGCTTGCAAGGATTTCTCTTACAAAGCTAACGTAATTGCCTACCAATTTATTTTCCGATGACACATTAAGTTCTATCAATAAAATAGAAAGAATGAAACGTTAAACGCGATAGTCGTATGAACCATTTCATTGAATCTGACAGAAATTGTTAAGCAGCTTAGCATGATTTTACATAATTACATTTATTATTTTAATTACCTAAATAAGGTAGCAGAGGCCATCAAAATACATCTAACATTTACAGGAGGTCGTCTAAACTATTCTATATCACGTTCCCAGGGTTTAATATTCAATTTTTCTGGCATCATGATCCCGTTACTTATTTAATTATGTATTTGCCTGCACAGGTCTTTTAATATTTGAACACAATACTCATGCTCTTCTGACATGCCTCCTATTATTTATAGGCCATGAATAGGGTAAGAGACATTTGGAAATGACGGAATTCGGTCACTGTATTCTGCGAACCTGTGAACACGTCAAACTAAAAATATCCATAGATAGAAGCTAAAAAATCTTTTTCCTAAATAAGCCAAAAAAGAACAAAATTAGTATGGAATAATATAATGAATTAATTAGGAATGGATAAATGCTTAGCTAGATAATCATTAACCATCATCCGCAAATTTTGAAAGATTTATTTTCAAACTATGCTGAACGAACTTTCATTATCAAATCTAATAATATATAAAGAATCAATTATCGAATTAAATCATGTTTATTTTTTATCGTGATTCCCGAACTAAAAATTGCATGAAAAGTGCACAACGATAAATACCTTTAAAGAAATTATAATAAAAACCTGATTTAAAAAAATAAAAATAAACGTGACCTGAAGACAAACGTATAGATCGGCTTTACCCGTTTTTATGTTTTCAATTCCAAATCACTTGACTCACAAAATTCGAATAACAAACGAAGAATTCATAAACAATTTAATATAAATGCAAATGCTGCAACGAATTAACGTATTTTGACGAAATTCGAACGTACCTGTAGTTTACACTAAGAGTTACTCAATGAAGCGCTCCTCTTTACCTTTCACATTCACCTTTAACAAACTCTTATCGATCACTTTTTCATCCTCACCAATAATTAGCAATATACAGTGGAGGCTTAGTGTGTGAAAGATATTTGATTCGAATGAGCGACGGCCCGGCACAAGAGAACAGACCGCGGTGGGGAGGAGGGTGGTGGACGGAAAGCCAGAAATATCTGCCTACCCCAGATTACAACGCCAGCGGAATTCCAATCACTATTCCACACCTCTCACAGACAAGGACAAAAGTGCGACACTTCCAGTACATTCGGCTTCACCACTCGAATTTAAATCACCTGCTAGAAACAAGACCGAAAGATTTCCTACCCTAATAGTACACTCGCCCCCAAGACATCATATAAAATTTGATACGCCACAAAATGTACAGAAAATGTACGAGTAGAACGCCTCAAATGATGAATTCTATGCATTTTCAAATTCATATTCAAATAATAAGATTTCTGTGAGTGCGATTTTGATTCGTGGTATCATATGAACGCACAGTAATGCGGAAAAACTGCTATGGTCTTTATTTGTTACTCATCTCTAAATATCATGTAAAATTTATGACAGAAACTCTAAACAAACAAGAAAAAGAGATAGTTAATAAAATTTTGCGGTAAATATCAAGTATCTTTTCTTTATCTCACTGAAATTCCTCACATTTAAACCTGATAATATAGGCTATGCACCAAGTGCCTTTTATTGGAAAAGATGAGCCTGTCTTTCATAGAAAAGTTCACCTCTACTTTAACGAAATGTTGACAAGAATAAATGTGCCTCACGTGGGCAATCTCCCTTCTTTGATATGACGGTCCAGTACTCTTAGTCACATACTGTGAACCGTAAACACTACACACAAATTGCTACTCCAAAAAAAATTACCCTTGGAGCATATTTGCGTGGATAAGTTCTCCAGGAAATATCTCAACTATTTATCAAACTATATCCGCAAGTTTCGTCTGCTCGAAGCATGATGTGTCGTCATTGATCTAAAATCCCTTTAACAGACCTGAACCCTTAATTTTCCTTAACACGCTGCAGGTTATTAATTATATACAGTTCACTACTTCGTTGTAATTATGAACAGATTAGGGTCACTCCCTGCTTCAAGCGACCAATTGATGGAAGAGCGGGTCTACCGTTATAAGTCACAGCCCTGTAAGCGCCAATAGAGGAAAGGTCGACCTAGTCCATGCCTATTCAAAATGAGTACGGCACAGGAGGTCAATGAAGGTCGCGTGACATCACTTTGACACCTGGTGCAGTGCGTGCCCCGATGACTGCCGTACCTTACAAATGTGGCCATTTACCCAAAATCGTTATCGACGGACAGAAAGGAGACCAGGAGGCGTCCGTCCCCGTACCGAAATCGAGAGAGTTGTCACAAAGCCTGCCTTCTGCAGCTCCAACAAGATTGTACGTCATGACTGCATATTTTGCGTGTATTCGGGGGCCATTTTTAGCGTAACTGCGGCAATGTTGACGAGAAAATTTCAAAATTATAATCATCATTACTACTCGTATTTCACAAATTTACGTAAGTTAGGTTTTGGACTCTATGACACTATTACCTTGCCCGTCCACTGCCACTAGTCTGCACTGTATCATTTTATAATTCGGTTCCTAATATCTTCTACATACTTTCAAAACATTTAAAAATACATCTTTCTTCCTTTATCTGCCCTAACACGATGCATCGGAATGTAACTCCACATATTTTAACTCCGCACACATTCCCTGCCTTTTTTTCGATTTCGACTAGCAAGTTTATCTCTTCTCCCACCTTATTTAATACTTAAAAGTTCGTATTTCTCTCTCTTCAGCTTATTTTCACCATTCTTCTTCATATCCTCAGTTAACAAGACTCCAATCTTCGCTTATCATCTTGCCTCCTAGACTAGGCTTAGATTCATTATGCGAACGCTACGCTCCATATTGGAGTCCGCCACAAATCTTTCCTTTACGTTCTATTTCACCGTGCCTTTCATCATTAATTTCTTTTTTGCAAATCTTTCTGTAGCCAACGCTATCTTTCTCCTAATATCCATTCTATTATACACGCCACTTTTCCTCCCATAATGCGTGAACTATACTGTAAGAATAAAAAAATGAAGGTTACTACCCGTCATCGGAAAAGAAAATGGGATTCTATAAACGCGCCTCTGGAGGATGGGTGTGCTTTGCTATAAAAATACGAAGACGATGATATATATATTACGAATGCAGGTTTGCAGTGAATCTATATAAATCCAGAGTAGTGTGAAAACCAGTATTCACTTATGTATTATAAGAATCAGGTCGGAAAACGATGAAAATTAAATGAAGCTAGACCCCGGATGTTCGCAACGGTATATTGCAACTAGAAGAAATTAAAAAGAGTACAGTTTTAGGTGAGAATACTTACTCACTTGGGATCTGACTTATTTCCTTGGAAAACAATTTCAAATTTTGAGACCACTCAATCAGCTTACGACACACGAAGATTTCTTGGGAAAATATTCAATAAATCCAATTGATAAATTACGAGTAGCATATCGGAGCTTCGGCAATTTTACCGTGCTCATGGAATGCTAAAATTAAAAGCAATATTTTCATCCATTCACCCTTTGGATGGATATGCAGGTATAGTACATCGCTATTTTAATTAAAACATATTTTGATCAAATCAAAATGTGGTATTCCACGTCCTACCAAGAGCATAAAAATTTCGGTGGCCCCACAACTCGACTTCTGGTAGGATATTTTATCGAAAAAAATATATTTTACGCAGCGGTGTACAAAAAACGAAAGAGGATGCAACGCCGTTAATAATGCCTATCCGTTGCACAAGTGGAAAATAAATAAGTTAAATAAATAGGTGTTTGAAAATATTATTTCCAGTGAAGAAAAATATCGTACCAAATTCCGTTTTATAGGTCTGTATCCAGCAAGACTGGATTGGAAAAATATTAGAATTGTAAAAAAATTGGTAAGCTTTGCTGAATTTTTAAAATTTCTTCGACTGTAAAATTCTCGTTTCGACTAAAAATTGGATTCCTAAGTATTCTCCAACTTTATATTTCTATTTAAGGGTATCATTAAGAGTTTCATTTTTATAAAAACTACACATACATGGTTCGTGTTAAAAGTATCGGGAAAAATTTTCTGAAAAAATGATTTATTTCATAGAATTCCACAATGCCTCAAAATTCTTCAAAGTGCATTCCTTGAGCGTCGACACACATTTGCAAGCGATTTTCCGCGACACGAAATCTCCCTGGTTGGTGGATTCGGGAAGGTCCTTAAGGGTACGCGTGCAAGCCTCTTCGACGGCACTAAGGGTCCCATGGTGATGCCCTTTGAGGGAGGATCTCACTTTTGGGAATAGGAAATAATCTGCTGGTGCCGAGTCGGGGCTGTGAAAAGGTTGGGGAATCGTCGCGATGCCGTGACAGAAGGCCTTCGCAAGCAAACACTCCACTCTGCTCTTAGTTGTCTGTCAAGATCTTCGGGACGAATTTAGCGCAGATCTTTCGCATCGCCAAATTTTCAGCTGTAATGGTGTGTGCTGCCATCTTACGACCTGTTTCACGCGCACACACAAAGACGTACTGAATTCAGCACAACACGCACACATCAGGAAAAAAGTGTCACCGATAATTTTTATACAGTCCTTATATATTCGACTGAGCTTTTGTCAGATGGCATATACTGCGTTAAAGAAATTCCCCTAAAACATTTTAAACTTTAAAATAACTAATAATTTAATCGAGACTAACCCTAATGACTAATTTTGTTCAGGATAGGAAACTTAATAAACAAAGCAATTACTAAACTCTCTGTATTAATCTGAATATGAAGGAAAAGTACAAATTTCCTAGCAAAATTTTTAATATTTTACGTCATATCCGATTCAGTTAGCTATTTTAACAAGAAGCTGACCTGGTAAAGATTGATAACGAAGTACAACTAAGAGACAAATAAAACACTCAGAATAATATATCATGAATTTACACAATGATATCGAATAATCGTTAAGAAAACCCACAAGTAAGCCTAATATAAATCTCTGTTTTGAATTGTAGTGTTTTGAAATAATCATAAAACTTATTTTCCCTCTTCCATTTCACTGGATACTGGATGATTCAAAATAAGAATGATGACTACCTTCATATTGTTTTCTATTTGTTCAGAGGCCGAAGTTGCGATGGCATTAGGCAAGACTTAAGGCGAAGACATTAGTAAAAGCTTATCCAGCGGTGAATAAAAAATTAAAAGAAGAAACATTCGTTTACACACACACACAGGATCTCAACAAGGATCGTTCGCAATGAAAGAGAAATGGAATTAACTCGTTCGGCCGCACATAAATAACAGCGGGACCAATTAAAAAAAATTCTGCGAACTCCCAAAGGGGTCGACCAAAATTAAGCAGTGTAGCGCTGGATACCTTCCATTGTTTTTCCTCCAGGCTTAAAATTACACCGAGTGAGAGAAATAGAAGAACGAAAACTTAATAAAAGAACTGTAAAATGAAAAATACATAAAGATCATCAACATGGAGACAAAGAGGGCGGATGTGACTACATATTCCATTAAATCCCCATACCTAAGTATGTTTCATATGCAGAGAAAATGGCCTTATAACCAAGAGCCAAATTCCCATTCCATGACGACAAATCCATTTAAATGATAAATCGCTCTCAGTAATCCATTATATAAAGGAGAGTTTTAGAGGACACGTATAACATTATACGGCTTGAAGAAGGATAATATGAAAATATGATTCATTACACCCGTGTAATGAATCCATGTAGCCGCATAAAATTTAAGTGCATAATCAAGCCATTCCCAGAGACGTAGTACATTCATGTTATTAAAGGTGGCAAAAAAGAAATGCGTCTTTGATAATTAACGGAAAAAATACACACACGGTTTTCTCAGTGTTTAAACACAAGATTTCTACCATATAGAATAAGCAAATACAAACATAGCATAAACAAGAAAGCCAAATGACTGTGATTTCCCTGTTCCAATCGAAAACAACACCAACACAATGTTATTAATTGTGCAATATATTTAATTATGAATACCATTAAACAGTAATTTTTGCACTATATTCATGAGCTAAATAACTACTGATACTTATTTTTTTGGAACTATCAGCAGAAATGTGAGCAAAATGACAAAATTTTAAGTTATGGAGAGAGACGAAGGTGGAGGTGCTCTAATGGAAAAGAAACTGTTATAAAAATAATGAAGAGATTACTGGAGTCCAGGGTTTACAAATAAATAAGGATAATGACGCTCAAATATTTACAGGTGTGCATATATAATACATATATATATATATATTTATACATATATATAAATATTTATACATATATATATATATAGAAATAAGTAACTAGGGAAAACAATTTATAAAACAGCTAAATTGCTACCTAATCAGAGAATCGAACAGGGAACCTCCTGATTTTCAGATAGATACGATTTTACGCATGTATAATCCAAGCACAGGAAGATATTTGGGGAGGTCGAGGTGGAAATGGTTGAAGACGTCGGGGCCAAACGATTTCAGGGCAATACGTCAGGAGAGAACGCATCACCAGTTTGTTGAAACGTTGAAACGTTGAAAGACTCGTTGAAACACGTTCGCATATACACACCCAAAAGATGATGAGAGAGCGAGAGAGAGTGAACTTAGGCGGGAATATCCGTTTCCTGCTATCCGGACCAAGGCGCGGGAAGACTGGGAGAGAGAACCTAGGGGAGGAGTGGGAAGCGAGAGGAAGAAGCCACGGTGGAGGAGAACGAGGGGCGAGCAGCGGAGGAAAACCCCACTAAAGCGATAAGGGGGCGTTTCCAAATAAGCAGAAGAGTGAGAGAGGGGGCGTGGGGACGGAGGTTAGAGCCTTGTTAGCGTGCGTGCATGCAAGCGGAGTACTGTGAAAACGGAGCGAGGGAGGAAGGCCGCGACGATAGGATGAGTGAGTGAGGCGGGTGATAGATACAGGACCGACATAGCGCCGCTTCTGTAGTATTGCCGCTTCTGGTAAACACGTCAGGCGAAAGATTAGAGCTCAGAGGGAGGCATACGAGAACGAGGAGGGGATAGGGAGCAGGAAGAAGCATGTGTGTGAGAGAGAGAAAGTGTGTGTACAGGGCGGGGATCGGGGCGCAGAGAGAGACGGAGTTGGGGAATGAGGGGAAGGCATTAAAGATGAGGGCGGAGGAGGGGCATGGAGGCAGTGCCTGCATAAATGAGAATGCCACATAAACCCCGGGATGAGCAAATACGACGTGAGTTTTACGCCGACGGTCTAGCGGGATTTCTGGGCCCCCATTGTGATAGGAACGTTCAAATATCTCGGAAGATGCAGCTAAGGCAGTGAAACAAAGGTGTGTATGGTTTATGAGCGTCACCATAAGAAAATAAGATGAGTAAGGCCATGTGTGTCGCACTCCTCGACAGAATTCTCGAGAAAAAGATTCTAAACGATTACAGTGGATTTACTGAAATCGTTCAGAATAGAATAATGAAAAAAATTCAATAAAAAACAAGATGGAAACCAGTAGAAAAGATTCGTTGAAGGTATTAGAACTCTTGATTATAGACAAATTTCTTCTCCCTTAAGAACCACAGGTAAACCCTTACAACTCAAGTTTTTTACCTTAAGATAGTGTTTTTTCAGATAAGAGTCCTAAAAAGATGGAGAAAAAATTCGCGAATGTTAATTATTCTAAGCATTTAATTTTTTCAATTACGATACCAAGTGCCTCTCCGAACAACCCAATGGCATAAAATATTTAACCGCAACACTAAATGAAAACCGAAAGGTAATCAATAAAGTTACACAAATGCCAAATATTATGCCTTCTATATAAATGAAAGGGAGAATATTACGTTTTTGTTTTTGTTCATAATATCCCAAATTTCCCAATCCTTTTGGACCAACCTTGGTAAATGTACTCTTCAATATTAAACTTAAAAGACGGGTAGGGTTTGGACAATATAACGCAATCCTTCTAAGATCAGGTCTCTAAATTTCAATATCCTCTAAAATACATTTGTGGAATTTAAAAAATGATTTTTGAAGAATATTTAAATCTTGATTGCTCATGTAAAAATTTTGGACGATATATTTCTGCGTTATCATCGAAAACAATTGAGATCTTCATCTAACAAAGCACAATTAATACATAAACCACTGATATTAGTAATCCATATTTTTAATATATTTCGGTTATTTAACTAGGTGTTAAGATGTCATAATCAAATTAAACCGTCGAAATATTTTCCTTTTCAACTAATGTTATTCCCTCAATGTAATCAAAACCAAGGTGATCAATTTTTCGAATACGGTTAACTCTTAAGTTAAACGTTAA
Source organism: Hetaerina titia (assembly GCA_037158775.1). NCBI lineage: Eukaryota > Metazoa > Arthropoda > Insecta > Odonata > Calopterygidae > Hetaerina > Hetaerina titia. The sequence goes on from CM073773.1 coordinate 17,574,262, forward strand.
AGTATGAGAGCAAAAAAAATAGTAGGTGGAGAAGCTTCCTTATTAAGGACGTATTTTGAAACGAAGATAGTAAAATAGTAGGGATATCAGAAGAATAATTGCGTAGGGCAAAGGGGCTTTCACAATTTATATCCAAGAAGGAGGTTGAGAAAATATTAGTGAAAAATTCAGGAAAGAGAGTGATTTTGTATGGCTCGAAAACTTGGACTTTAAAGCAAAATGACATGCGAAAATTGGAGATTTTTTAATCGTAGTTGTGGATCAAGGATTGAAAAGATGAAATGGATGGATAGGAAATCAGACGGAGTACCATGAATTGAGGGGGAGGAGGGAGAAAATTGGGAGGAAAATAGGCAGAACAGTTGGATGCACAGCATTTGGGATGAAATGTTGGAGACTGTGATAATACAGACGTCAGGTGAACGAGGCAGGGGAGGAAAAGGGTAGCGATGTTAGACGGAATGAGGAGAAATGGAATGCATGTGGAGTTGAAGAACAGTTAAATATAGTGTGGGGTGGCAAGCTTAGTATTGTTAGATGAGGCTATATGCGTAGCGATGACCAGTCTGTGTCCATCCAAAACCAACCTTGAAAGGAACACTACCAAATCAGCAATTACTCACCATATATGGCATAAATATATTTCTACGCCGTGAAAATGATTCGGCTGGGGACCCCTTTCACCCAAGCAACCTTTAAATATAGCCCTATTGATTGTATTGAGAACTCATATATAGTCAACGTTTCCATGTGATACTAACATTATTAAAATTAAATATTGCTTAACACAATTAAAATAAACTAGTCATTACTGGGGGAAAATTTATAATTTGGTTCAGGGGTTACCTTTTATACGTTATAAAGAGGAAGAACTATTTTTGTAGAAGAAGGAATACAGGGAGATCAGTTATCTAAGTCTAGAATTGATATTTATTAAACATAATTAGATATCGATCAATCCAGAAGGATTTCAATCTCTTCGCTTCGATAGACGGAAATCGAACAAACGGAAATTTACACTTCGAGTTAGGTGATGGATGTGAAGGTTTGGGGAAAATAAATATAATTTTTACTAGGTTAGGAAGGGACATAACACCTAATATTGGAAGTGATTTGAACGCTGTCACAGGTGAGCGAAGGAATAAGTAGTTGAATGCGGAATACAAGTGAATATTGAAAATGACAAAACATGAACGAAATAAAATTGCTGTTAAACTCGAAGGAAATAGATAATATGGAACATAAACAAAGCAAACACTATGAATTTAAAAATAAACATTTGAGATGAGGAAAAAGACATACGCATTGATTGGGAGACATTTTGACAGGTAAATTCTGACAAATCATTAAAAATTTGGAAAGCACTTGTGAGGTGGTTACAAAGGAAAAACGATGACAGCCCTTTGAGATTAAAGAGTAAATGAATAACGGAACCAAGAGATATATAATTAAGGGGAATTAAACGTGGAAAATCTTTAATAAATTCTTTGTGACTCAATACGAGTAGGAGCCGAATTAAAAAATAATTTTCTGAAATTTTATTTGTAGATATTTGAAATAAACAGCTAAAAATCTTGTCTCAGCGCATGAGCATAACTTATTTTCAACGGAACGATCATATTCCCGCAAACAATCATTAATAAAAATTATGCTTATCTTTTATTCAAAACATCTTCCGTTTAATTTCAACAGGATTTCAGCTAAAAATACATAAGCAATTATGCTCTTACAATTAAAACCTCCGTTATTTAACCTTCATTTTATATAAAATGACAAAATAGATTCTATTCGTAAGATATTTCAATTGAGCGGCCAACGCACCAACACAATCGACCGAAGAGAAGTGAAAAATTGGACAATTTGTTGAAAAGGTGTTTTTTTACTTACTAAAGTTCATTTTAAGAAATACATATAATAGCGATCGCCAAATTAGGTCGCCTGTTATTATTTCAGGTGAACCAATATGTCGAGCTTGATTTTTGGCACCCTAAAAAATAATGAACGACCTTCAGCTCTATTGACGAACGTTACTTTTATCACTATTAAAATAATATATTTTTGTCCACAATTCTCCTCCTTTAGAACTATGTCATTTAATGCGCATTCAAGTAGGTATGTATTATCTTTTTTCACAAACTTTGCATGGATTTCATCAAAACAAATTCCTCTCAACCTTACTGGTATAACGTTTTAAGACGTACCGGCTCCTTTCCAGAGATCCCAAATTTTCCATCTTTCTTCAAAATCAAATATTAAAATCCTTTATACGATCCATCAAAATGCAGCTACTTTAACCGTAAGCATTCCTTATAATACTACGTAAATTAGGGTTTTGAACAGAAAAATCCCTGTACTAATTCAAATATTTCATCATGAATATGGAATATAAATACAGTAAATGAGTGCATAACTCGCTGAAAGCTAGTTCACTGAAGTTAATGTATATCGACCAATGCCTGCCAGATGCGGAGAATTCTGTGAACTCAATTCTAAGAGGTCATTGATTGATAACGGCGAACTCACAATCAATGAAAAATAAATTATATCAGAGTATATTGTAGTAGTATGAGCATTAGGGGGCAACAGACAGTTGAGGTCATTGGCGCATTTAGGGATGGATGGAAAAGGACGGGTGGAGAGGATCAGGAGGCGGCATTAGACTATTCTTCAGAAATGCGCCAAGGGGTCCGCAGTTTGTCTGATTCGACGGACGGCAGACTCACTTTAAGTGCCCTCCACTAAACATCTCAAGTAGGGATCGGGATACCAATGAAAAAGATATGCCGCCTCCTGGATTAGAACCCATGCCTTCTGGATGGAAATACAAGGTACTACCGAAACATTACCACCCCTGGGAATCATCGGGAATACATCTTCTTAAATACGGCAGATAATTATATTGTTTTACATTTTGCAATGTGATATTTCTCTACTTCACCGTTTGCGATGTTTCCGACAATACAAGCTGTTTTCATTCTTATGTTTAGTCTGAGACTACATCTAATAGTAAGCTATCAGTAATAATAGATGTTATTTTAAGGACGGCAGTTTACTAATATACCAATCGTTGAAACTTAAATATTCAAGAGATATTTCACAAATCCTGAGATATGTAAGCCAAAAAATTGAAAAATTCACTATTGAGAAGCTTTTCACTCGATAGTATTATACAGCGCGATCGCTTACTCGATCTGCCTATGTAAATAAAAAAGCAAAGAAATAAAAAAAATAATTTAACTGGAATTTTTATCTAATCGTGCCAGTAAATACGCGTTCGCTCCAATCCAACTATTACCGCGCAGCAGTCTTTCAACTCCTATTATTTTCCCTAATTTGCCTCTTCCACTGGAGGTCAAAGTGATTTTCTGCTCCCTCTATCGTATGCCACCTTGCGCCCTTCTCAATTGACGGAAGCGTCGTACTACCCCACATTTACTGCCGGTAGCGTTACCCCATGTCCCATGCACATTCATGCCCCGAAATGTTTTTTTGTTCCTATCCAATTGTGTCCTTGCACCCATTCTCTTCATCAAATAGAGCTCGTTGTAGAACTGTATTTTCTCACATGCTCATTCACACACGGAAAAAATTCTTCCACAGTCCTGATGCACGAATTTCCCGACTACTATTAACGACCCCTAACTAGGTGAGCGGAACGGCATGGAACCCTATCGGTTCGATAGAACAAACAAGTATATGCATGCACACGTTTACTTTCTATGTTTGTAAATGGATGCTGACGCAAACTCAATCCTCCACTGGAAAACCGTAGGCTCCAGCGAGCAAAATAATTTAGAACTACTGAATATAAACATTCATAATTTCAGGTTTCGGTGTCATGTTTCTTAATGTGTAAGTTCAATAGCTTTGCTACTATAAACAAAAAAACCTCGGCCTATTTAATGTCTTGTCGTATTACAAATACAACATTCGTTTCGGTGATATACAATTATATATATATATATATATATATATATATTATTCTCACACATATAAATAGATATATAAGGAAAGGGGATAGGAAAACACATGAAGGACAAACACAGGAAAGGTGGGTAGGGCGGATTTGAGCAGGTCACAAATGTAAAAATATTTCCTTATCCGGGATTTGAACCACGGGCCTTCCACTTGCTTTTTATTTTTACATTTTTGACCTGCTCAAATCCGCCTTCCCCACCTTTCCTGTGTTTGTCCTTTATGTGTTTTCCTATCCCCTTTCCTTATATAGCTATTTCTATGTGTGAGAATAATATTTGTTCGCCGTATGGCGGGATTTTCGTGTTTGAATATATATATATATATATATATATATATATATATATATATATATATTTATATATATATATATTACCTATCATTAAGCAACATGTCGTAATCTTCACAGATAGATATTCACTTATACATACGGGAACTTAAGCACAAGCTACGTTTAATACGTCATTGTTGGAGATTGAAGGTAGGAACAACTTCCTAAAAATTCGCTCGTTAAATCAAGGAGAGGAAAATAGAATAAATATTTTTAATTTACAAGAAAATATTAAAATTTAAGGTTCAGGAATTACTTATAAATTAATGCGTTTAAAATTTTGAATCAGCCTTCTTAGGAAAAACTGAGTGCACATCACGCTTATATTAAATATTTTGCATTCCAAGAAGTCGCTGAGTCACAGAGAGAAGCTTTGCCTCTCTAGGCCACTTAACCACTTCCACCGACTGGCTTTCACGTCACGCCCACCCCTTCCTCTACGTGATCATCTCCGAGCGCTGCTAATAGAATAGTGCCTCGGATGGCGCGTCCTGAATGGCAACCACCATTCTACGGAAATCCCTGGCTGTTACTCATCCCCCCATCCAGATCAATACAATCAGCCCCTTTGCTTCCGTCATCGAAATACCTCGGCGCAGAGAAACGTCAAACACTCACGATGAAGATGATGAAAACCCACACTTTTGCTTAAATTTGAATCCTTACCGAGAATAATTTGGAAAAAATTTGCTCAAAATTAAAACACCAAAACAAAATTTGCAGTATTACCATATTTGCATGCAGCTAACCATCAAACGTGGTCTTCTTTTATGGCATTGAGTCAAAACACGATTTCGGGTACAAACACTGCACGCAATAATGAATGGTATCGCTCTAAACACGATACAAAGTTCGTTCTCATCCGAGTATATTGCAAATCTACATGAGTTGTATTTGCTAAAATTGATTAAACCAAATGAAACTAGAGACATTCACAAGTCTTATTTTCAAATACAAATAATTTCAGTAGTAAATGGCTGTACAGATTGCATAATCAACAATTTACGATACAAAAAGGTAACATAAAAGAAAAATAGTTCTCTATTTCAATACACCATCTAAAGGTATTTATTACGCCGAATTTGTAAGGAATTTCTGAATTACATTTGGGAAAAACACGCTAAAAGGTGATTTCTCATTGGTCTAAAAAAATCGAGGAAAAGAATGCCTGGTCTCAAATTACTGCATCGCATGGTTTACGATGCACCCTACTCTTTAGACTTTACAATTGTAATTATTTCGGAGTAATAAACACTCTAAACGTTCCCATACAATGTATTGCTATATTTATGAACTAATTATTTCATTAAACTACGCTGATATGAGTATGCATTACACCCAACAAGGTAAATTGAGATTTGAAAAACAAATTTCAAAAAAACATCACCGTAACATTCATTTGACGTAAAGTCGACGATTCATCAGGTATCTTTGAATTCCTGACCTGAGGAATGACAAATGCAGACGTGCGTGTAAATCCTACACGAGGGACCTAAGTCACTCGGGCCTGGATCGGCGTAGGTCTGTGAGAAGAGAAAGATCAATAAAATCTGATAAGCGGAACAGCATTTGAAATCGGAATAATAAAGGCTCGAGGGAAGCCTGATTATCATGGGGGCAGGAACAAGAACGAATGATTCCCAAGCTGTTATTTCGGATAACTACCAATTTCGAGCAAAGAACGAACGACAAATAAAAAGAACAAGAAATGACGATAAAGGAAAAGAGAAACAAACGCCTGGCGTGCATTTACTGATTGGAATGATGGTTAGTTTGGCATAGGCATATACACATATATGTGCGTCTAAATATATACAGGTATATTATATACGTGTAGACATGTATATATACGAGGTGTGTTCAAAACATAACGAGAATTTTTTCATTTCGCGGGCTTGGCGAGTCGGGCTGTCAAACATTTTTTAAAATTATGTTGGTATGCATGCCCCTGAAGTATGATAAAACTTTCAGCTGTTTTCATTGTGGACTTTGTCTGTGGCAGTCACTAAGGTTAGACTTGTTTTATGAGCTCGGCGATTTTCGTTTGTTAAAAGAAATGGATCAAAGAATTTGTTTCAAATTTTGCGTAAAAAATGAAATAAAGAGTAACAAAGTGTGTGAAATGTTAACAAAGGCCTATGGTGAGTCTGCTATGAGTAAATCAAGAGTTTATGAGTGGTATAAGCGTTTCCAAGAAAAGACTTTGAAGATGACGAACGCCCTGAACGCCCCAGCACATCAACAATCGATGCAAACGTGGAAAAAAAGAAATAAATGGTTATGAACGATCGCCAAATCAAAATTAGAGAGGTCGCTGATGATGTTGGCATATCGATTGGATCATTTCATGACATTTTTTCCAATTTTTTGGGTATGAAACGCGTGGCAGCAAAATTCGTTCCAAAATTGTTGAATTTTTAACAAAAACAGCGGCGAATGGAAGTTGCTTAGGAGTCACTAAATGAAGTAAACGACGATGCAGAATTACTGAAACGAAATATAATAACAGGTGACGAAACATGGGTTTATGGATATTGGGCGTTGAAACTAAGGCTCAATCATCCCAGTGGAGGCATTCTGGCTCGCCAAGACCGAAAAAGGCTCGACAAGTGCGGTCGAACGTGAAGGTTATGCTCACTGTGTTCTTCGATTTTAATGGCATAGTGCATCATGAATTCCTGACGCCAGGCCAAACGGTCAATAAGAAGTACTACCTACAAGTTCAACGCCGTTTGCGTGAAGCAATCCGAAAAAAACGCCCGGATCTGTGGAAAAACAATTCATGGCATTTTAAATTAATAATTAATAATAATTCTCCAATGGGGACTACTTTGAAGGTGATAACATTAATTTATAAGAAAAAATAAATATCATTGTCCGAAAAATTAATATTCCCGTTAATGTTTGAACACAGGTCGTATATAAGATCATTCACCAGTGTGGTGATGGCGAAATGCAACTCAGAAAATAAAAAACTTTTTGCATAAATATTTAAAAATAGGCTGTTGTAATATAAACGTTCTCTTTGGAAAAACCAATTTTTCAAAGGAATGTAACTTCTTGGGGTTTTCTCATTCCTTTTCTCAGCCCTGCTCACTGGATTCAAAGAACGCGAGGCGGGATCCCAGTTTTGTAAAGTAAGGAAGAATATTTTGGATAGTTGTAAATTAATTTCCTTCAATTACTTCCCTCGTTAAGGTGTCCTTCCGAATTTAATACTCGTTTGATGAGTCTTTCTACAGCATAGGAAGAGAAATGGTGGGAACTTGGGGAGGCGAAGGGGTTGGTTGTACGGCGGGGCGCACCCGGGTGAGGATCGAGGCGGAGTAGGATGAGGCGAGCATTGTGACTCCACCGACACGGCCCCGTGGGACGCATCGGCATACTATATACAGAACACACACACTAGATGATGCAGGCATATTACTGCGAGCCATGGGCGAAGGCCTTGGGCAAATACGCTCCAAGTCACCACACTTATTTCACCGTGGGGGTGAGTTCACGGTGCAGATCGTTGATACGCCAGAAGAGCAAAGGAAAAAACAGAGAGGATCGTTCATCCAAATACCCAAAAAAAAACGAAAATAATTTTAAATGTACTTCTTAATATACGAAAGTAACTAACACCAAAAGTAAAGGCCCCAACATTTTATTTTTAAAACGTATGACGCAATCGTAGTTTGGATTACTGATTTCCGGAGAAACATAAATTGTAGGGCAAGTTCTGGCGTATTTCAGCTGACGATGACATATGATGATAAAATCATAAAAATATCTTTCTAAAATGAAATCATTGGATTTTTTCACAACCATGATTGGATTTAGCAAAAAAGCTTGCCAAATAGTCTAATTAACCTCAGTAATTTCCACCTTCAGCCACCGTAAGGGCGTGTGCAGGGGCTTGTTAGGGGCCATACATGCACATTGAATCATAATGACTTCATTCTTTTATCAAGAACAAAGAGGAAAATAAAATGCACCCAATCGGAGTATTTTCGTTCCGGAAGTATTCTACTGCGAATGATAAGATTTCTAAGCATTACACGTAGATACTTGAACTCGATTATATATTCAATTCTATCTTGGTGGTGGTGGAGGTCGTATGGGTAGTTGTGGTTCATTTTCGTTCCCTACTTTTTAGTATCCGCGAGAACTTTTATAGTGGGTGCAATTGATTGAGTTTAAATCTGGGTGTTCTGTTTGGAGTTTTAGTCAATATTTCCTCTTTTTTTCTAACCCTTTAAACGCCCTTCCTCTCCCTTATCATTAACTTATCGCATCTGGTGCTTGAACCCCCTGCCGCGCCCCTTTTTGGTGGAATGAGGGATAGATATGTAGATGTAGATTAACATATCATCTAATCGTGGAAGAGAATATCCCAGAACTTCCATTGTGAATTATATTAAAGGAATGAAGTCACATCATATAACTTAAAGTAACTAATCAGCGAGTATTACGAGAAATTATCAATACAATAATGCTGATGACTTCGCAATCTCAGAGAAAGTTTCACACGTATTGTTTTGAAGTGAAAGTAATGACAGAGAGCTGCGCCCTTGCACCGGCCAAGCAAATTTATAAGAAGTTCAAATCAAAGCTTATAGATGTATATAGAGTTACACAATAGCTTTATTTACCGAGACCCGAAGCGAACGATTCTTTCTGTCTCCGTTTCAACCTGCCTCCCTTCCCTCGATGCGCGCACCAAAAAGATAACCCTTTTTGCGCTGCCAATTACTAACCACAGCACTTGTTCGTGGCAACACGAGGCGCTCCAGAGCATTATCAGTCAACGAAAACCCTTTTCCTTAATCTCTATTCTATTTCAATCTCTCGATCTCTACTCTTCGACCCTCTTTCGACCTTTCCCTCCGTCCCCATTCAAACACAAACACTTCCTATACTATTCTCGTTCCCTTTCCTCCTTTCAATCCCTCCCTCTTCACCCATTCATTCCTCTAATCCTCCCCTTGGCCCCTTCCATTCGCCTATCTCTTTGGCCGATCTTCCGCCGCTCAGTTACCCCCTTTACACCAAAGCCCTTCCCCACCACTTTTCAACGCCCTCTCTCTGTGACTACATCCCTCTCCAGTCGCTCTTTGCGTTATTTTCATTATTTCACGTTTTCCTAGGAGGACGAATTTTTGTTTTAATCACCTAGGCCGAGGATTTTCCTAGGAAATATTTTAATATTTTCTTTGTGCATTGAGGCAATCACGTTTTTTGAGCATAAACTCACCCCCATTATCAAATTAAATATTGGTCATATAAATCAACAAAATTATGTTCATTATTCCGAATTCACGATCGCATTACCACAAAGGCAAGTGTTTCATTTAAGTCCTCTCGGTAATATTGTTTAACCTCTCCTAGCACAGCCAAATAAGCCTGAATCACAAAGTCTTTATTCCTAATATGGTCTTTATAGTTGAGATGCAATAGCTCGTAGATGGAAAGTCTATGAGATAATTGCATCCTCAAAATAAAAAAATGTTTGAATTTCTGAAAGTTAATACAAAATGCGCACACTTTCTTAAGGCAGAACTAACTGTTGCTTAGCCAAAGGAAATTAATCCTAATTCTAACGACGCGTTGTATTAATCGCACGCACTGACCGAAAATATCATGTGAGTTATATTAAAATGAAATTAAACTGAATAAGTTAAGGGATTAATAATAAATTATAATAAAGTTGCACAGATGAACTGTTCCCCAGTAATTAATTTGTCTGAATCAAAATACTGCTTTCAATGGAGTAATAGTAGGGATTTTTCTCTTACATATTACCTAAGTACTAGCCGTAACTAACCTAAGTAACTAACCTAAGTATTAGCCGGCCGCGGTGGCGGCGGGGTAACGTCCTCGTCTACCAACTGAGAGGTCACGGGTTCGATTCCCGTCTCGGTGGATTTTTCTCCATCCAGGGCTTGGCTGTATGTAATTGTCTTCAATGTAATGTATGTAATGTAAGGGTTAGGTGGAAGAAGGGACTATTTAGTCTCAACCTCGCCCAATTAAGTCGATAATAAATACATAAATAAAAATAAGTAAGTGAAATTTCAGATCACCTAGAATGGATTTCTTTGAAAAATGTATTTTTAGCATTCGTAGGGATATAGATTGTGGTCTTTAACAATGAAGGCCATCAGCTCAGTCTTCCGGAATTGGCCTTTCAAAATCTTTTCAGAAATTTCTTTATGCATTGGTATTTCATTTTTAATATGATTTCCCTAAAGTTTTACGTTTTAATCAACTCTGAGCACCCGAACCTTTTTTCAGCTGATGATACTTAGTTGTTAATATATGTCCAATGACATAGCGTACTGACCATCTCTCATTGTACACAATGCCTGAGAAAATAAGATATAATTTAAAAAAATATCGCACTCAGCAGTTCAAGCTACTGTCCTTACAAGTGGATTACGAAAAACTTCCCTTTTATTGTTAGTTCGTTTACTTCTCCTTTTCCGTTTTCTTTCAATTTCCCTCCTCTCCGCTCCTTCGGTTTATTTTCCTCTCTTACCTCCCTCTCATTTTTTTGACATCCACAACATTGTTTTCCTCCTCCCTTCCATCCACAAGTTTCACTTTGTCCTCGGTTCCTTCGCATCGCTCGGAAAACCTCTCCGCGGCTGCCGAAGGAAAAAAAATCCCCTATCTGCTCGACCTTTCCCAGTGATCCCAGTCTCACTTCCCCATTTCCTTCGAGTCCCGTCCCTTCCCTTCCTCTCACTCGGATTCACCCTCGGATATTAACCGCGGAGAGCTCCGCCCCATTCCCCTCCTCCTTCTCCCACCCCCACTTCCCTTTAACGCGGGGGGGAACAACCTTTTCCCCTTGGCGTTTTAGTCCACTCCAGCGCCGTCCCTTCCCTCGGCCCGGCCATCCTCATCCTCGTCTGACCCGCCTTCGCCGCTCCGTCGGATCCCTCCGCGGGGTGGTTGGAGAGGGATGGCGTCCCTTTTTCTTTTCATTTCAACCTCCCCTCGATTGAGGTGCGAAAAATTTTCTTCCCTTTGAAAAAGCGCCCATCCTTTCCTTCTCAGACGTCAGTTCTTAGGCTATTCCTCTGAACTCGCCTTTCATACCCTCCTCTCACGATGAAACCGAATTCACAATTCCTTACGTTCTGTTCAAATTTTACGAATTTACATTGTGCCCGTTGATCCCGAAGAGTACCGTGCTCCCTCAATCCTTATGTTCTCTCCTGAGTCTCCCTCCCACTCTCTTTTTGTAGCCTTACAGTATTACCTATTAACTGAAAACCCGGTTGAATCCTAAAGGCGATGGGAAATATTAAGCGAAAACTGAAATAAAGTGAAAATAGTGATATCACATCCGTTTACTAGACGACCGCATCATGTTGGTTTTAAGACATGCATGTCGTAGGATAAGTTTCAATTGTACCTAGACACTTTAAAGAAGAACTGATGAGGGAAAAGAAAAGTTGACCACAAATGTACAAGGTAAATGAAAGGTAAAAGAGGTACAAGTAACAAGGGAAAACAATTGAGCTAGAAACGTTAATTTGTACTTTTTTCACATAGTCCGTTATGACTGAGTTTCTAATACAGTAGTCAACATTTGTCTTCACGATATTGCAGATTTAAGCAGCGACTATTTTGCTATTTACAACCTCATTACTCCAAATAACTTACGAAATCTTCTGGAAATTTGTACAAAATTTTATGCCTAAGAATCGATAGAAAGTGCAAAAAATAGATGAACCGGGCTCATCAACATTTACACTACTGTGCAAACCGCTGAAAGGACGTGTGACGAATGATGTTAGGGCTCCAGCCATTATGCACAAATATGAGTTCATATACGCATAGCCACATATAACTATTCGCTCATATACACAAACACCCGTGCACACTCTCACGTACATGCCTATATACTTTATGCAAAATTTGGTGGGTTTGACTAAAGCATCAAAACTTGGCTCTCTTTGCTGCAAAGATTCCAGATTCTTAAATATTGAATTTGGAGCAGCATACCAAAAATAGGAAGTAACTGCAAGTTAACCAAGTTCTACACCATCGGTACCAAGCCTGTACTCTTCAGTGAATCACAGAATAACTGCCTTGCTCGTCTCTGTTTCCAAACTGGTCCTAGGGTCATCCACTATGCTCAAATCATCGCTTTTCTTTTAATGCACACATATAGTTAGACCAATGAGGAAGTACTAGAAATGGTGGGGGAGGAGAGGGGTTTGTTGAGAGAAATCCTATGGAGGCAGGAAAAATGGATGAAAGGCGTATTGAGCGGTAGTGGAATGTTGAAGAGGGTAATAGAGGAGAGAATGTTGGGCAAGCGAGGTAAGGGTAGGAACAGGATAGGGATGTTGGACGGGATGAAGGGAGGAAAGAAGTACACCGAGATGAAGAGGGACCTGATATACGAGATAGTTTTTAGATAGATCGTAGATTAGTTTGCTAGGTGGGGAGTCACAAAATGTTTATTTGATAGTTGTGTCCATCCAAAAACCTACCTTAACCGGTAGATTACCTAATAATAATAATAGTTAGACCAAAAGTTTCCATATCAGTATTTTTACGCCATTTTAAAGTTAGGAATCATATTATTTAATAGATATCGTCAATTAACCTCATGATAGACCACATGAAATATTTACGAGATTGGCCTTTAGAGCCCACATGGCGAAAGTCACAGCCAATTGCTAGTAAGATTTCATTTGTGTAGTTGAACAAATTCTAAGCCGTGAGAACGCGTATTTTATCTCTTATCAACACATGTGACAATATTATTGATCTTGAAGGTCTAAAAAATCATTAGTTGTTAAATTTGGCCAGCATATATTTCCACTTTATTTACTAATAAACTTAGTCGAGGAAAATCTCAGTGCAAACGGAGCAAAAAACAGGCCTTTCAATGTATTTTAAATTATAGATACCGTTCTTTCGTGCTCACAGAGTTGTTATTTAAGTTTTGTTACAGTTATTTGAACGTTTTTTATCCTTTCATAAAAGGGTTAAAAATGTTAGCGAGCCAGCAAGGGTGTTTTATTGGAAAGAGTTGATTTCGAAAGGCTGAAAAAAAATTGCAGAAGAATTACACAAAACAGGAAGAGAGGACCAGTGTTCGTGCTCGCGTGAGCGACTGGGGTATTATTTAATACGAGACCAACATTAACTAGCTCAATTATCGGTTTTGAAATATCAATATACGATCGATTCAGCTTGAAAAAAATAAATACAAATTTCATATTTAAGTGAAAAAAATATATATAGGTGTGATGGTGAAACAACTCACGAACGTGAATATATAAACTAATAGATTATCACTTTAAATATAAAAAAGCAAAACAAGCCTAAAATTAAGAGTAGCTTTTGATCTATTGTTGGATACATAACCAATTTCCCCAGAAAGATTCCTTTTTCCTTCCTATTCTGACGAAGGTGGTGTGTCTACTTAGCATTCCAAATTACAGTGAGTGTGACGATTTGTTTGTTTCCATATTTAAAGGGAATTTCCACAAATTTGTAGGATTATACGTATGTACATGACCTCGTTTACTAACGCCTATGTCCAGCTTTGCCGGACCAATTTATCCGTGATTGGATTTAATTCGTATTCTAGTCCTTTTTATGCGCGTGGGTAGATGCTCCATCATGTTTTGTCTACGAACAAGAATGGACTATATGCTTTGGACAAATGCGATTAGATTTTGGTAGGAACAAAGAAGACTATATTGGTTGGTCTCTATACGGGGAATCCAACTAGCTGATTATATAATTTCTCATCAAATATTAATCGAAAAACCGACACAATTTTCAAGCTAGCTTTTATAGAAAATATTCTAAACGATCGAATTTTGCAGCAGCTGTTTACTATATTCGAAGCAACTGCTTAGTTTTCAGATTAAATTATAATACACGACCGTAAGTGAATTAATAGTTAGAGAAAGAATGCGACAGTTTAACTGTTACTCCTCATAGAAGTAAATGGCTTGACATTTTAAAATTGATTGAAACATGTGCCGCCATCTGGGTGTGGAAAAAACATTTTTTTTCAAAGGTCTCTTTTTTTATCAAGTTCTAATTGGACCCATCATATGATACTTTATTACGATATTATGGTATTTTTAATCCAGTTAGGTAAAACATTAGAAGCGGCTTTTGGTTGACGTGTACCCCAATGCCTGCGTATTTAAAAGTTAAAAGAGAACTGGGAAGCACTTGAGATAAGAATGAGATTTGGCGGGAAATGTATAAAATCAGTCAGGTTTGCTGTTGAAGAAGCTTTATTTAGACTGTTATTCTAGTTTTACTATATTTTCTGACTCCATTAGAAAATCAGAGTGAATTGTATGGAATGATTACTGTGAAAGATATAAGGTTTTTAATGCTTTAGAGAGAAGAGAAGCCTAAATTAAACGTTTTAGTAGGAGGCCAAAAATTAGAGCTGACGGAAAAGCTTGCCTATCTTCGAAGTGCTGACCAAGATACTCGAATTATATGAGAATAGGGAAAAGAAGATTTCCCCTAGAGGGATTTGATGACAGGTACATTGAGTAAGGACGTTATTGTAATTTTGATATCAAAATCGGTATTTTAGTCCTAGGATTGGTTTACTGCAGCCCTCCATTCTACTCTGTTTCATGTCAATTCCCTCAATCGTTGATACCCTCTTTGATTTACGTCCTTCTTAATTTGTCTTATCCACATGTCTATTGCTCTTATTCGTGGAATCTTCCCTTACTCGTTGGAAATTCGTGGAATTTTTCTTCTATTATATACCAAATTTATACCTTAACATTGTGCCTCAATGTTTGTCCAATCTATCTATTCCTTCTTTGCTGTAGAGTTCTCCGAATGGTCCTATCCTCTTCTGCTCTTAAAGATACTTCCTCATCCTTACTTTGTCTGTTCAATTAATCTTCAGCATTTATCTCCAGCACCACGTTTCGAAGACTTCTATTCTGCCCTGGTACACTTTTCCAATTTTCCAAGTCTCAGAACCATAGAGCGCCATGCTCCACTCGAAAGTCTTGACGAATTGCTTCCTTGTTTCCAGCATTAGGTTCTTTGAACATAGTAATTGCCTCTTCTCCATGAATGCGTTTTTAGTTTGGGCTATTCTTTGCGTGATGTCGGTGGAACTTCTTCCATCCCATGTTATGCTGCTGCCTAGGTAAATAATGGATTCCACTCACTCCAGTTTCACCCCTCGAATTGTGATCTCTGCATTCAACTTCTCTCTTCCGCACACAAGGATTTTAGTTTTTTTCTTGTTGATGTTCATATTATATTCCACCAGTAATTGATCCATAGTATTTAGAGTTGCTTACAGGTCCTCTCGCGTTTTCGCCACTACTGCGATGCCATCTGCAAACCGGAGCCTGTTGATTTCTCCTCCATTTGCCTTACCCCATTTGATACACAATTCCTGTGTTTCTTATATTGCCTCTTCCAGGCATGCGTTGAATATTGCTGGTATGATGATGTATTTTTGTCTTACTCCCGAATTGGTTTTATGAGAGGTTTCCTTCTATCCTTCCTTCTATTCTTCGGCTAATTAACCGAGTAAGGATTTCTGATGCTTGAGTCACCAGGTTCAATATTTTGTATTCTTCGCATTTATCTATTTTCGGTTTTTTTTCGGTATTGCAATCATTATACTTTTCTCGAAGTCTTCTGGTATCTTTCCGCTGTCGTAGCTATCTTTGATTATTCCATAGAGGGCATCGTTCGCTTTGACCCCGAGTACCTTGATCATTTCTCCGTTTATTTTGTCAACTCATGGTGCCTTGTTTTTTTCAGGTCCGCCACGGATGTCTCGAATTCGCTTCTTAATATCTACGGACTCGATCGCCTTTACCTATTATGCTTTCATCTTTAATTAAGCCATCTTCTAGTGGTTTTTGAGCTTGATAGAGTACTTCAATGTATTCTTTCCATCTATTCCCAATGTCGCCATTATCTATTGGTATTTTCTATTAGCAGCTAGGATATATTGTGATTTAGTTCTTTCGCTGAATTGTCTCTTCGTTAGTTTAAAATCCATATCTCTCTTTGCTTTTCTCATGTTGTCATTCATTTCATCGGAGCAGCTTTATATATATTCTCCCTTTGTCTTCTTGCACTCTAGTAAGACCTGGTTCCGCAATTGTTTATAGGGGTCTTTTTCGCTCTCATTTCTTGGATTCTTGTATTTTCTTCTTTCGTCTAAAATACCTCTTATATGAGCTGTTATCCATGGCTCTCCACCTTACTCACAAGGAGCTTATCTTCAGCTTTGGTAATTATATTTGTCGTTTCTTTCCCTCGACCGTCAGTGCTAGTATTATTTCCTTCTCTTTCCCATTTTGATGGTCGTGGTGAACTTTTCTCTGGCGCTCTGTCTTCCACAGTTACATTTAAGTGTAAGGCTGCGTATTCTAGGGTAGATAACGTGGTGGTTTCCCGTTGCCTTCCCCATCGCAATACACGCTACCTCTGTTCTACCCACGTCCCCTTTTGACATAGGTTTTGTACGATGCAGAAACCGATTATTGAAGAGTTTTGGAGGCTTTTGGGATGTGGTTGTGGAAAAGGATGGAAAAGATAAAATAGGCGAAAAGGAAAAGAAACAGAAGTACTGGGCATCGAGTTCAGAATAAAAAGAGACGTTTCAGGCGTGATATGGTGAAATATCATGATTAATTAAAATTGACAAATTTCAACAAAATAAAATTTTAAAACTACCGGTTTCGATGTAACTACATCATCTTCCGGTAACGTAGTATCAGTAGATCCGAGGTAGTACAGCCTATTCCCTCCATTTTCCACTACCCTCCCCTTACTTGCTTTTCAGCATATATATACTAGACACTGAGTTATGACTGTTACCAGAAGATGATGTTGTTACACCGAAACCGGTCGTATTAAAATTTTATTTTGTGGAAAACTGCCAATTTTAATTAATCGAGTTCATAAATCCAAAGGCGGCAGGAAGGATGATCGCGGTTTACCTTGATTGGCGCTGGAATGCTGAAGACGGTGAAAGAGTGGACGACGTTAGGCAAGCGATGTAGTGGGAGGAAAATGATGCGCAGTTTTCCCACAATAAAGGGAGGTAGAACGTTTTCGGAATTGAATAAAAGTTTAATATATTGTGATTGTTAGATAGACGGAGCTAAGAAATGCAAACGAAGTATCCAGCCATCTCTCTGTATCCACGCATAACCAATCTTAAACGGTAAATCACCAATAAATAATACATACTTACAAATACACAAATGAAATATCTTTTTACCTTCGATGAAGACTGCCAGGTAATTAAAATAAATTAAAACGACAATCCCTAAAGTTGAACCTAATCACATTTACATGCAAATATGACCAAAATTTTTCGTGTTTAATAAAGGAATGGAAAATATACATAAATCAGATAATCTGAAAAACGAATATTCGGCACACTGTTAATCGGAAGTTGCCTTTTAACGGAAACAGCAATAAAGAGAGAGCGGAATTTTAAGTACTAAGCTCATTATAAAAAATCATATAATTTCCCTTTGTAACAGTGTAATTTAATGAACTTAAAACCTATAATTCAATAATTCCAATGCACCAGAATGATTTTTTGAGACGAAATTGAACTTTAATTATGAACTCCAGCAGCATTCATTCACATCAAATAGTATTTAACTAGTTTTATTGTTTCAGATTGGATGGAAGAATTTGTTAATGGTCATTGCTCATGATTTCTTTTTCCTCTAAACTGAATAAAGTTTAAATTGCCATAATTTGAACAAAATTGAATTTTAAACGCCCAAATACGCAATAAATTGGCAACCTCACTTGCCCACTTGCCATTCCAGTCAATTCAGCCACATTTGATCTAAAAACAGCAGACCATTTCGCCCCATGTCCCAAGAACGGCAATTCTGAGTTAGTGTTTTCGGAATGTTGGGTTGTGTAAACCTGGGTTTTCAGAACAGGTTGACGTGTGTTTAGCAACCCTTGCTCCCCACCCACCCAAATGCCCTAAAGCGAACGCCATTAGAATGCCAGTCCGCGGGAATGGAGGGATGCGGTTGCACGGGGTTGGTTGACGGAAGGGTCCAAACCCGGGGGTGAAACAAATGGCTTTGGAATACACGAGTTTCTCGAAATCTGCGGGTTCTATCAATCAATAAAATAAATTACATTCAAAATTAATAGTTTATCTATTTTGATAAATGAATTTCATAGTTGACCTCGCGAACCTTAAAATACCACGCTTATTCATGCGTGAAAATGACTTATTTCAGTACCGACTAGTTTATTAGCGCTTTCATTTCCTCCGCCGTAACATTTAAAAGAAGAGTATTTTTAGGCTGCACTTAACGTTTTGTGATAATTTTCTGTGGCGTGAGATAACTGAACTTGTTTTTTATGACGCTCAGACCGATGAAATTAGAGACGTTAATACGTCCGGTGTAATAAAAATAAAAACGGCAATAAAAATAAGGCAGTGAAAATGCTAAGGTTAAACTTTCGCAGGGCGTACATCTGACACAGTGTTCCCGGTTAAAAAGTCAAATTGAAGCACTTTCTGTGATTATTCGATTAGAGAATTACATTCCACTTTAAATTGTAAATAAAAGTTAAATACATTGTGTTTGAGAAGAGAATTCTGAGATTTTCCTGGTTATTGCTAAGTTAAAAATCATACGACCCAAAAATCGGGAAAATAGAACAAGAATAAACAAGGAATTTGAATAGGCCAGTATTAATTAAAACAAAATTCCGCGACCCATTTCTACATCAAACCTTTAGTAAAGATATGCGTCTGCAAAAGTGCCTTCAATTAATTTCGAGGCAAATGCCAAAGGCTTGTTGCCAGACAAAAGTTTGAAAGATATTCTTTTATATTAAGACATTTAATGACTTTTGACGTCCTTTAAATTTTGATGAAAATCAACATAATACCAATGCCATTTCACTGCGCTGCTCTCTATGAAATGAATGCATTTTACATTTTTTTCTCTCTGTAAGAAGTTTAAGGTTGATTGTTGAAACAGGAACGAGGCGTTTTATATTTAAAGATGAAAACATTTCCTGGCCTCTTGTATACGATGCTGAATGGTGGGCGCATAATAAAACGTAGCTATTTTCATAATTACACATCTGGAATAGATTATGATGTTTTAAATTGAAATTTAAATAGGATGAATAGGGTGCAATACTTTTGTATTTTTCAGATTATTCAGGCGTCATTTAACAAATGAAAGATCCAAACATTTCCCTCCCTAGAGATATATAGAAAATCAATAACGATGATCGTAGATCGGAGGCTTTCGCAGCTGTTGATAGTTGCAGAGGTGGTTCTCGGGTTAGACTGCGTGAGAGTCATTTTTGGCTCAACGTTTCTCTCCCGTTGTAGGGAGCGTCTTCAGGAGCGAAGTGGGACTTCATCAATAACGATGAATTATAAGCCTCCTGCCTTGGAAGGATGGGACTTGGGACGATAATTTATACTATTCGGTATATTTGGTATTTTCTCTAGTAGCATCTCTTTACTAAAGACTTGGTTTATTTAATTTCTTAATTGCCTAAATCCACTGCACATAATTACAGGTGGCTTTAAGATCTTCCTACAAACGGTAAGGCTCCAAATTAATTTTAAAAAGTATAAGGTATATGTACATATTACCTCAGCATTAATGGAGATCCAGTAGGGAGAGAATTTTCATTATTTTTCAAACAATTAAGTCTTGTTGCAGCTCATTAGACCGCTAATGAACTAAAATAAACCATCAGGAAAAATATGAATTATCTGGGTCGCCATATGTAAAGTAACTAGCCAAAATATCACCTATCTTTAATCAAAATATGGAAGAAAGTACCACTTGCCAGTGATATCACTCGTAACTAGCATCACGTATCTCATCGTGGATCTTGAAATTGAAATTCGCATTTCGACGAGAATTATACATTCACCACCTTGCGCTCTTCTTCATCCGTATCGTCCATCATCACTACTAACTGCTCCCGCCCACGATATAATGCATCTTTGCCCATTGATGGATACGCATTGCCTTCCCCTACACGCTTTGCCGACATTCGTACGGACATATGCTTCCCACGTCAACATTTCCTCCGTCCCCGCCCATCGTCTCTCATTGACCCGCCCTCAACGTCCATTAGCCTTCCTTCCGTGAAGGGACTGAACTACATTCGTAACACTTCCCGACCTTCACACGCACGATCTGCGACGTTTCCTCCCCCCTCCCTCATCTCTTCGTTCCCCCTCCATTTCCCGGCGTCGCCGCACGTTCCTTTCCCTATTCTCTCCTTGCCCGCCAAGCTGTCACCGTCCATTTACATCAGCCGGACGCTGGGCCGTGTCCCAGACGCTGATTTGGGGACACCCGGGCATGTGCCGCCGCTAATTAGCAACCACCATCCGCCACTCTCCCTCGCAACCACCCCTTAAAACCTCATTTGTTTCCTTTTTCGAAATACTTTTGAATCATCTCCCAATTTCCCTCTCGTATCCCGGGCGAAATCCTCTTCTAATACGTGCTCAACTAATGCTCATCAAAACTATATAAGGACGTACGGAAGGGTTGGTTTGACACCAGCCACGTAGGAAGATAGGTATGCATCTGTATTGGGAGATAAGTTTTAATGAGATATTGTGTACATCTTTTTGCATGATAGTCATGAAACATACGATAGAAAAACGTAGCCTTCCTGTATAATTTGTCATCGATTCCTCCTCAGCTGTCCGTGTGAGTGAATAACCCAGGATGCACAAACATCCCGTTTTCCAATCCAGAAAGTTGTCGCAATATTTTTGTTAGACGAGCGTTCTGTTATCCGATATTTAAAAATTTATCGTTGACAATATGTAGCAGCAATTTTTGGAATGATTGTCATTATTTGTTATTTAATTACCTATTAAAGTTACGCTTTGGATAAGGTTGGTTTAGGTTTTCGTTTTGCGTGGAATTCATTTTGTTCCAGTTATCGTTGCACTGACTCAAGAAATATAAGGATTTTAGTATGAGAAAAAGTAAAATGGTCAGACGGATGTTCATATACTTACAGGAAAGGTCCATTACACGAGCGCTCATACATACGAAACACTTTTCTTCCCTCGTGATATCTTTTTTCATAAGTATGATGCGACCGAATGGACTCCAAAACCAATCCACGGACAACCTCCAAATACACTTTCTAATATGAATTTAATAGTGTTTCATGTGCACTTTTACCGTTCAAAGTATTTTAAGACGAAAAAAATATGGAACATGCATGGGATAAATAAATGCGTGCACTATTCCGTTTGGTGATTTGTTTGAACCAACACACAAAAAAGCAACTATTTTAGCTGAAATACACTTGCAAATAATATCGAATTTTGTGATATGTATCCTCATAGTCACAACCGCTGCCACTTCTAACATTTCGTCATGATTACGTCAATAAGATTCGTAATAAAACCGCACACCCCAGCACCAAAACTGGCGTGTTATGCTAGTGGATAATGGGAAGTTCAGGAAGTGAAAGTTGCCTTTAGTTCATAATTTTTAACCCGGCAACAAATTAAAACTAAGTCATTAAGCAAACGGAATATCCTTACAAAAGCCGCATGCGATGAAATTAATTCAAGAAACAATTCTCATCCATCACCGACAATTCCATCCCCGAACGTACAAGTAGTCGGGCACTAAGCCAAGGACCTCGGCAAAGGGTGAAGAGGGGTTTTAATGATCCATTTCAGCATAACGTTGTAATTACTGTATTCCTGTTTCGGTGACCCATCAATTCCTCCAGAAAATATACTTCCTCCATTCTCAAATACGCTCGGGAACGTTTTAATATCAATGTATTCATTTAACAATTTATCAAATCGAATGAGTTGGCGCGGTAGTCCAGGTGTAGATCTTTGGACTACTGATCTGAGGACTCGGATTCGATTCATAGGCAATTCTCTCTGGGTACCCTAACCTGTATGACTTTTCGGGTACCTGATCTTCCTGTACATCCATAACCGGGACGGGGAAAAGAACTCCCCCTTACCCTAATTTGTCAATTTTACCAGCAACCTACCAATTTTTTTAATTAAATAATACAAATAGACAGAAATTAGAATATAAGAATACATACTAAGCACATTTACTAGTAATTTTAGCATACATGATAATGCAGTTCATATACATTTTAAACAGATTTTATAAGTGACTGTTTCTCAATTTAAAAGTACACCAATGAAATCAATCATTAAAAATTACTTTTACACCAAGCACTAAAGAAAGTACTAATTTTTCATAGTTTTATGCACAAGATTTTTAGAAGTTTATGCATGAAAAAGTAATTATAGGAATCATCGCATCCTTAATTTTTAATCAACTATAAGCAACAGATGCTTTATCCCACATATCTCATTCCAGACCACTTGGTAATAAATCGTCGAATATTTTTCCGATTATTCCTATGGTTTTTGGAGAACCGTTTCCCTTTTTATTCAAATTTCCAAAAATATCCCGGATGGTTTTCGTGTAAATTATTTCCTTTACAATACAAAAGTTGAGTCTCACAGACTTACATTGGAGTGAGCTGTAATCCTTGGATAAGTAGTCATAATATGATCATTTGCGGTCCTTCCTAGCAGATCATTACGTAGAGATTACTTCTATTATCGTAAACTTCCGTTCTGAAAATCGTACAAAATACCCACAGACCCCATGTTGACTACACCTAACGAGTATTTGAACTCCCAATAGTTTTTGTACATTCCCAAACTATGCGAGCATTCACTACGTCAGCACAAACTGGTGTATAATTATAGGCAATTAAGTCCAAATAGAAGACAACTCTCCACCATAATATAAATAAAAACAGGTATATAATACATATATACCTATATATATATACATATGCATATGTACATATTTTTTTAGTAATCTACCGTTTAAAGTAGGTTTTTGGATGGACACAACTATCAAATAAACATGTACCGAAAAAAAAATATATATATAAAATATTCGACAATTTGATAGATATTGGGGAGATAAAAATACATGGCGGTCGTGACAGAGATAAAGATCATTGTTGAGCCACTATCTGAGCGAATAAGAGAGTTCAAACCGGAGATGGATTAGAGCGAGCGGGCAGTCGAGTGACGTGAGAGGAGGGGCAAAGAGAAATTCCCAACAAGGGCCTTAAAATATCGTATACCGTATCCACGTCTAAAAAAATCACCACATACTAATAGTAAACAGAGGAAACTAATTAGTCAGAACAATGGAAATAATGTCTTATTTATACATTTCAATGTATTTGACACCCTTGCCGCTTATGTATTAAGTTAGCACGTAGGCTACATCATTTATTAAATTTATCAAATATTTAAAATTATTTAAAAACAAAATATGTTGGTTGATAGACATGCCGTTTAGAGTGCCAAGAAATACCATAACCTTTATTAGAAGGATGCGTCTTTAAAGCTGGAGGAGTGGCTGGCATGGCGAAGATAGTGTCAAATGCTGTTTTAAAGATGCCCTCAGTAATATTTTCCCTCTTCTCACGTATGTTTGGTCATTCATAGCGATCCCTTAAATCCATTTCGACCTAATTATCATTTACAACAGTTTTCCACTTTCTATAATTTGGCAGGTTACAATATACCTCCGAAATAATCACCACAATACAAGTATCACTATTAAATTAGCGTTTTATAAGCCCTTCTGAAATTGAATCATATTTCTAAAGAGTTCGTACAGGGATTAACAATTTTATTCGAAATATTAAAGAATATTTTGTTTCTCAATTACAGTATTCGTAACAAAAATATAGAAAAGCGACTTTCCACGAACAAAAAATAATTATAAGCGGTCATTATTAAGAATCTTCATCATGAGCGCTGATCTTTTTAGCAGTCTCTATGATTCCCTTTGTCCAACAGACTTCCTATCAGTTTAAAGTACTATATCGTATCCCACTTCCTCCGCCAACCTAAATTTTAAATCGTATAATTAAATTCCCTAAGGCCTCCGTTCTTCTCTTGCGCCAAAGAATGTGAAATAGAAGTAACCTTACCTCTCCTTTGCCATTCAGCCGGAGGTAGACCAAGACATATTTAAGTAGGCATAGTAAAGATTGAAGCAGGACGGACGGGATATCAACGACGCAAAGTGGTGGAAAGCTACAGTCAACAAATCGTAGCACTAAAATTAGGATGATTTCAAAAAGATATGACCTTGGTTGTATTAAAATTATATGTGAGGGGAGGAATTTCGCAGAAATGTTTCGAAAGTTTGTGCTGTCAAAATGTTCTCATTCCCTGCTCAGTATTAAGTGTAGGGGATTCAATGCTTTATTCCATGTATCACTGCAAAAGTCTCCCTACAAAACCCTGTCACAACACATGAATGCGGGAGACACGACCCATAGCCTTTGAAACATCAATTTACCACGTTACGCGCCTATCTAACCAGATTAGATAAGCTATAAAGTTTTAGATTAATACAAAATATCCTAAGAAATTATAAGGGATTATTCCATGTTAAATACTCAAATAACAGAATGATCACATGTAGCTCTGTTCTAATAGTTCTCCGAAATATAATTACGAAACATAAACACTCGTATTTTCTGCTCCATTTCGTTTCTGAACTCATTTGCGTAATTTTATGACTGTTTTCTCAATTTTTTAACCGCACAACTCGTTAGTTTAATTTTTCTCGTAATTTCCTACTCTAACACTCACAAAAGACTGGGCTCTAGTTTCCAATCATTTACCTCATTGTCTCTACAAATAGGCATATGCCCACGTCGTAACTTTTAAATATCCAAAATACTGAAATTTAATAATACTGAAATTTTATATTATTTCAAGACAACCAAGATGTCAATAAATTGAGCTTATCGTCGTAGAAAAATAAAGGGCCACAAAAAACAAATTTCCAATTAGGAATGTATTTCTGTGGATTATATTTCAATCATAACCGTCACCATATTTTTTCTGTATTGAATAAAACGTAATTGAAAATATTTCCCAGGCCCATAACACAGTGTTAGTAATTAAGAGTAAGTAGAAATTCCCGAATTGTCATTACTTTCCTGAAGTAAACCTCTATGAGGTCCGTACACTTCATCTCCGTTCAAGATTCTTAACTATACTATTTCACGAGGTATGCTTTTTAGATTCCTGGTTACCATCATACTGGTCCGACATGTAAGTCAAGCCTTTGTGTGTTCGGTGGCCCTCAGGAGATGATGCTTGAGACATACCTTTTATACATTTATACATATGTATACATATATATATATATATATATACATAAAAATATGTACATATATAAAAGGTGGTTGACTAGTTTTTTTAAAGAATGAATTTCACAGCCTTCCTCTCAGTTATGCACAATTTTAACCCACAATTTTCTGCCCTCTGAACCCATCTTCTCTTTACATATCCCAGTCTCTTTTTTTCTCAATTCTGTGTATATCTACTCCAGCCCCTGCCTCCCCCCATTCCTCTCCCACAAACACACTGAAAACACACACAAGCACACACTAGCACAAACAAACTTTCGTCTCAGTCCAACGCCTTCCTGGTTGTCAACTCGGGAACTAATTCAACAAGCCACCCGCCTCTAACCTCCCACTCTTCCATCTTGCTATTTCACCTCCAACCATTCGCACGGGTTTCCTTATCCTCAGAGCCTTCATCCACCCGCGTCGTCGCGGCCCCCCTCCACTCCTACAGACTTCCGCCTACCTTCAATGCGTGCTCGAATTCTACCGCACTCCATCTCCTTTGCCATTCAGTCCATTCTCTGCCCTCACGCATTCTCCCACCTCGTGCCCCTCTCCTTTTACTCGCTACTGTCTCCTCCCTCCTCATCTCACTCTAGCTCTCTTACCCCTCATCCCATTCTTCCATCCCAACCCTCTCCGATTTCTCAAAACCTCATCTTTTCGAACCAAACCATCCATCATATTCTTCTCACTCCACCTAAGTCTCTCTCTCTTCCTGCCTCTCCTTACCCTGTGCCTGCGCCATGTTCTGTCGCCAACAATTTCTCGTCCCAAACATTCTCTCCATTTCTTTCCTCACGAACTTTTTTTTCATTCCTCTCCCGCTAGCTTAGTTACAGAGAGACCTATCTCCAACACGCTTGCTACTCCTCAACTCTCAGTCAGGGGAGCACTGCCCTTCCCTACCTACTACACTATTCCCAGATATTGCAGTCCATCATCTACCAGATTCTTTCTCCCATTTTGATTTCAGACCCGTAGCTTCATCAGACATTCTTAACCCCATAATAGTCTTATTTTTTCCTCTCCCTGCCACTCATATTTTTCTCCGAGGATGCAAGGCGGAGTCTCGCACTTCATCAATCAACTTGGCTATCCAATTTTTCTTCCACGAGGGAACTTAAGCGAAAGGATGCTAGGAAAAATAGTACCACATCATTCCCGTAAATATTTATGCTGAAATTCGTCCAATTAAGTTTAAATTAAAAAAGTGATTGCATAAGAAATCTTATCTAGCTATAATTCTCTCTAAGCTTTATTTTAATTTGTTCATGAAAAAAATTATTTCACACAGACTTTAACGGCGCAAATGTTTGATAAAAAGAACCGAAATTATAAAAAATACCATTTTCTAAATTCCAGCAACAAATTCGGAAAATAAATAAACAGCTATATCTTTGAACAACTAAATTTCAAATTAGACAAATAAAAAGACTTTGAAAAATGAAAGTATTGTTAAATAATTTTGAACAACATATCTTGAAAGCAAATATATCATCAAAAGCGTAACGACGTAAAACAGCCTTTTATTAGCCCCTTATGTTCCTAACAGCATACGTACTAGTATATAGTATATAATAATGATTATGATACCACGAATATCAACTTTATAAATCAGTATAATACGAGCACTCTCCTTTCACCTTGTTGTTTATCGGTCATTCAAAATACACGTATGTGGTACAATGAAAATAAAGCAAAAACACAGGAATGATTTTTCAAAAATTCCTTGAAAGTTAATCACACCACCGCATTAATTTTCCACTGTTCAACTGGAATAAATTAATTTTCATGCACCAATGTTTTCCATTAAAAATGCATCGAATGTAAAGTAAGACCGACCGAGCGTGAATTCATTCACAACCAAACCCAAACAAGACATGGGTTTGAAATAAAACTATTTATAGGATAGCATGAATGGATCTATAAACTCGCGTGACGGAGAATCATTCTCGTGACCGCTTGTAATTTTTCCGCAAGCTGCATAAAAATCCACATTATTGGAATCTCCGTTTTCACCCTTTCTTCCTTCACAAATCGGGGAATATTTAACCCAACAGCTTAGATATTCTACGTTTTCCCAGAACTCCTACTTCCTCAGGGCATCTAATCTTTTCCAATCCACATTTTATTTTCACCCTATATAATTATTACTAAGTTAAAGCCAGATGCAGAATGCGGCAATATTAGTCATTTGGGGAGTTACTAAAAAATGCAATAGTAAGGGAATACTTTTTAATCCAGCAACCATTTAAAACCGAATTTTAGGGCGTGAATCAAATTTGCTCAGAATTTAATTTTTCTTTAACCGGCAAAATATTTTGTTCTGTCACATTCAAGAGCTTTTCCCTCCCGAAACAGAAAGAATTCTGGAATATCGATGAGGATTGAATTTTAGATTGAAGTTGAATTCTAAAAGCTGGGTTTCTATTATAACACTGTGAGATGTCCAATTTCATTAACTGTAGAGGTATCACAATTATTTAGTAATCTACCGATTAAGGTAGGTAAGTAAGTAAGTTTGTGACTCCTAGCAAAACACAATCCAGCAGCCTACTCTACACCGTCCTTCTTCATCTCTATGTACTTCCTTCCTCCCTTCATCCCGTCCAAGATCCCTATCCTGTTCCTGCCGTTTCCGTGTTTCCCCAACATTCTTCCTTCTATTACCGTCCTCAATATACCTATGCCACTCAAAACACCTTTCATCCATTTTTTCTGCCTCCATAGTATTTCTCCCAACAAACCCCTCTCCTCGCCCACCACCCATAGTACTTCCTCATTTGTTTTCCTTTCGGTCAATGTCACCTTCTCCATTCTTCTCCACGCCCACATTTCAAAATCCTCCAATCTACGTCTATCATCCTGCTTCAGCGACCACGTTTCCGCGTCGTACGCTCCATAACAGAGTTTTTACGAGTCTTTTCTTAACATGAATACGCAACGCCCCTGCCATCAACTCCCTCCTCCTTGTGAAAGCCTCTTTGCCTAGCGCAATTCTTACTTCTCCTTACCTCCCTGCTACTTTAACCGTGTTGGTCCGAAACACCTCTGATGTGCGCAAACTGTTTTACCTGCTCTAGTTTTTGCCCTCATATAGTATTTCAATGTTTGGCTTAGCCTTTTTTTCTTTCTAGAAAATTCGCATAACCTATGTTTCAAAGATATTGATTCTCATCCCATATCCATCACACTGAATTTCCAATTCACTCAGTGATGCTTGCCACCCCTTGGCTAACTGACAAATTAGAGCTTGGTCATCAGCAAACCTAACTGATTCCCCGCCGACTTTCATTCCTACATCAAGTTCTTTCTATGTCTCTTTAATCATTCCCTCCACGTAGACGTTGAAAAGCACCGGTGACAATGGACAGCCTTGTCTTGCACCACTTCCTAACACTGCCCATTCGGACTCTCCGTTCTCCACTCGCACGTGAGAACTATGAGACATGTACAGGTTGCGGATCAGTCTCCTGTCCCTCTAATCTACTCCTATTTTCTGCAATATACTCATTAGTTTTTCCCGATTCACTCATCAAACACCTTTTCAAAATCTACGAACCAGGCAAGTACGTCCTGATTGTATTCTATATTCCTTGCAGAGGTATATATTTATTCATTTGTTCGATGGATCTGGTAATGCAAAACGTAGACCTTCAGCGAAATATCAACGGGCACATTCAAACGCTCTTTCTTTCATCTATATCGCTTTTCATATTCAACGGAAAACTCTTTTCATCCCCGCCTTACCTTACACTCGCACACAAATCTCTTTCCTATCTTCATCAGTGCTATTCTGCGCTTAATTTCCCGTCCATCTTCCACCCTTTCATCTCTTCGGACCTTAAATCCATTTCTATTTCCTCTCTGGCTTTCATGGCACACTTTTCAACAAAACAAATAATGATCAACTCATTTATTTTTTCCATTCACCACCCCTCACGATAACGCATGGAAAAAATATACCCTTCCCTCCCGTGATTTCATCCCCCTCACAAATAAATAAATAAAACCTCTCCCCGTACCCACCCTCGTCCAAAAAACCTTCCGCTTTTACTCGATGCCGCACTCCTCTTCCTCTCGCTCTCATCCATTGCCACAAACGAATCTCATTTCTCCGCGGCGAAACTCTCACGCTAACATACGGCTCTCCGAAAGCGTCACGACTGCTTCCATTAAAATAAAAAGATAACTCATCCTCCAAACACACCAACCATGTCTCCTTCCCTCTCACATGCATTTCGAGCGAATTCCAAGCCTACAACCTTCCGCGCTCTCTCTCTTTTTTATCCCCCCTCCCTAATGCCGTGATCCAGCAAAGCACCTCCCCTTAGCATTTCTCCCAGTTCCTCATATCATCACCCGCTGCACCTCACTTCACATCCCGCGTTGTCGCTTGCGAAAAAAACTCGTATTGGCGGAAAAATGTGGAACTAAGGCGAAAGGGAGAGAGAGACAAACCGACAGATATAAAATAGGGCAATCCCCCCCTTAATACCCTAATTCCCTTCTATTTTTCACGAGCCCCTCTCCTTTCCCCGCACCCTATTTTTTTCTTTGCCAACCCTTTCAACCCCTCCGTTCACACACTCTTTTTACATTCTTAGTCGAACCTTCCGCCGCTTGCGTGTCCAGTCCCGAATTCCGTTTCCTTCCCAGAGTCTATAAAATGCGAAGCAATTTTTTCATATATGCGTCAATCTCTCACAGCCTACTTTCACTTACCCCTATCCTTCTCGCGCCTATTTGCTACACTTCCTTGAGCAGACACGCCTTTTACGTGTGATCTCGTAGATTTATTGGACAAAGAGGAAGATGAGAAGGAATTCTATTTTCAAGGGGATAAAATGATGCAGTATCACTACCTCGTCGATTTTTTAAATTGGACTTTTCCTTTTAATTAGAATTTTTTCTTTCCCCTAAAATAAAATAACGCAATTCATTTGCTAACAGCCCATGCCACAAGTCCTTATTATTATTATTACAAATGTTACAAGACATGCCGAATGGTAAAGTGCGTGTAAATCAACATGCAAATACACAATTTACACACAAAGTTCATTTGTGAATCTCACATTACACAGCGGAAATGAATGTGCAGAAAATAAAAGAACTTGGTTTTTTAAAACATGCTCATAGCAACCTTCAGGATTAAAGTCAGCTGAAGATAAGCGTACGGTCGAGATTGAATAACTTCACAGTACATTGACCTTAAGAATCAATTTTAGAACATAAAAGTTTATTTTACGTAAATATTAAATTCTGGGAAAATAAAAACATGTAACCGCAGCAAAAGAGATTTTCCAGAAAATTATGGAGGGTGAGAAGCTTTTCTTCTTGGATATCTGATCTTCTTACCAATAATTTAAAGATAACATGTTCACCAGTTTAAATTTGAACTGCTGTCCGTCATTGCGTCAAAAACAATACATCTTTCTAAAAACCTGACACGTTTCTAAGCCCTTTTACTACCGTAGTAATAAAAACCTCTATTAGATCAAATGAAACCCTGGACGGCGAAATTATGTTTAGAATAATAATTTCGGTCGCTTACCGAACAGATTATTCATTATAAAGGGTAACTCACATAATGGTCACGTGTTCGATCCCTCATTAATATCTGTAATCCGTAAGGGAAAATTTTTCAAGTCCAAGTTTCTCGGGTTCCGAAGAGAACAGCAGTCACAAAAACCGTCTTCTTAAATAAATAAAATAGGACAGGGAAAAGGTTTAGGTTCCAATTAAAATGTGCTTGTTAGAATTTAGATCAATGACTTCGAGCATTTTATATATTTACCGAGTGGGCCACATACAGAATTAAAGAAACAGAGTCCAAAACCAACATATTTAAGACCGCCTTTTACTCTCCAATACTTAGCAGTAATTACCAAATGTCCATTACTCTAAATTCAATCCCTTAAATCTCTCCTCTAATTCCAAATCCTTTCCATTAATTCTTGCCCTTCAAGGTAATATCTGTGTGTATTTTAGTGTGCATACATGTAGATTTTATGCTTATCCAAGAGTTATTGAACACTCTTAAAACTTTTGATTCGCCAATGAGAAGTGACAATATACATTTTTAAATGTTCACCTTTTACTACAGGTTGCGGCAACATAACTTCCTTTTTTGAAAGCGTTTTGAAGTGGAAAAAGGAAGTTCTGTTGCCGCACCCAATATTTGACAAATTTCTTTAATAAATTTGGCTTCTTTAAATCGCTAAAATGGTTTCCTGAATGAATTCACTCTGCTTTCTCGTATTCCTCTGATATTCTGTGAGCCACTCTGAACCCGATAAGCAAAAATTGGTGTATTTGTAGGTTTTCCAGGAATAAAAGCACACGAGTTACATCCATAAAAGAGGTAAATTATTCTAATTACGTCATTCGTGATAATTGAAACGCGTGTCATCCAGATGCTTAATCCGTGTCAATATTGATAACTGAAGAATTGGAGGAAGAAAGAAAGGCTAGGATGAAAAGCGCGCGTTGGCGTTATGCAAGACAATTTTTTTTTACTTTTTTAACGTCCTACCTAAGCGCTACAATGCACCTTGTAGTATTTTTCATTACATTTTTTAGCAAGGATTGCAAAACCAACAACAAACGCTTCACTCACAAAAAAAACATCCACAAAGAAAAGAGTCCCGGGGACGTGGGGAATGAGATGCCCTACCACACCAGTCACCTCTCAAATCCCCTTCAGAGAACGGAGCTTTAACCTAAAAACTGATTTAGACTTAAGTAGCACGGCTGATAAAGATGGGAGAGGGTGGAGTGGCAGAAATTAGGGAGAACAACTGGGGTAAAGGGTAAATGGGTGCCCCAGAGTTGCATGAACTAAATTAGGAAGGTGGGTATGGCAGCGAACTTCCTTTTACCCGCCGGGGTTCTGTTTCTGCTGGAAAGGGGAGAGAGAATTGGAAAAAGTCGATAAAAACCCTCAACTTTCTATTCCCCTTCCTTGCACTTTCCCTTCGGCTCATTCCACCTCGTGACACACAGCCTCGTCTTTACCGTCACGCTCTCTCTCTCTCTCTTTCCCCCTATCTTCTATTTCTCTCCTCACATTCTCGCGTCAATAATTTCTCCTAAACTAGCGCAACGTAGAGACGGCAGAGGTTTTTGACGTCGTTAAGATGTAGACCTTAAGTTCCGCGGAAAGTACAAAGACGAAATGAAAGAAGACGGAAAAATAAAATTGACCATAATTTTTAGGGAGAGAAGGGTAGAGGGAGACTGTGTGAACAGGAAAAATGCGGAAGAAAAGGGACAAAATGCTGAAACAGCCCAAAATTACACAAATAATAAGATATACCATCCTTCTCCTTCACTATTCCTCTCCATCCAACTCGTATGCGCAAAAAAAACTTCGTATTCCCGGATTGATAATCACAATAAAAACGCTGACAAATGGCGATGCCAAATTAGAAAGGAGAAAGTTATGACGCGACAAGAGAAAGAGCAAAGGGACGGAAGATGGGAGGGGAAGAAAGAAGTAGGGAGAAATTGGAGATATATGAAACCCAAGGAAGAAAATCTGTTGAACAGATGAGTGACATATTGCACAGTTGCAAAAGGATAACAAGAAACCAGGATTAGAAACGAAAGAAACCCAGAATAAGGGTTTATGAGAAAACAGGTTTATTAGAAACTGACGGTAATTTATTAGCCAGTGACTTAAGTTTCTTGACACCCCAATGAAATAAATAATTTTCTTAACTTAAAAAACTCTAAATGAATGCACTTACATGTGCAATAATCGGAGGGGTTACGTAATGGACGCTAGATAATATATAAAATGAGATGATCTTTTATGATTCAGGATGGTAAACATTTACTAAAAATATGTTAGACTCTTTTCAAAATATTTTCCTCGTAAAAAGACAACATTAACGATTGTAATGAAGGTGTTTCCTGATATTATGCTTAGGTGAAACAGAAATGCAACGAAATGATACAGGGAGAAAATAAGAGAAAGATGCAGGATGGAATGTAATATGGCGGCGGTTATGTGGTAAGTTGAAAGGTGGGGTATGCATGTGACAGAGAAATTTATGAAGGCCAGGAGGAATACTGAAGGAAGAGCACTAACAGCGACGGAAAAGAAAATAAAAGGATGGAAGAATTCCAGAGAGGGAAATGAGGTCATGGTGAATAGTCCTGAAGATCGGGATAGAAACCAAAGATCAGTGGGGAGAAAAAAAACACGCAAATAAAAATAATAAAAGTTGGAGGAGAGAGAAAGGTGAGGACGGCGAGACTAAGGAAAAGAAATGTACATAAGTAAAACGGCAGACTACAGAAATAAAATTCCCTTGGAATAAAAAGGAAAGGGTGGAAATAAGACGGAGACTTAGAGAGACTGTGGTTTCGACGCAAGCGAGTTGAAGAGAGAAAGGGGGAGGGGAGCCAGGAGAAGAATAAGGGGGTGAACGGAAGGTTGAAACATAAACTGGGATGGCGTGGCTTGGCGAGTGAGGAACCGAGAGAAGGAACCCAATAAAACATTTAGGGGGATTAATGCGTGCATACATAACCCGCCGCCCATGGGTGTCGATTCGAGGTATTATAAACACACGCACACCTGAGCAGAAAGAGCGCTGTAGAATGAGCGTTTTATTTCCAAGCTTAAATGTTAAAAATAAAACAACTAAATAAAAGAAGGAAAAGAGCAAAATAAAATATGCATGCCTCTGCCGATTTGCGCCAGTCTGTTCCGTTCAATTCAATACAGACGCCGATATAAGCATACTCCGCATTCATATTAAAAGGGTGGGAGAACGGAAAGGGGATAATGAAGTGAAAGGCTCTTTTATTTGGAAGGAGGAAGGGACCTACGTAAAATGTTAATCAGCAAAAAGAGAAATCAAAAATAGGAAGGAACGAAGGAAGGAAGCAGGCAAGGTAACTGGAACTGTGCGAATGAGAGATTACGTACTGGCGGGAAATATGTAGTGGAGGTAATTATAGGGATCTTCTGGAATTGCGGTTAAGTGGAAACTTGCTTCCGCTGAAATATTTCATATGAATCGTTATTTTTCAAAGGTACTGTTAACCTTTTGTGTCGTAGTTTATCAGTAGGGAGCTTGGGAAGTAACAAATAGATAATTGGCACATATTCCTGTAATTTTTAAAATATAGTAAACCTACTCTACTAAAACCTAAAAGTAATTTTTAAAGTTTTTTAAACATTCAGGTATTTAAACTAATAATATAATAAATAAATAATGCAGTGAACACGGCAAGCTACGATCATAAAACAGCAGATTAGGGTGTTATTTAGGTAGCAAAGAGGTCGCCCTAAATATACGACCTAATGGATTACTTTCAATAAATCATGGAAATGTTTTCTTAATCTATTGATTTTCGAATATGTTGTTATTCAGATTCGTTCTTTAATCGTATCACTTCCCTAACGCGTATTTTCCTCAAAAAAATCCTCTAATGGAGAAGCAACAAGCAGACAAAAAAATCTGGCACTAATTCAACGTGCACAAAGGTTATAAAAACATTTAAACCAATTACCACATACGATAAATTATGAAAAAATGAAAGTTTCACGCATTAGGAGATTCCTCAAGGTAATTCTAACAACTCATATGTGTCAAACTCTCTAATTTATAAGTTAATTTCGGAGTTCTGGTATCTCGCATATATCTTAAGCTCTATATCTTTTCCAAAATTTATTATGCCAAATGTTTACAACTTACGTTATTGCGACTTTCATTTAAGTCAGTTTTAGAAAATAGTCTAGAGGACTAAACTGGCTTGCAGCTTTGATGCACAGCCTTGGTATCACGAGAATATCTATGGAACAGACAAATGCCACATTCAAAAGTGTTACGAACAAATTATCCCAACTGGTTTTCGTGAATTTATATATAAACTAACTCATAAATGTTCAGCAGAATAATTTAACTCTTTTTGCAAAAACATCACCAATCTTTCCACTTGTATTTTTTTAAACTTAAGTTTTACACAAAATAATAATACTCAAAGATGGTTTCTCGATATGTGGCCAGGATAGACCTTTGAAAGCTTGGGGAAATACGAACTAGAGGGAAAATAAGATAGACACCAGAGGGGAAGAGAAGTAGCTTGTGCGTGCTGTAATTTGAGGAATGGACAACGACGAGGCGTTTTGGAAATGAATGCACGCAGAGAGACGTGTAGGGAGGACGGGAAGGCACAAGGAGGACAGAGACTAGGGAAATTGAGGAAGGCCGCCCTTTTGTGCGGGGGCGAAGCAATGGAGGAGGAGGAAGAGAGAGACGATCGCACCATAGGGGGAGGAAGAAGGGTGTGGAAAGTGGATGTGGCGAAGTATGTGACGGTAATGGGGACAGAGAGAGAGAGAGACAGACATTGGGCACGGCAGCAGAGGAAAAGTAGTTAGAGGTTCGCCGGGGTGTGTTTCACCACGGGGAGGAGAACGGGGTGGAGGAGGAGGAAAGGGGAAACTGCTTGACAGATAGGGGCGGGGGTGAGGGAAGAAAACGATAGGACTGGTACAGCCCACGGCCTTTATACTTTTTTTTGGGTTGACTGGCGACGGAACGCTTCGTAAGGGAGGTTTCGGGGTGGATGCCGGGGGTTGCGAGTGGGTGGGTGAAAAACAGAGTAAGTACTAATGGTCTCCATCAAGCCGGAAACATACCGGAGGGCATTAGAAGAACGGGAGGAACCTTGAAAATGGAAGGGAGAGGATGATAGAAGGGAGAGAATATTTTTCGCGGGACATTTTTTTCGGGAAAATATTCGAAGGGACAGTTTCATTTCTGTCGCTTATAAATGCTTAAAAAAGAGGGTACATACGGAAATTAAAGACCCTTGATGGAAGAGGGATTATTATTTTGAACCGAGCCTTTGCCTCACCCCTGAGGCAACGGAGCTGAACATTTAACAGTTTTCGGGATAGAAAGTTCATTTTTGCTCTCTCTCTCTCTGCACGACACCGAGAAAATTTTCGAAGAGGTACAGATAATCCTTCCTCTCTTTTAAGACCACCGAGAAAGAGAGAGCAGCAAGCGTAAGGGTTTAGTAACTTTTAACATCACTACGAGAAGTTAATGGTAATACGAAATTAATGCGAGTGAAAAAAATAAAGTTTTTAGAGAGTGTTTTCGCATCTGGTACTCCTTACGCGACTTTTAAAAATTACCAAAATGGTAATAATAAATCATGATAATAGCTGCAGTCAAGGGAATTCGTAATTTTTGCTGGGCCTAAGATTTTCAGACCAAATACCAATGTATCAACATTATAAACCAAAACACATATGATGCATAGCCTTAAACTCTTCCATTTTTCGTGGGCCATGTCCATGAAATGTGCGACATCGGACGAGAGAAACCGATTTGAAATGAATTACTGCATTTGGAGGTAAACTTCTGTACTTCGTTTAATATATTGGCTTGTTGTCTACTCCGAAGGAATAAATTATGGCTGATATCTGCGGAGTCGATGCCATGAAAGAGTCATAATTAACAGGAGACAAAATAAATTGCCTCATCTAACAAAGAATAACATAATGTTTTCAATGCGCTCTCTTTAAAATGCGGCCTTAATAATTAGCTATAATTTTAATAAGCACAGAATGTCTGATGGCGGTGAAAACTATTTCACAATGATGATTTTTGGGATTTATTCTATGAACAGCTGGATTTACAAGATATATTAATACTTATTTTTCTGAGGGTATATTTTAAATACGTGTTTTTCTATTTAACCACAAAACCGCAGTAATCAACACGAAGACCGATTTGATAGAGGAGAATGCAGTTCTCCTAGTACTAAGCCCAACGGCAAGATAAATTCATACATCAGGGTAGCGGGGTACAATACGTATTCTCTGTGCCGTCTGTGGTTATCTGGTAAGATCTAGTACTCGAAAAATCACACATATTGAGAGAATATGAGGGTGCCCTGAAGCGACCCCGCGATTAAAATGCGAGCCTTCCGATCAATAGCCCAGTGGTCCAACCACTGAACTACCGTGTCCCCCTTTTTCTATATGAATATATGAATTGAATTTTGGTGCAGATCTAAATTTTGGGTTTTTCGATGAATTTAAAGGAATAAAATTGGTGAATGAACAATATTTCCTCGTAGCACAGTAAGCAAAAAATCTGGCGAAAGGCTAAGACTTCATTTCAAATTTTATCCCAAATCTGCAAACCATGTCATGGCTTTTTTGCACGAAATTAATATAATCCCAGAAATTTTTCGCACGGCATCATTCGAGGTAATGCGAGATGAAGATGAAGCAAACATCAGAATCATAGGAAAGAAGAAATGCTATTAAATAGGAATCGATAAAAACTGACATAGAAGATTTTGTTATTAAGGAAAATTAATTATGAAGCTGTAAAAAATAAGCGTGTATTGTATGCATCAGTTCTAGTGGCTAACTTGACCCGTGTGGATTCTTAATGACAGTAAACGAGATATCCCATTAGACAAACCCATCAAGCAACAAAGTAGAATACACTATCAAATGGGCATGTCAATGTTGACTCCTTACGTCCACATTATGCCCTGGCATGCCAACAAAAGGGGTTAGAGGGAGTTAGATCGTTGGGGGTAACTGGTACTCTTTAACTACAGGTAAAAGTTTATTTTCGACTCTTTAGAATAGCCATACGTTTCATTTCTTACTGCCGTGACCAACATTTGAGCGAAGGAAAAATAATTCCTTATAATGGTCTTAAATCGGCAGTCAATTTCCCTTAATTTCTTGTTTTGGCATCTCCTACTTATTTAATGCGTAGGTACAAATATTCACTTTATGCCCCCATTAAACTGATAGATTTTGTAGTTATCTAGTAGTTTAAGTCGAAAATTCAATATACCCTTCCAGAAGTTTCCAACACACCCATCTCGCCTCCCTTGATCGGTCGATCTGATTGGTACATCTAAGAAGGAAAAATACTATGGCGTCTTCAAGTCTATTAAAGCCATAGGTAATGTAAGGACTGACGCATTCAACCCACGATTAATGATAGACCAACGAGGGAATAAAATATTTGCAAAACGCTCGAACGGAAAATATAGAATTTAATAATGCCAGCATCAACAGGGTTGCATTTACCCTCCAATATCATATCATTGCTTGTAAACTATCATTAAGCTAAAGAGTTGAAAAGCGCTATCACTCACAGGTTACAGAAGGCATCGGGGCCCCTCCGCTTTTCTATGCGAGCGCCCAATTGGACAAGGCGCGTGTGCTCTCATGGTCTATCGCAAGACCGCCATTTTTCACGTCCAGAACAGAACACGGCCACGGGAGGGAGAGGAAGGGACCCAGCACCGTCATTAACTTACTCTCGAGGCGCCAACGGGATCCAACAGCTCACACACACACACATGGTGGCCTCAGCATTGACAATCCTCCTTTGGAATTTTCAAGCGGGACACGAGGTGGTCGCAGGTTTGGAAAAGGGTTCCCTCCACCATTTTGGAAACGAGCCCGAATCAACCAGGCGAGCGCACGGAGAGCAGTGAAAAATACTCGCGATCACACCTATTTGAAAGAGAAAAAAAGTATAAAGGAACATGAAGAAAGCTCGTGAAATAAAATACACCCAGGGAAGCCATTTAGACATCAAAGGGGGTGGAAGGTCTCAACTCGGAGTTCGGAATATGCATGCAAGAAGAGAAGAAAATAAGTGAATTAGGCAGACGGGGATGGAAACAGAATCATAAAGAGAGTGAGTGGGAGGGAAAGAGATGGGGTACTCCAATTTCTGAGGGAATATTTTCGCCAAAAATCACTTTTAAAGTTCCCTGTTAGTCCCATTATTCCGATTCGCTTTCTCTTTATGTCGTTAGGAACTTCGCGGAATGAACCTTTGGAAGCAATCCTTTAGCCACGGAAACTGATCGAATTCTGTTGAATTCTTGGAATTCAGGGATTTACTGTAGTTTACATACACGTCCGCCTTGAGAACGAAATGGTATGCCCTAATAATCACATTTAAACATTAAAAGGTGTCACTCGGAAAATCAAATTGATGGCGAATCAATACTCTTGTTGAAATGTAATCCCACTTTTTTTTAAATCTAAAGTCATCAGTTGTCCGCTGTTCTCTCGGATAAGGAATGACAATGAAAATACTAAAAATAACGTGAATGATGGATAAGAGGTGATACAAATTTAAACTATCCATTTACATCCCTAAAAAAAAATAGTAGACGCGCGTGGTGGAAACATGTGGATGCTAAGTGTTCCCAAGGACTATCAAAAAAAAACCAAATAAAATTGTGTTGTGTCCCACATTTTGTAACGGGCGCTTGAACTTCTAATGGCTGAAATGTTCGTGATTTTATGCATGAATGAATGCAACAATTTAGGAAAACAGCAAGGAGGAAGAAATAAAAATCAACATTACCATTAGTTTCCGCATAAATCAGTGAAAAAAATTCATCCTAATTTAATTTTGTTACATTTAAATTTTATACGAATTGGAATCCAGATCTTAATAGTCAGGAGCCATCCAAATTTGGGAGGCATGAAAGAGAAAAATATGGATTCAAGCTTACTATTTTGTAATTTTTGTTAATTGATACCACGCAGTTTCACACATCCTTTGGCGGATGTTTACCGAAGTTTCGATTTATTGCATTCCACCAAAAAAACATGATTCAGCACCATTTTGTGAACTCACAGCCCAAATGCTGCTTCGCGATTTTTCATTGGTGCACTTTCAGCATTCCCAAAGATCAAAAGTTTAATCACGAATCTTCCCCATTGCAGGCTGGAGGAAATGTACGAAGGCTTTTAGCTGAATAAATATAAACCTCGACAACAACAACTATAGCGATCCTGATGCTAAGGAACATTTTAAGCTGACAAATTCTAAAAACGCAGTAATTATAAATTTCACGAAACATCATTGATTAGATGATAATATTGAAACCTGAAAATTTAACTATGTACTGAAAAAAAAGATAATTTTAAGAGAAAATAACAAGAAATTTCATCATTGATATCGCAATTCATTTCAATGATTCATTAACTAATATTTAGTTTCAAAACAAAACACACACATTTTTCATTGGTCCTATTGCATTGTGTGATTGCTAATTCAATATTTCATTGGTGCAGATAAATAAGAAACAAAATTTTGTTAATACCCTTCCCCTTTCACTTTCTGCAGAGATATTCTTCATGAATGCATTTATAGCACTTAAAGCAGATACTATTTTCAAGATTGTGATCTGTTTCATCTGATAATATCGAACACTGTGCGGGAAACTCATGCCATATATTGACCCGAAGAATATATGACGAAATTTATCGCGAATTACTCAGTAAGTAACTTATAAATTACTTACTCCTACTTCAACATACACAGTGGAGTACATACCAGGAAGGGCAGAATTTTATATCGTGTCCAAGTCTCCGATACAGGAGTCATGCCAATCATCGATCATCCAAGCAAATAATGACCACAACTAATTTTGAGCACCAGTTATTTCAATGATTAGTTGTACCGAAATGCACTCCGAGATCAATAGCACCCAAATTTAAAAATACACAGAGTAATGGGACGTGCGACACTTATGTAATTCAAGATCTTATATGTGTCCCTTAATCTGAGCATGCTTTTTCGAGTTGAGTAAATGTACCACAGTAGTAGTACGTGTATTTGTCAGGGAATCTGCAGCCTTTTAGACATTTTATCTTCCCAAACTTTGTATTGATCACCCAGTATAATGTGTTTCTAAACAATTTTGACTACCAAAATAAGGTACTACGTTGTTATTATCTTTGTCTCTAAAGGGAATCGTTAAAAAATGGGTGAGATTAGGAAATACTATAGCTGACGGCATACCAATGTGTGAAATATGACAAATACATTTCTGTTAAGAAGAAATATATTACTTAGCGAGTTGCTAATATTTTTCATAGGTTAGATAGGTGTGTTTCTTATTAACTTGAACAAAAAAGACAAACCTAACCAAATATATTCATAGCATCGTATATTTGTTATTGTGCGTACCCCTGGGAAATTTTAGCAGCTTCTGGTATATAAGCTCTTTTATATCAAGTATTGGCAGCACAGTGTTATTTTCATTCGAATGTCTTTCATTAGGATTTCAATGTAATACAACAGCAGTTACTTTAAAAATACTAACCTTAAAAATTATTTAACGTTCGAACTTGACAGTGAACACGCAAGCATGGAAGAATAGCGCCTCATAGTCTAAATATATACGTATTATTGTTCAATGAAAACATTCAATGCACCGGAATTGTTCAATAAAGATCGATCATATTTTTTTATTTAGTAAATTTAGTTTTTTACTTTATATTTCATGTTATATATTCAGCTAATGCGTAATGTTTTTGTAGTTACTATACATTTTAATTTATTTGACTCAAGTACTGCGTAAGTAGGAACCGTTGTACCTACGCCTTCCACTGACGATAAAAACGCTTTCCACGAATCTGTTTCTTTCTTTGGAGAACGGAAAATGTATCATGGGCCTAGTTCCACACACCCTTTGCACATTGATTGTCACGATAAATTCAGTAACAACATTTGTGATGTTCGGACGTGTATTATCGTGGGGAAACGCCGAGCATGTTGCTATGAAATGTGGACTATAGCGAGCGATATGGCATTGAAAAAATTTTCAGCGTATCCCTACAATATGCACCAGTTTTATTTGTGCATTTTAATACGACATGCTGAAACACCATCTCCAGAATATCGAAAAGTTATATGGCCATAACTTTCCCAGCAAAAGCCACCACTTCGGCTTTTTTGGTGTCAGTGATGCCAGAGATTTCCATACAGAGCTTTGGTATTTGCCCTCAGGATAAAATTGATCTCGCCAAGTTTCAACTAGAGTAAAAACCTCCGAAAGAAACTCTTTAACTTACAGTAACAACAAGCTCAATTGTGAAAAAACCTGCAGGCGAACGTCCGGTTGTTTGAATATGAGCAGTCTCGAAACTCATAGCGCACTTCTCGTGCACAATTTTTCCGTTATGACCGTGCTCGTGCCGCCAATGAAGTTTTTTAATAATCCTAATAGCCAGACCTAACTTCCTCTCAACATTATTGGAAGATAGTATATTACAATGGGAGAAATGTTGTTAATTTTTTACTTCCATAAGAGCAGTGACTGGAGCTCGGGGCTAACCTCTCTTTATCTTCTCCCTCCACCTTAAACATTTTAAACTTCTTTTTGCTATACTCCCAGACTCACCTCCTACAAAAAGGCATAAACCTTGGCGGGCGATTTCTTCAAGTGAAAGCAAAATTAGAATGCAGCGTATTTCGTCGCATTTACTTGTGTTGCAGGATAACTGAACAAGTTTCAACTTCTAACAGCTGCCGCTGGAGCAATTCTGGAGCCAAATCAATTAAAATGAGTACCATATACACAATAAAGTAACACAGTGACAAAACTATTTTTTTCATAATAAAGTATGCAAAAAAATGTGCGATCATTGCATTTTGCTGTAGCGTTAGAAACGAAAATAAAAATATTTGGTCGTAAACCAGGAGAACACCGAAAATTAATGAAAATGAAGGGATGATGCAATTATTTCAAAATTACAATTATAGAAAAAGTTTATTAAAAATTTTAAATGTTAACTGAAAAAACGCCAAATTGTGAGAGACGATTGAAGCCTTGTTTCTTGAAATGAAAGAAGAGAACGACGAAAAAAAGCAAGGTTTATTCTCAAGGAAGGCCTATGTTGAAAACATTAGTAGTTTCAGTGAGAAAAAAGCCAACACTTATTAACATGTGTTACTAGCACCATCACAGGTGTTGGTGGAGATGGAAAATAAAGGAAGAGCGTGCTTAATTTAAACTGTGGATGAAAAAGTTGGGAACATAATTAACTGGTTTTGAAATATAACTCAAGGTGCATAATGCGGACGGAAAATAAAAAAGACACGGTGAAAAGAGAATGTAGAAGTTTTAACAAAAAATATAATGAAGATACAAAAGAATTGTTTGATAAATTTAAAGGGTAATGACAGAATCAGTGAAGAGTGGTAGAGGAAAGGTTGCCTTAAACGCCTTAAAATGGTTCAAAAAAAGCTGATAACCACCAAAAAAATGGTTGAAAGAGCAAACGACAAGAGCAGTAAATATAACATGAATTCAGACATACTATAATATACAGATCATTATAAAAAAAGATGAAAATAGAAGGATTTGACACGAAGTCGAGGAGAAAAATTTACAGGAAATTAATCATCAAGCTAAGGAGATATATAAATAAAGCATTGCTAAGGTGTTGGAAAGATCAATACGCTG
This sequence comes from Hetaerina titia, assembly GCA_037158775.1. Lineage (NCBI taxonomy): Eukaryota > Metazoa > Arthropoda > Insecta > Odonata > Calopterygidae > Hetaerina > Hetaerina titia. Next base: position 17,618,114 of record CM073773.1, read on the forward strand.
ATAAGAGAAATGTCAGAAGCATGGAAAGGTGGACGAGCTAAACAAGGTCAGAAGATAAAAGGGTAACGTAAGGGCGGTAGAATTGTGAAAGGGTGAAAATATTGAATCGATATCAACTATAAAAGATAAATCGGTTACTCTGTTAATATAACCGGAAATAATTTAGCAATTTCGGAGAGAATTGAAGCATAACTGTACAGCAAAATTTATACGATAATACGTTTAGTTATAAAATATAACGTAAATAAGAATAGCTTAGGCTCAAGAATACCAAATATGATAGAAAAAGTTACGCTTGAATTTTAAAAGGATTAATACAGTAGAATAGAAATTTATCCCACAGAATTAATTACTTTTTTGGGTAAAATGATAAAATAGAGTTTAATGGACTATATCATACTTCATGGAAATTCTAATTCCCAATCGGATAAATGAATAAGGGAGTTATTATTTGGTAATCTACCGGTTAAGGTAGGTTTTTGGATGGACACAACTATCAAATAAACATTTTGTGACTCCCCACCTAGCAAACTAATCTATATCAGGTCCCTCTTCATCTCGGTGAACTTCTTTCCTCCCTTCATCCCGTCCAACATCCCTATCCTGTTCCTACCCTTACCTCGCTTGCCCAACATTCTCCCCTCTATTACCCTCTTCAACATTCCACTACCGCTCAATACGCCTTTCATCCATTTTTCCTGCCTCCATAGGATTTCTCTCAACAAACCCCTCTCCTCACCCACCATTTCCAGTACTTCCTCATTTGTTTTCCTTTCGGTCCATTTCACCTTCTCCATTCTTCTCCACACCCACATTTCAAAAGCCTCCAATCTACGTCTATCCTCCTGCTTCAGCGACCACGTTTCCGCGCCGTACATAGCTACGCTCCATATCAGAGTTTTTACGAGTCTTGTCTTAACATCCCTACTCAACGTCCCCGTCATCAACTCCCTCCTCCTTGAGAAAGCCTCCTTGCCTAGCGCAATTCTTCTCCTTACGTCCCTACCACTTTGACCGTATTGGTCCAAAACACTTCCGAGATATGTAAACTGCTCTACCTGCTCTATTCTTTCCCCGCCTATTTTAATATTTAGCTTAGCCTTTTTCTTTCTGGAAAATCGCATAACCTTTGTTTTATTAATATTGATTCTCATCCCATATTTATCGCACTGAACCTCCAATTCACTCAACAATGCTTGCAACCCCTTGGCTGACTGAGCAACTAATGCTTGGTCATCAGCAAACCTAACCGATTTTACGAGTTCCCCTCCGACTTTCATTCCTACCTCCAGTTCTTCCCATGCCTCTTTAATCATTTCCTCTACATATACGTTGAACAGTACCGGTGACAATGGGCAACCCTGCCTTACACCTCTTCCTAACACTGCCCATCCAGACTCTCCGTTCCCCACTCGCACCTGAGCAGTCTGAGACATGTACAGGTTGCGGATCAGTCTCCTGTCCCTCCAATCCATTCCTATTTTCTGCAATACACGCATTAATTTTTCCCAATTCACTCTATCAAACGCTTTTTCGAAATCTACAAAACAGGCAAAAACGTCCTGATTGTATTCTATATTCCTCTCGACTAGTGATCTCATTACTGCAATGGCATCACGCGTACCTCTTCCTTTCCTGAACCCAAACTGATCATCCCCTAAGTAATCATTTGCCTTACTCTCTATCCTTTTGTTGATGATCCTGAGAATAACTTTAGCTGCGTGGGATATCAAACTTATTGTTCTGTAATCCTCACATGACGAAGCCTTTGCCTTTTTTGGAATAGGAACTAACACCGATCTCACAAAATCTTCCGGCCAGATTCCTTCCTCATAGATACTACGAATCAGTCCATATATGGCCTTTTTCCCACCTTTCCCTAACCATTTCAACATTTCTACAGGAATATTGTCCACCCCCACAGCCTTATTTGCTTTCATCTCCTTTAATGCCCTTTCTATTTCATCGTCGAGTATGCCTGGACCTAAGCTATCTTCTTCTACGTCATGTTCCTTTTCTATGTCTAACCTTGTCGGCCTAAGTTCTTTACCATACAGTGTTTCTATATATTCCTTCCATCTCTCTTGGATTTTTCCTGGTTCAACTATTATCTTACCCCATTTATCTTTAACTGTTAGCACAGCTCTTGCCTTCTTACTTCCCGATAATAACTTAACCTTGCTGTATAGAGCACCAATTTCACCCTTCTTCTGTAAACTTTCCATATCCTCGCATTGCGTTTTCCACCATTCTTCTTTTGCTTTATTTGTGGCCCTTCTCAATTTATTGTTTAACTCTTTGTACTTCATTTTGCCTAACTCTGTGTTTACATTTTTCCATCTTCTTCTCTCATCCATCTTCGCAATCATCTCATCCGTTACCCATGGTTTCCTTATCCTTTTCCCGTTAACGGTTCCTATAGTGTCTTTAGCGGCTTCCAATATCCCTTTCTTGATACATTCCCATTTTTCTTCGATAGCACTCAGTTCTTTACCGTCATCCATCATTTTCTCTACAGCCTCCTGATACTCCTTCCTCGTTAATTCATTTACTGCTTCTAAATTCCATTTTTTAACCCGCCGCCCTTGCCTTATCTTCTTGAAACGAACATTACATTTCATAACAACTAAATTGTGGTCAGAGTCCGCATCCGCTCCTGGGAAACTGTGCGAATTTATCACACTGTTCCTAAACCTGTGCCTAACCATAATATAATCTAACTGATACCTTTCTGAGTCACCTGGCATTTTCCAAGTATACCTACGCCTTTTGTGGTGTCTAAACCATGTGTTAGTGATGACGAACCCCTGTCTCCTGCAGAATTCAATTGCTTTCTCCCCGCGTTCATTCCTCGTGCCTAACCCATAGTCCCCCACCTCACCACCATCTCTTCCTTCGCCTACCGTCGCATTCCAATCCCCCATCACTATCAAATGTTTCCCTGCAGGAACACTCGCGATGATATCCTCTAACTCATCATACATCCTATCGACTTCTTCCTCCTTGTGGTTGCTCGGTGGCATGTATACCTGAATAATGACCAAGTTCGTCGGCTCTGCTTTAATCTCTACGAGTAAAATTCTATCTGTCTCTTGCTCTATGTTGACTACGCTTCTTCCTACCCCTTTATTTAAAATTACGGCAACCCCTCGTTGGCTCTCATCCCCGCCGCTGTATATTACTCTGTAATTGTCACTCCAGTAATCCCCGCTATCCTTCCATCTCACCTCGCAGAGGCCTAAAACATCTATGTTACCTCTTTCCATCTCTCGCTTAATATTTTCTAATTTGCCTCTCCTCAACATTGTCCTGACGTTCCAGGTTCCTATTCTAACTACTTTCGCCTTCTTCTGAGTCTTCCGTCCTGCTGAAGTTATTCCTTCCCCGCAAGGGTTTCGTGGGATGACGACCGCGGAAGCCTTGCCTCTCCCGCTGCCGGGCACGACACACGGCCTCTTGGGCCGTGTCCCGTAGTTGCCAGGACTCATATTATCTATAGTGCCCATCATAATATTCTTGGGAATCATAATTGAGGTGGTTTCGAATAAGGGAGTAAAATGTGTCATCTATATGATCCCTAGTGTACCAGACATCGAATATTGTATTAAAAATCGTCGATAAAATGTTATAAATGAGGGAATACGGTTAATGTGAGATCAATTTATATGTTATTATGTTAGGGATGTAAACGCATAGTTCCCTACAACTGATGAGAACACAATAAGAAAAAAGCGGAGAAAATAATTATTATTTTCTTATCATTGATGATAATCAGCGTGTCTTTGCTTGCTTCCTATATGTGGACAAGGATTTTGACCGAGGGCAGTTGACAAAAATGGTGAGAGTATCGCAAAAATGCATATGCATGAATCAAATTGAAATAAGAAGGATAGCAAGTGAAGATTCAGAATTAGCAACTGAAATTGATTAAAATTGATAAACCTTGCATGCGAGAGTGAACAAGCGTTCCTCAAAGATATTTAGAGAGACTTGGAACCTACTCGGGGCTAGAATGACGGTATAAGGGGATTCGCTAAACACGGTTATATTATTAACCTATAGTTAGTCTGTCAGTCACAGAATTGCAACTAAAACTGAGCACAGTATAGGAGTGATGCATTATCTATATGCTGAACATATATCATCGGCAACTAATAGTAATTGGATTTTCATGGAATAGGAAAGCCAAGCCGGCCAGCACAGTCAGGTGGGAAACGCACTCATGTCGCGGGTTCAAAAATCCACCTCGGACATATGTTGTTGTGTCAGCTCTGTTGGGACTGCCCCTGGGACAAACAAGGCGACAAGCCAAAGTCTTAAAGAGGTCCTAAGGGGGCGTATGAACCACCAGAGGCGACCTGATAGCAAATCAAATGTAAATTGTTTATACAGAATGATATGAATTAGGAGTTCAAAATTTCAGCGAGTATTTTTCATAACAATGTAAGCAATACTAAGTGGATTTGGACAATGATACTATTATTATTATCGGTATTCTACCGGTGAAGGGAGGTTTCGGATGGAGACAAGCTACTAAACGATACAGCGACGATGCCCTTGCCTCTCCTAACAAAAGTGTGAAAAAATACCAAGTTTATTTATTCATAGTTCATATTATATTGTTAAAAGGAAACGTCCAGAAACACCGTTTATTAGTTATCCTATGGTTTCATCCTTTTTACGTATGCCATTTTTATAAGCTTCATAACTCTTATATTCGAGGTACTCCCGGGAGACAAAAACCTCACCAAAGAAAAAAAATACCATAAATTAAGCTTCTGGTATCTCTATCTTAGCATCACGAGTAACTCTAAGGATTTACGCTCGCTCGTTTTACATTTATTAGAAGCACTGTCGAAATCTCTGGAGAGCTTCAGTCGTTTCGTTACAAGGCAAAAGAGAATCGATCCTCGAAAATGATAAATACTCATTCCTCCACCAGTACCGGTCATTATGCCCTAAATCAACGCGACCACGACCTAGGGCAACACCATAAAGAATTAAGAACATTATTTTTTACGCAGAGGGTAACAATCAAATGGGAAAATAAAATATTTAATCGGATTGTTGTCCGAAGCAGGAGGAGGAACGGGGGAGATTACCTGTAATGAGCGGATGCTAACCGCTTCCTCCCATAAATTGGCGCGAACAGACTACCTGTGGTGCGGAAAGTAGTCCCGTGAGGAAGGTGGTGGTTTTTCCGACCGGGTAAGGAACCAATGCAAAAGGAGGCATTATTTTAAGGCGACGAGGAAGGTCACCGACTAAACGCTACAAAAAAGTTGGCCGAGTGTTTTCCTAAATAAACCATGCGAATGACAAGTCCTGAAAGTTTCCAGAGAAGCAATAAAGCATCTCCAAAACGTTTCTCAGGCGCGATATCAATCTATATTTAGAACGATCAATAACTTTTTTCAGTGCTCTGTATACATTAGACCAAAGAAACAGAAAACAAATCGTATACGTATTCTGCTCAGGGTATTCAATATACAAAGTTATTCACAAAAATGCCATAGAAAATAAAAAAATCAAACTAAGTCTAACAACTCAACTCAAAGAAAAGCACACGAGTATATTAAACCTAATGCAATAAGTGAAACATTAGGAATAATTGACATGACGAGTATAAGAAAACGAAAAACCTAGCCACGGTCACAGTTGAAGGGGATAATATTTCACAAGACGCAATACATAAAATTTTAGAGACAAAGCATTTTTTTTAAATCGTCAAAATAATGAAGAGTTTGAAGGGATAGCAAAATTTGGCTTTGGAAGACAGTGACAAAGGTAAAGATTTAATGTGAGAATTTAAGGAGGTGCAAAATTCAGAGTCAGCTATGAAAAAATCATGAACACAGTTATTAACCCGAAGGTCAGTTTGATTGGTGATGGTAGAATTCATCCAAAACTAAGCCAAACGGCGTGTGAAATTCACAAATGAGGGTAGGGGAGCCAGATCCTTTCCCTGCGACGCCTATGGTTTCCCAAGGCGTCCTGCCAGCCGAATTATCACAAAGGCCGGATGAATCTGAGAGTGTCCAGAGGCATGTTTGTGAATCGAACCCGTGTCCTTCCGAGAATCGAAACCAGGTGAGTAGTGTAACGCTTTACCTCGGGATTTCCACGCCTCAAATATTTTAAATAAATATTGCTTTGAGCCTATGGCTTATGAAAGAAGTTAGGATGAGAACGGGACCATTTTGAAATAAATCACCAGAAGGCGTGAAACAAGTACGAAGGTAAGCAAAAATAAGATATATGTATGAAGAATTCATGTAACGGAAGGGAGAAAAAAAAGAGCCTATGAAATATATCTTTCAGGATTCAAGGGTTAACCAATTAAGGTCCACCAGATAATGATATATTAGATCATCTTCAATAAGATCAAATAATGATATAACACAGAAGTTAACAAACGCCGGCGCTACATATCAAGATCATCAAATAAGTCTAGCGTATTAATCCATTGTTGTAAAAATAAGAGGTGAGGCATTTTATGGAGATGGGAAGATTTTCATCAGCAATTTGAGTAAATAAAAATGGCACAATTTTAGAACATCTTAATCCCATGACTACTTAAAAGAGAGAGTAAGCACGAAGTACTAAATAATCTATTCAAAAGGAATAATAGAGATACTAACACGGCAGACAGGTAAAATACGATCACATGTAATCAATGTGGCATAAAAGTGTGCAATTCTGCAACAATTCTGTGAGTCTGCGAAAATATTCCCTGGCGTATTAGTTTGATTTCACTGAAGACAATTATTTGTGTTCTTTCTAACACAGAAAATATCAACAATGACTGAGTTAATGTAATTTGGAAATCCTTATACTTTACCTGTAGGAAGTGTACCAGTGCTGTGGGAGAAATGTTATTGTAGTTTGACTGAATCTTGCTCCCAGGGCGTAAAGCCACTTCTTTTCTTTACGGCCTGAACACTTCTCTCCAAGAGGGGGGCGACCCACATCTACCCCTAAGTGGCTCCTCCCTTCTTATTCAAGGTTGCGATTCTTCGCCAAGAGATATGACTCTAAACACCCTCGACTTTCAGTCAGCAAATATGACGGAGCTGGAAAGCAATGGGTCTACATTCGCTTTGGTGTCAAAGCCACCAGACAATCACAAGTAAAATAAACATTTTGTCCAAACAAATACAAATACTAATAATTTTTAGACATTAATTTCTGAGCATTAAATCTCCACTATTGTTTCATTGAAGTACGCACCGTGCTCTTACTTTATTCTCTATCCCTTACTCCTGAAACACCCTTCTCCCCCATCTCATATCTTTACCAGCTGGTGCTTACACCCCCCACCACACAACTTTTTGGGGTACTGCGGGTTATTTGTGTTGGTTTAGACGAACGTACTACGGTGGCCAACCGTCGGAATGCGCGTAAAGAAACGGTACCCGGGGGATTACATGGGTCCTCCACTCGCATTGCCCTTACCCTCCACGAACGATGGAGGGACATGGTCCGCCACCGCACACGGAGAAGGAAGAAGACGACAAGGCTACCAGAGCTGAAGGACCAGAGAGAATTTTCAAAGTACACAATTAGTATGATTTTAGTATATCATTAGCCATGGAAAACTTCCATAGAAGAATATCAAGAAACAGGGAGCTGCAGCAAATCTGGAATGAGACCCTATGGAGAATCGAGGTCAGACTTCCAGATAACGCAAACTTTTATAATGTTATCACTTAGGACTCAGTCCTAACTAATCTTCTGAGAAAGACGGAGCTCAATTCCGTCGAAATCATCAAAAAATAACGTGTGAGTGTTCCTTTTATGTGTTCTCATATTGTGTATTTCTGTCAAAGTTATATATATATATATATATATATATATATATATATATATATATATATATATATATTCATTCAAACAGAAATAGGTATAAGGAAAGGGGATAGGAAAACACATAAAAGGCAAACACAGGACATGTGGGGAAGGCGGTTTTTGAGCAGATCACGAAAGTAAAAATATTTCCTTATCCGGGATATCCTTATACCTATTTCTGTTTGAATGAATATTTGTGCGCCGTATGGCGGGATTTTCAAGTTTGTATATATATATATATATATATATATATATATATATATATATATAATATATATATATATATATATATATGAGTGGTTCTATCTTCGCTGTTTGGTCACCTAGAGGTCATTATTGAAGCCAAAGATGCAGTTCGGAAGCTACAGAAACATCTGCCCAACGAGATGAGGGAGGATGTCACTCGGATTCTCTCTAAGGTAAAACCACCTAAGCCCAATACCACCGCTGCAGAACGCAAAGCATTGGAAGAACTGCGCGATAATAAGGACCTTCTTGTCCTACCAGCGGATAAGGGGAATGCTACGGTAGTCATAAAGAAAGAGGACTACCACAGCAAAATTTCTGCCTTTCTGGATAGCAGCACCTATTCCGAATTGAAAGGCGAAAATAGAACGACTAACTAGGGAGAAAATCCAATGATCATCCATTCCAGGAGAAGACAAATGGAGACTCATTCCATCGGCAGCCAAACCACCGCGTCTGCATGGACTTCCTAAGGTCCACATAGAGGGGGTCCCCCGACGACCCATCGTAAGCAACATCGACACGTCAACAAACAAATCGCAATACGTCGCACGTTCTCTCCAACCCTTTGCCGGAAGAACCGACTCGTTCGTGAAAAACTTTATGGAATTCATTCGCACCATCCATAACATAGAAGTCAACGGGAACGAGACGTGCTGGTGAGCTTTGACGTAGTTTCTCTCTTCACAAATACATCTTTGGACGACTCTATGCCATTCATTAAAGAACTCACCTCGGGGGGTTTACCTAAGGATTTCCCGGACTTCGCAGATTTCTGCCTCGGGAATTCATACTTGGAATAATATGTACTTTCAGCAGAAGGAAGGTTCGGCCATGGGATCGCCTCTCTCTCCTTAGCAGCCAATATTTTCATGAAGAATTTCGAGCAGAAGGCAATATTTTCCCGAAGAAAACATCTCTTTAGATCCGATAGGTCGATGACACCTTCGTCATCTGCCCACACGGAAAGGAAGAACTAGAATAATTCCTAAAACACTTAAATCAGCAACATCCTGCCATTCAATTCACCATGATAATTGAATAAAATGGTGTCCTGCCCTTTCTAGACGTATTGGTTAACAGATAACCTAATGGCAGCCTTGGCCATGCAGTGTATCAGAAAAAACCTACACCGACCGATATTTGGATGCGCGATCACACCACCATCCCGCCCAGAAGAGCTCACTAGTCGATACACTAGTTCATCGCACCTACATCATCTCAGACATCATATCGCTTCGATCGGAAAAACGATACTTAATCTCAGCGCTAGAGGAATACGGATACCCGGAAAATATGGTCCAAAAAAGGACAGCCAATAAAGAAAGGGAGCTGACGGAATACGGGATTGTGACAAAGAAACAGAGTGAGGAGAAGCATGAAAAGGAAAAACCGACAACATATGCTACCATCCCGTACGTCGCCGGAACGGCTGAAAAAATAAATCAGCTACTAAGGAAGCATAATGTGATAACCAGTTCTTCACCGCAAGAAAAGTCGGCGGCATTGTCTCTAAGCCTAAGGACCAAACCCCAGATCTCATGTACGACGGAGTATTTGAGATCAGTTTACAGGTGAGAAGTCCAATATAGGTTAAACGGGAAGGTCCATTAGATGCATAATCAAGGACCATCAAAGGGCCTCAGAGAAAAACAGTTACAACTCTCGGCAATTGCCGAACATGCGTCGTCGAAATCTGAACACACGATTGAGTTCGACCAAGCAAAAGTTCTGGCAAGAGAAAACATTATTTTCCGAGAATCATAAGAGAAGCGATAGAAATGATGAAAAGTTCTAATGATTCCAACCGAGAGGATGGCTACACGCTGACTTTCATATGAAAAAGGGTGATTCCTATTCCCCGCTAAGAAAGAGACTCCGAGCCAGCCAGCCAAATTGCGGCCACCGCTTTCTTCCGCAACCGCTACCCTCTTTCGTAGCTTCTTTGTTGTTATTTTTTCACTCCGAGTCAATCCTACAACGGGGATTCCGAATAGTTATTTTTTAACTCTTCTATTAGACATATCATGTATACTATGTGTTTACTGGAATAAAAACCGTTAAAACTGATACTGAAAAGTCCACCGCTTTAATTCTTTCCATCCTTAAAATGCAACAATTTCAGAGAGTAAAAATCATTCGCCTTCAACGCGAATGATTTTTACTCTCTGAAATTGTTGCATTGTAATGCACACATAGCGGATGACTCCGTTAAAGTTACTGTTGCGGCATCTCCCGCAGTTTCTTGAAATCTTTCCATCCTGTTGTTATTACTCCACCCCAAAGAGGAATACTTTCCTAGAATACGATTTCTGCTATGTTATTGCTTTTCAATTCGGCGTTTATACTTATTCCACTGTACTCATGCATGATGGAAGTAAAAACCTTTAAAACAAAAAGACGTAGATCACTTCGACCTGAAGAAGCCTCCAGGAGTGGGGGCGAAACAGTTGTCTAACAATCAAAACCTATGCGACAGTAATACTCTGAGCAGCACGGATTCTTCAAAAAATGATGAAAGATGAAGCCAGAGTAACCTATATATGAACTATATTCCTTATCCAAATTAAAGTACAACGTCTTTCAAATTAATGATGCACTGCCATCTGTTGGAGAGTTCTTAATGAAAAATTGGAGGACGTTGTACAGTCGGAACTGTGAATCTGTGTTCGCAAGTTGAAATAGAAAGTGTTTTCTTCTTGACATATGCTGTCAGGCGTCTGAGTTAGCCGCCACACGATGTCATTTTTTGCGCCACGTGGGGGGAATGTTACACATGCCTTATTTTGAGCGATAGGCCGACCACAGAAGTGGAATTTGGTAAGTGATCCTGAAGAAATCAGCGTTTACATGCATTTGAAAAGTATAGATTATGGCTCTATTCTCAGTGATGTTATTAATCTCACAACAAAAAAATAATTTATTCCGATACTAAGATATTTTGTAAATGATTATATTTTTATCCAATTAGTTATTCAATTCTTCGTAAGAATCTTTATATATTCAATTGGACAACATAAATTTTTTTGTGGACCCTGGATATTCATACAACATCATGTTTCATACACCACAAGAGCACTAGATAAAAAATTTCGACCGCATCCTGTGTAAAGCGAAGGCCATGTGTGTACACCGTTTAGAAAATAAGACGGAAAATATTTGCCTTACACAAGATCATTTTTCCTGACCGGCATATTTCAAAGAAATACGAGGGCACTGCCTATTACATTTTTCAAACCAGATGCGGAAAAGAAATTTTCCATATTTTCATGGCATTTGCTTTGGGATTGATATTTATGCTAATATGTAATTTTAATTACGCCTACGGAATTAAAAGTTAACGCTTGAAAGTATTGCATCATCAGAATGCATATAAAAATTACGCTACCATTGCATTTACATCATTCCTTCGTAATCATTAATTGAAAATCTAAATGCCTCATTGAACTACTTTCTGTAATTAAATATCGTCTTTCATTAAGTTCTAATATGAATTAACGTGCGCATGCCGAGAATATGACTGGTAGACTGGCCTTCTATAATTCTCAACAGATAATTTTGATACACTATTTCCCCAATTCATAATGTTAATTTAAGTTAAAATTTTAATTAAGTTAAACTAGCAATGCAATTCTTAAAAATACCTGTACACCCGCTTTAACAGCGGCGCTGAGAAAATGACCCAATGGCAACCAATATTTCCCCACCAATAGAAAAGACAGTAAGTCATATTATGTGGGCGTTTTGATTCAAGTTTTTTTTGCTTGAAAAGTTTCAATCAATTCGCAATTAATTTAAGGAAGACGTATTTACTGCTTCAGAACAGCAGATTTGCCGAAAAGCAATTATTTACAAATCTCGAATATATATTGACAGGAAAATGAACTTGGTAGGCGTTAGGAAAACCACGAAATCTCCCCCAGACAGAGCGTTATATTTGTCAATATTGGATGGAATTATCTGCTTTATTTCATTGTTTCCTGCTTTAAAACAACCCAGACAAAAGATATTGGAATTCTTGGAGAGGTTAGCATAGTGGGGAATGGAGAACTCACTCTCGAACACGCTTGGAACTTAAAATTCTGACCGAGACTTATAAATTGGGAAAGGCGATTATTAAATCGCTATTGCAAATATAACAAACTAGATTATGATATAAGTTTTTTTAATTTCAAGGATACGCCATCAGAGCAATCGCAAAGAGGATAGTGACGACTATCACTAATACCAGCCTTGGTAAATATTGTGATCTTCATGATTAGTTTTTCCGTAAGCACTATAATAATTAAAAGCTTTTTTTTAGAAGTAACAGACATTTAAAAAAAATAGCCCGAATATCATTAAAGGTTTCTCGCTTTAATATAAACTAAATGTCTTCGGCTACAAGAAATGAAAATATGAATTATTAAAAGAAAAAATAACTTGCATATAAGAAAGTAAAAGAGAAACAAAATAGGCACTAATCGCGCTTGTTTAATGTTACAGCGGGGAACCTTAAGGTTTAAGTGGTAAAAGTATTTATATGGACAAAAGTATGTTTCCTCCATATATTTTCATGTACAGCACGTGTTTATTTAGGCACGAATGAAAGATATGCATTACAAATTCCTTATAAAATAATGTTACGTATATTGAAGCTCTGAATTAATAAAACGCGTTAGTTCATTACTATCTAAAAGCTATCGGATTACATTATAATATTTGTCCATGAGTATTGATAGAATAGGGAACGCCGCAAAGAAAAATGTCGTTCTATACGGTAACATCATCCACGCAGATTATTTGAGTGGCGAACTACATTTGCCTTGTTCATAGTAATTCGTATAAGCTCACACCGTTGTGTTTTTAAACCCATTATACTAAACTTAAGTTTCGTCACTAAAGGAGGTTATTTATTTCTTAAAAACTCAAACGTGACTAGATTTTCCGTCAAAATTCAAATAGACAAAAATATCTACAATACGAATATACTCTGCAACATTATATTTAGAATTCAGGCATCGAAAAAATAAGCAAAGGAATGTGTTTATCGCCACTATGACAGTTGAGGCAAGGCATTGTGGCACACCAGCTAAACTTCATTTCTTTCCGAATCGATTTTCGACGCAATAATGCTTAACAATCCACGTATTAAACCCCAAACAACAGGAAATGAAAGAAAATAAATGTGGTCCATAGACAAGAAATCAAAGTACTATCAACGCATATCAAATCCACCAAGTACTTTCTCGTTTAACTACGCATCATTAATCTCAGTTTGGATATTATCCGCGTTCATATCGCTTATCCAGATGTAAAGGAATTTCCTACCCAAAAATAACTTTAAAAGACGCAAACTTTTCATGGAAGGAAGCACGATTTTCAAGATAATATATAAAAACCTTTTCTTAAAAAGCATCCCGAATGTTTTTCGGCAGCTTACGTTGAGATAGCGTCTCGAGTAATCACTACGTCACTTCTAGAGCACAACTCTGTCATCATCCGCTACTTTCAGCAGCGCAGGAACCCTTACACAGAGGTTTGTAGGTATTTATTTGTTTATTTAGCCTTAGTCCGAAAACAGCATTTTTGGCCTTTTAATCGGACTATTAACATTGAAAATAAGGGAGACGATTACAAACACCCAAGCCGAAGGTAGAGAAAACCCAACCAGGCCCTTGGATTGGCCCGATCGAACCCGCGACCCTTGGATTGTCAGAGGACATTACCCTGCCGCCACCGAGCCAGACCATTGGTAGAACAGTACCAGCTTCTTCTGGCCCTAGGATTAGGATTTTCTCCGTTCTAACAGTAACCTTGAATGGAGGATGATAATGGGCATACTACAAAGAATATTCTAGAACTGCTGACACAATCCTTAATCTGAATGACCAAATTTCTGCCAGTGGAACAAATGTGTGTCCGGAAATAATTTATTGAGGCCATTCATACGGAGACGTTCCCGAAAAAATAGAGGCCGGAGACAAAGTAAAAAGCAGATAATATATTAACCTTGTGAATAATCCGACTAAAAGAAAGTAATTCCACCGTCTTTCGAAAAGTCATCCCATTTGTTGAACTCCATTCCTGATGTTCCTCTTCAGTAATTCACCAAATATTTCACCTTTATATTGCCTTAATAATGTTAATATTTTGAGCAAATACCATTTACACCAAAGAATTTTTTAACAAAATTACTAAACCTGATGAATAAATGCCAAAAGACACCTCTCGAAAGAAGTCTTGATTGTGAAAATCGATAGGGGATTTTCAAGTTAACTAGAAAAGTTATCAATTGCCTTCAAAAGGCCTTACCCCAAAAATCCATTTAGTTGTACGGATATAGAATAAGGTATGATAATTATTTTGTTGAAATTCATGCAGCAGGGCCTTGTATGGTACTCACAGACCACATTTGGACTAGCCAAGAAGTGAAAATGGGTAAATTCCTCAGAATATTTTTCTTTGTGAGAAATCACCACTAACATACATAAGCGGAATTTTAAGGGGCCACGTATGCCCAATAAGGCTATGTGACGGCTGATGAATCCGCTGAGACTTTTGAGAGTATTTAAGAACCAGTGGGACATGAAAGGGACCCAGACAATAATGTGAAAAAGAAGATAGGACATTTCAATGAATAAGGAGGCTAAATTATGTATTAAAATTGGATAGGATTATCTAGGGCAGACAGAATAGCTTACTTCACTTGGAAATGCTTTACACGAATATGGGCTAAGCAATATGCATAATTGAAAGAAGACTTTCATTGGGTAAGGGACTATCATAAACAGGAGGGAGTTGATCAAAAGTTCCGTCAGTTATTACGGGAAAGAAATGGATTCATTAAAACTCCGGAATTGAGCATACGTTTTGACGACTTAGTGGCTAAGACAAAAATTAGAAGGTGGCCATTCAGATATGGGTGTGGAAAAAATTAAAATTAAAATTAACAGAAAGAGAACCAAATGAATAAGTGCTAGGTTCGGTGAGGGAAGAATGACGATTTTTGGAAGAGATTTTAAGAGGTCAGCACAAGTGTATGTAGAATATAGCGAGTGGCAATGGAATATTGAAGACTGCAAAATGCGGGAGAGTTCACGGTAACCCAGGATGTAGGAGGAAATAATTGGGCAAGTTGGACGGGATGAAAGGGGGTAGAAAGTATTCGGGGTAAAAAAACAGTCTATTATACGGTGGGATGTTAATGCCGTCTAAGGCGGAGCTAAAAAGCGTAACTTGCCTCATCTCTGTTCATAGTAATACCTAGAACTTACTCTTCTATAATAGAAAAGATAGAGTAACAGTAACGCGACTTGTAAGAATGTAAAGGGGTGTGATCTCAACGCGTGCGTTCTTCGTTTTTCGCAGCTTCGAAATGACATGCACAGGTATTTCAGTCATGCCAAAAAGGAATTCGGTACGGAGAAGATGTTGTCGAGAGGAATTCGTTCAGGGAATACCGGAGGGAATACTGCGTTCCGGCTGCAAGATCCGGAAAATTCCTGCACCGGAGTCCATTGGGATTTAATTTAAGGTACTGATTTCGTTTCATCCCCAGCTATGACCCATTGCTAAGTTTTCTCATTATCTAAGAATAAAGGAAGAGTTGGAAGAAGTGGCCTCGCATCTTTCAATTCAATCTACAAGCACTATTAAGAATCCCATTGTGAAAATAAAATATTCATTAAGATTGATTCGATTAAAAAACCAGCGATTGGTAAGAATCAGAATGTATGCCCATAAAAGTAATATTATACACGTAAAACACATCACCATATAAAAAATAAGGCATTATATAAAACTTATTTAAGCCATTTGAGGAAACGAAGGTTAGTTAAAACCTTGAAATAAAAAGCCCTGGATAAATGAACACGTAAATTACTGCTGGCGCAACAAGACTCAAAATTCATCATACATTTACACTGAAGAAGAAACAATCTCTTACTCTCGTTTATACTCACTACCACTTAATGCGTTTATTTTTATTTCCAAACGTTTATTCACTCCTACACGCTTTTCATTGGCCGATTTTCTTATTATTTTATGTCAAGCATAAAATTACCAACGGTTGTTTTTCAATCGTCCTTGTCCAACACGACACCTAAGCTTTTAATGTACTTTTTTCGGACTGATTTATGATATTTCATGATTGTCGCACTTCATTTTCATTGGCGCGAACAAAATATATGTCAGATTCGCGGATGTAATGGCCAAGGCAGTTACTTCTCGAAGTCCGTAATTTGCTCACTTCCGGTAAAAAAAACACTAACGAGCAGAACAGAGGGAAAAGGGTGAACGGAGGAGCTAAATGGAGGGGAAAGCCGAAAGAAAGCCCAACACGGAGGAAAAGAAATTGCCAACTGAGAGGTGTGAAGCGTATAAATAAAATAAAAAATAACAAAGCAATTCACAAAGTAGGTAAAAAGGATTGTCGATGAAAACAGGACGGCCACACACGGAAGAAAGAAAGGAAAGTGGCAGGAAGATGGAGAGAGTACAGCGAAAAAAAGAACCTGTGATGAATTCGTTACGCTGAGGTAGGGTGTGTCGAATAAAAGGAGTGTATGGTCGAAAGTGGACAGCAAAAATTTGTAAGGAAACGCGGGCGCAAAGAAACTTTCAAAAAGAAGAGAGGTGAGATGGACAGTGAAGAGAAAGAATGGAAAAGAAATATATGACAGGGGAAGAACGAAGCGATGGATAGAATGTGGAGGGAATGGGAAATGGGAATGAACTTCTACTTAAAGAAAGGAAGCGGTTATAGGAGAGGATTAGGAAGAGTTAGGTAGAAAAGGAGTTTCTATCTCTCCCTCTTTCTCTCCTTGTGCCCAAAAGGGCCAGTCACTCTTCTCTGAACTCTTCCTTCCACTCCCTTCCCACCACCGCATTCCCAAAAACCCTAAATCTAGAGGACGATATTCTGTTCAGCGGTGGAAAGAGCACAACCGAACAACCAAAACCTCCGCCATAACCCCCAAGAGGGAGAGAAGAAGGAATGGCTCATAGGGCGCGCAGGAGGAAGGAAGAAGACTATAGGGAGGGGAACCGGGAGAATATTCCAAACGCAGGGAGCAAGAGAAAGGAAAACTGGGTGTATGGGAACGTAGGGGTAGAATTTGAGGGGGAGGAAGATGGTCCACGGGAGGTAAGAGAGGGGGGATAAAGGGGGAGACGGAAAAAGGGAGCAGCGAGTGGAGAAGGGCGAGCGAGAGGGGGAAGCGGTACATCGGGGGAGAGGGGCCGTGGCGTCATGAAGTCGGCCTGGGAGAGAATAGGAGTCTGGAAGTCTCCCTACTCACACCACGCCACAGTACACACCCTCACACACACCAAAGTGGGATGAAACAGGAAAAGAGGAGCGGGGGGGAGGGGTTTGCCAGGACTCGGGTAGGGAGACCCGGAAGGGGAAAGAGGATGAAGGTTGGGGGGTCGGGTTGGGGACGAAGTAAACGGGCCCACATGAAAACAGGATCGGGATGGAGAGGGGCGAACGTGGGTGGGACAGAGGTAGGCTGACTGTACTTGGGAGAGTGTGTTGAGGGAGAAACAGGGGGTAGCGGTGAGAGAGAGAGAGATAGGAGAGGGGATGCAGTGGGGAAAGCAAAGCTTTGGCGGTGGGAAATTGGCGGGGGGCGCGGTAAGAAAAAGAGGGGTGTCCCGGGCTTGTGGGTGAGCAAGCCGGGGAGGAGGGTGAAGGGGCGATGGAGAAGGCACAAAAGAGACGGGCTGGAAGGGGATATATAAGTTGAAGGGGCGAGGGTAATGGATGGGTCCAGGACTTTGTGCCGAGGGGGTGGATGGAAGTAGTCGGAGTGGGAGAGGCAGTCGAGAGAAAATGGGAGCGGGAAGGTGTGTGCGGGTAAAGCAATTCGGCTTGGAGGAGGAACGAGAGGTTTACAAGGGGTAATCGGAATGGGGAGTAGGAAGAAAAGAAAGGAAACTGAATGAATGATGGGTGAGGAGTGAACGCGCAAGGAGATAGATCCGAGGAGGAAAAGAGGAGAGATAGGAGAGAGAGAGGAGAGGGCCCTTGAAGGATGGCCCTGTCTCCATGGAAAGGCGTGGAAGGAAGGCTGTGAGGGTAGATACGGGAGGGAACTGTGAGGGAGAAGAGAGAGATATAGCAGCACGTGGGAGATGTTTTGAGTATTCCCGTCCTGTAGCCACCCGAAAATGAGGAAAGCGGCGGTGATGCTGCAAAGGGGGACGGGACGGATGGCCAACACTCCAGAGAAACTTGGATTTTGTGGCGGAGTATGAAGAGGAGATGGGAAGGGCGAATGAGAGAGAGAAAAACTGGAAGAAGAACATTGGTGGATGAGGGAAGGGCAGTAGAAGTAGGATAGACAGTCACTTCACAAGGGACTCGAGGGAAAATGGAGGCGGAGGGTTTCATGGTTTAGGAGTCGCGTCAACGGCCAAAGTCACACCTTCGAAGGATTGAAAGTCACGGTGAGACGAAGAGATGGGGAGAGGGAGGGAGAAGAATAATAGGAGAGGTGGTAAAAACCCGGCGCCGAAGATAAGTCGACTCCGACGACAATGGACCAGAGGAGACCATAACTTCAAAGGACTCCAAGGAGAGGAAATTGTGGTATTATTTGCGGCGGTATTTAAATGGGGCGGAGACGATTTCGGAGGAAAAGGAAAGGACTTCGTCACTCCTTTGGGTGAATCGAGAAAAGTCAACACTCGCACCACGTCGGAGAGGGCGCAGCTGAGACCGGGAATATAAAAAACTGAAGAGAACAAATTGTGCCCGAGAATTTATATATATGTATGTGTTTGTACACATACACACATTCGCGCTCACCCACGCACATACTTACGAATAATCTTCCCCCTCCCCACCCGCACACATACACAGACCAACTCCTGAGAAATAGGCTGGTTGTGAGTGAGTAGGTATGGGAGAAACGCTCTCTTTTCAACGAGGGACGGGATGGGGAATAAGTAGAGAGATGAGGTGAAGAGAAGAGGGCGGAGTGTCGTGGCAGAGCGGAGACGGAAAGCTGAAAAAACAAGCTCTGCATGAAGGAAACGGACAGAGGGAGGGAGAGAATACAAGTAGGGGTGGAGAGAGAATTGAACGAATGGGATGGACGCATAGAGGGTTATGGGATTCGCAGTCTGGGAGAGGAATTACGGAGGATGGGTGGACTGGATAAAGGTTGAAAGAGAAGGGTGTGGGGATGTGGAGAATGCTTTAAAAAAAGTAGGGGGTGGCGGCAGTGTGGATTGAACTGTCGCGGTGTGCCTAACAAAAAACAAGGTTGGAAGAGCGAAGAATTGGAGGTATGGAGGGGGGAGATGGAAGGGGAATGCGGACGAGAAGGGTGAATGGCATGTATATATGGCAGTTTGCGCGGCAATGGTGCGGGAGAATGATGGTGTAGGTAGGGTGTGTAAAAGTGTGGACGAAAACGCTTGGATTGGGTGAAATGGGGGAGGGAGAGGGAGAGAGACGGGGGGAGATGTACCGGGGTGGGGATGGACGAGATGGAAGCAAGGTAAGGGGCAAAGGAGGGTAGAGGATGCAGAGGAAAGCCAGTGGCGCCCCATAAAAGAAATCTGAAAGTTCAGCAGGAAAAAAAATAGTTCGAGCAGGATATGGCGGGATGGAAGCAGTCGTACGAAGGCAGGAGTGTCTCTCTGCGAGGATATGGAGTAAGTGGGGGTTTGATGGAAAAAGAACGATGAGGGAGTACGGGGGCTGGATGGAGTGATAGAAATAATCACCGAAAAAGGGATAAGCGAGGGGGAGGAAATGAAAAAGAAGAATTAATTTATTTTCCTAGGCCCGGCAATTCCATACTCTGTTCATTCTTTAAAAAATCTTCCGAATAAAACCTGCGCAGAGCCTCCCAATCTCTCAGCAGATATATCAACTCAATCCCCAGCACTGATTGAATAATAATTTATCGGCCAAGTTTCAATTTTCCTTCACGCTTAAGAGTGGATGGGTGCAGCTAAAACAACGAAACTTGTCGAGTGTTCACTTCAATAAGTGTTTCATTGTATTGCATAAATTTATAGTGGTACAGATAGTCACTGAAAGCGATGTATCAATGCTGAAAACCGAAGAGTAACTACATAGACCAAAAACTATGATTAAATGGCTAAATCATAATATATTCCACAAAATAGTAGGACGTAGGCCTCACCCTATGAATTAAAAAGCGGGAAAAATATATGAATTCCCGTGCTTAGGGTTAAATTATTTACTAGAAGTACCACTCAAAGTTGTTCACTTTTAAAATCAGCATGGATAATGACATGGGAAAATATAAATAATATGGGCAAATGATAAAAAATGTTAAAACTCAGGTGTTAATCAAATAGGAAAGATAATAAAACCGGAAACCATTAGTGGCGAAAGCATTGCCTTCCACCGCTATTATCCAGATATCGTTCTCCAGTTTGCAGAGCTAATCGGGCTGTTATTTTGATCTATACTTGATTCGTATCGGGAGAATCCCAGAAGGTTGGAAATGAAAATAGCCATCCACTGGATGAGACAGAAATTGAGTGACGAAAATGATGTGGTCTGTTTCCCTAAGTAGCACAGGTTTTCTTTCCACTCTTTTTTCCTGAACTCCATAATCAAAGAGCATTATATAATATTTATTTGACGAAATTAAAATTCATTGTTTTAAGAAAGCACCCCAGCCAACGATAGATACAGTTTTCACGGTCACGGCTTTATTACATCAGCCAACAAAATCTATTCCTCTTACCAATAAGGTTGAATATTCCCATAAATATAACTTATTTTCTAATCGCTATTTATGTATCTCGCTATGATACATTCTTTTGCTTTTTTAAACAAATATACTTTATCACAGTTAAATTGTTATAAATGAGAGTCTTATCGGATGGAAAAAAGGAAGTGGGAGAATATGAACGCGAAAGCGTTTAAGAAAACAGAGAGACATGTCTGGTGACGATCATATGAGAATATGATGATGAGATATAGGAAGAAGAAAGATAAAATCAGGAGCTGGGTATGAGGAAAAAGAGAAGGGTGTAATGGTTATGTATGCAGAGGAAAAATGTTTTTTATTCAAGGGTTAAATACTACAAGGTGTTTTGCATCAATTAGCATATAATACGTTAAAACACCATGGTCCTCAATACAGAAAAATATTAACAAAAATGACGTCTGACGGGAACACAGGAGATCCATTAAGCCATTTTTCTAATCACATATGAGACATCTCGTACGTCGGTTACACCACATGCATACCAGAGGAGGGAATTCATAATTCTTATTAAAATTTCTTCCAAAGATAGATGCAGGAAAAAAAGGTTTCAAAGTGGTCTGAAAATCTTAAACTAATAAATAAAATTGGTTCATTGCACATTTACTAAGATGGTCCCTATTTTTCCGATAAAACAAGTAATCTTTCGTTACTAACTCTTTCGAATCCTTTTATCCGATGGTTTAAAAATTTTATTCCTCTTCAATATGGCTTTATCATATTAAATAAATATCATGAGTGACTCTTGTTTAGATCGGCTCAGCTTGTTTCGTAAGGAAAAATCGTAATCTGTAACTACGCAGTCTGTACACAGTATCGGCATTATGATAATAGTAAAATTTTCCATTATATTAGCCGCGTTATTTTTTAAACATAACAGCATATTTGAAAATAATATTGAAATTAATAATCGTAGGTTTTCCTCATGAAAATCGAAAGGAAAAAGGCTGGAGCTTGTTTCTCTTTCTTTCTAGTTACATTAAGGATTGATACGTGGCGCCATATGTCATTAAGACCTCCATCGTCCAATCCGAGTTTCACAATACAATGCTAATCCACATAATCCTTAACACGAAAGCCTAAATAATTACTCCAAAGAAAATATGCAACACTTGGAGATAAAAAAAGGAGGCAGAAAAGCCATACGTGATCATTTGGCATTTGGATAAACAACTTATTTCAGCAGACATCTCTAAAATTAGCCTAGAAGAGGAGGAACGATAAAACATCAAACTATTTGGTAGGGTTTCTTAATTATTCGTATTAAATTATGTCCTTCAGCGAAGTACAGTCGAGTATATTACAAATTTGGAGCTGGTGCTCAAATGAAATATAAATTTCGGTTTAGTCATTGATGGTGAAACATATGTTGAATGGCAATTGAGATAAAAATAATCTCAAAACGAGAAAGAGGAGGTACTACGCATAGGATGGGTATGATAGGAGCAAAGGTCATACAGGAGGTTGTTTTTGACTATCAGGAGACTATCAAAAAACCTTTCAGAGTGTGAGGAAGTGAAAACCTCAGCGGTGAAGGTCGTCAGTGTGAAAAATGAATAGAAATGACAAGATATAGAAGTTAGGGCGGTTTCCAACCATGTTTGAATGGAAACCATTGTGAAGAGAGGGGGAGATGGAGAAAAGAGAAAGGGAGTCCTCTCAACTGTCTGAAATGGAGCAGTAGATGGGTTTGAAGTAAAAATGGTTTTCAAAAAGAATAAAAAAAGTCACGTGAGAGAGAATAATTGGTTTCGTGAGGCTGAACGGGAGGCGTAGTTGGTTTGGGTGCCGTGATGGGGAGAGGCGCGGAACGCGGTGAGAGGAGCCAACAGGGTGAGATGGAAAGGGAGTGAGATTGGGGAAGTTAGGGAGAAAGCATGAAGGGATTATTGTTGACGGACGGGAGAGGGAGAGAGAGAGAGGGTGGGAGGATTGGGATGAATGGAGAGGGGGAAGGGTGAGGCTTAAAGGAAAAAAATAAAGACTCTCGAGGAAGGCAGAGGGAACTGGATGATGGGAATAATACATTGAGATTGGATGAATGAAGCAAGGTTGTGCGCAGGGAAGGTGAGTTTGTTCCATGAGATGGGAACGGAGACGAAGAGAGGCACCGCGTCTCGAGGATGAGGAATTAGTCCGGGCGGAACGGGAGGGAGGCATGAGAGAGAGAGAGAGAGCGAGAGAGAACCGCGCGACGGTAAGAATTAGAGGAAGGCGGGGAGGGATGAGTCGGGGGAGTGGATACGCGGGAAGGGGCTAATCTTGAGAATTAGTGACAGCGGAGGAAAGGGAGCGAAGAGAGGTGGGCGGGCGGGTCCACAAGATGGTGGGCGAGATGGGAAAGGAGGCGAGGAGGGGCAGGAACCGTGAGCAAGGGGCGTGATGGAATGGGGAGAGGGTGGGAAAGTGGGGGTGGTGGGAGGAAATTTCGAGAGATAAAGGAAAAGGTGGCGAGGGGGAGGTTTTGCAGGGGAGGGTGGGGAATAAGAGGGTGGGATTTGGCGGGGGATGGTGGGTGCGAAATGAGGAAAAAGCGAAGGCGGACCGGTTGGGGAGCTGAATGAAAGGAGTCTGGCAGGAAAAAAAGACTTTCTCGGGACGGAGAGAGAAGGAGAGCAAGGCGTGGGACCCTTCGGAAATGGAAGCAGGAGGGCAAGGAGAAAAAAATCAGGCGAGAGAGAGGTGGGGGGATCGAAGATGGAGCAAGAAATACGCTTACAGAAAAAGCCATGTCGTAAGTGGGTGGAATATTGACGAAAGATAATAAGTTTCCCAATGAAAGTCCCCAACCTCGACCAAGTTTTTATAGGCGAATGAAAACTGAGATTCTCAGCTTTCGCATACATTAACCGCACTTTTTCTCTGCAGTGGAAATGAAATGGTTCCGTGGAAAACTTTTGAATTGCATCTCCGGATTTCATATCCGCATCCATTGGATAACCTAACGAAATGTTATTCATCTTTCTTTGAGTTTAGGATAAGAGGACACAAACATCAATACCATAAGAAATTTTTAATTTGCTGATTAAGGCTACCATTCTTAACGTGGCGAAATTATAAGTAGGGTAAAGAATGTTATCAATTGTTACCTTAGACAGTAGAGTAAATTAGACACAACTCACTCGAAAATTACATGAGCTATACACAACTGAAAAAAACATGTAAAATAAGATAATGTAGATAATATTGACATTATAACACATTCCACCTTATTTTATGACAGTTGAAGAAGTTTCCAAAATTGAAAATAGGAAACGAGGTAGATAAAAAATAAGATTAGAAGTTAGACTGAGTTCAGGTAAACTCATCGATGTAGTGCTAACGACAACAAGACTTGAATCTTGAAACGATCAAAAGGGGAGACTGGGAGGAATGTGGGTGTTGAACCGGATGTGACATCAGACTAATGGTGACGATTTTAGGGTGAAAAACGTGATGGAGGCGATAAATTAGGGTTGGATACAAGGTTAGACATAACACAAGGAAAATGAAGAAGATTTATTGCTCATAAAAAATGATTTGTATTCCATATCAAATTATATTCCATCCAATGGATTTCAGTTTTCAATGTTAAAGGACAGTGAAATTAAAATCTATTGAGTACAATATGATTCGTACATCTACAAAGTATTTTATATAAAAAATATGTACTACATAGCTATATGATAATTGTAGGTAACTCAAATCAAAATAAAAAATTAGCAACACTCAAAAAGATTGAACGAATATATGAAAGAAGAGTGATGATGGAAGCCGTTATAAATAGAAAGCAATATTATTTCCTCCGCTCATTTATAAGTCAACCATTTGATTATGGTGAGTTTTTGATTGATAAAAAATATGAAACGTACGGTTTGACAACTTGAACTCGGTATATGAATCTGAATTAGATGCTCTTAGGTCGCAGGTATAGAGAATGAATAAGTTGTATAGAGGGAAGAAAAATGAAAAAGTATCTATGCCAGAAGCAGCTGTTGGGGGAAATTTGAATAGTTCAGAATAGTTGTACGGAGAGAAAGAGATTAATAATAGGATACCGAAGAGTGTGTTAAAGGGAAACTTGTTTAAATAGAGTTAATATAAGATAGTGAACAGCCTCAGTTGGAACAGATGGTACGAAGAGAAGAAAAAGGAAATAGTTCAAGGTTGGAAGCTTTTAAACCCTGCATAGAAAAGTGTAATGGCTAAAAGCGATTTCCAAATGCTACATCTAGAAGTTATGCCATCCAAAAAGGTCCTACAGCCTCGGATTGAACTACGTGATATTTCCCTCATGACAAACGTGATTAAGGAAAGAGATAATGACAGAAAGTTGAAGTGAGAGGTTGAGGTCTGAGTGGATCAGGTAACCTATTTCACAGAGCTACGACGGTACACAAGAGAAAGAGGTAGAACGGGAAGGATGAGAGAGAAAGAGGAAAATAAAGCACAGCCTTAGACTGGATTAGGCGCATTGACACACCAAGGCATTAGGACTGAGCGAGGAACGCAGGCAGGCACAGAAGGAAATCCGGAGAAGCGGGAGGTCGCGCAGGGAATTCGGAAGCAGCGTCATCTAGGCGACGGGAAAGGGAATGAGAGGGAGAAGGGAAAAGAGTTGGAGAGGGTTCAAGGAAGAAGAAGAAACCTCCCTCTCTCTCTCTCTCTCTGGCCCCATCCACAGAAATAAGAGAAATAAATATTCAGCATAAAAGGAGACACACGGGTGGGGGAGGAGGTGGGCAATGGATCTGGAATATGCGTCTTATGCGCGTTTGTGTTCGTCGGCTGGATTTTATTTCCGCAAACCGCCCCTTTTTTCCCCTCTTCCCACCCCCTCCTTTCTTGGGTATTCCGTTTCAGCCCCTTTCATTGTCACTCTTCCCATCCCCCGCACGAAATATATGGAAGCACTAGAGAAATGGAAATAGGGATAAGGGAGACATGACCCCTCACAGCATGCTTGGTAAGTCGCAAATCGACGCCATTGGAGGAGTCATCGAGCGGAATGCTTTGCGTTAAAGGTTCCTGCATTTTGAAGAGCCATAAATATCATTATACCCTCTCCCATTGTGCCCACGAAAATTTTGAGCAAAAAATTAACTTGGTGTTGTGGGGCGAGCGATCGCCTGACACCCTCGAAGACCTCGCAAGGAGTGATCGATCGAACAGCGGAAAGCTAACTCTCCTTAGCAGCACCGAATAATACTTCACGATTCAATTAACTTTCTCAAATTCTCATCGATCATAATTCGAGCGGGAATCGTTCTTTGATCGATACCCATAACTTATATTATTTCCGGTAAAAATTCATTTTCGATTTTCATTGATTTCCGCTGATGGGACAATAATCAAATCGAAGAACATTTTATGAACGTATCATTACACTAATCGCGGTTACACCATTCCACATAACAACAAAACAAATTCGCATGCATCTGCTAATGTGTTTCTAATACCTCTAGTAAATGAATATTTCCACATTCGCCTTTGAGAAAGTTATGGCTATCGCTTCAGAAAGGTTGACTTAATATCAACCGGGGTAATTACCACAAATAATTGCTTGATCGGGAAAAATTAACGACTAAGTACTTTGGAAACCTGCAAAAGAGAATGTGTGAAGTAAATCAATCTTTCAATATTTTACATTCATTTTATTATAATCTAACGTATTTAAATACTCAATTTTTGGAATTATTCGTCTGTTCTTACGATATGGTCTTCTCGTAGATAGTATGATTTGCTAAATTTGATGTCGAAAAAATGTTGCACAACCCTATTTTATTGAATAATTGAAACAACTCCAATAGCCGTAAACAGTTTTTTACAATATATATACAATAAAAAATTAGAATCCATTAAAAACATTGCAAACGGAATGGTTTCCAAGAATCACTTCTAGACAACATACTAAAGAAACACAAATTTTAAAAAAATTGTTTACGGCTATAGGAGTTTTTTTTCAAGTATTCAATACAATTAGCCGGAAGAGCTCAATTCATTCATTAACCCTATTTTTATTTTCATTGATAAATTTGTGATCTTTTTTTCTTCCATTTTTTATTTAAGTACGTCTAACACTAAAACGGAAACAATATTGAAAAATGAATTTGTAAAGGAATGTATCCCATTGGTAAGTACTTAAAAAAATAGTCACGTTTTTTCAAATGACAATTTTTCATCTTAATATAAATACTAGATACTGGAGACAGATTTTTAAAATTTGTCTGGTCAAAATTCATACTACTCGTATATATAGCTTATTCGTATTCAGCAGTTCAAATGTAATCGGGCAAAGTTTAATCACATACCCATGATCCTAGGAGAAATGAAGCCCAAACCTGTCATATTTTACAGGCTGTGCATATGAAGAACATTAATCAAAATATTCCTATTGACCAAGACCCTGCGTAGCATCTTTCGATGCACTGAATCATTTATCATCTTTTGACGTGTTTGCTATCTCAACATTCAAGAAACTTCATATCTTATGGGTTCATCAAACCATCCATTTTCTCGGTCTAAACTTGAATACCAGCCAACTTTTGCAATACACAATCATTTCTCTATTAATAAACATGAGAATTCGGCATTCCAAAACAGATTCTATTAAAATACGTCTTTATGGTCACTACGTTTGCAATGGAGGACTCCAGTATTAACACTTCAACCTATCACTACGGATGAGCGGCATCCCGAAAGGTTGGCATGAAAAAAATATTAATGGCCATGCTTTAAGTAATAGTTTTTCCACTTGCTAGGCATTTAGGAATCTTTTTGAAACTTCCGATAAAGAATATGTCATATTTTTGTCTACGTTGAAGGAAATAATTAAAAGAAAAAACAAGAGACTGTGGGAATTATATATAACATGCATGTTTTCCACTCGCCCACTTCTCTGAACCCCTGATCCCCAATTAATGCCCTCACCCAAACCTTTACAAAGGAACCACCCATTTTCCTCCTGTCCCTCTCTTCCCTTCAAAAATCTCTTATCCCCAACAACCCCTGTTCCCTAAGTCTTCTCTCCCCGTTGTGAACTGATGCCAAAAGAAATCGATTTTATGACAAACGACACACTAAAATCGTATTCGTTAGCAGCTATTACCCACAACTTTGCCCCGTATCTTGCAATTACGCCAGCTTGCCAAAAAACTTTTCCCAACCTTTTTTGAAGTAGTTTCGGCGCTGGAAAGGAATACGGTTAAATACCTAAGCATATCCAATGATAAAACTCATTATACAAATACAAGACAATATTAATAGCATAATCGTACCAAATCTTTACGCTATTTATTTGAACAACAGATCTAACGTGGCGTAAATATACTTGGCAATGGTGTCAAATCACTTGACCCAGATCTACTCCAAAAAGTAACGGCAAAGAGCTAAGTTAACCAATTTAGGGGTCATCGCAACTTGAGCTTAGAGTTAAATGCTTTTAGTGAATTCACAAAAGAGAAATTATATTCAACCTCTATTTCCTCATTGGTTAGTAAGGGGAGACGAGCGATAGCTGAGGTCATGTTCACGATTATAGATAGGTGAGTTATACTGTAAAGGTAGAATTTTCAGGAAATGATGACTGGCTTAGAGAAAGAAAATACATCGGCATTAATCAAAGACGCCAAAGAGTCCACAACTAAACGTCCCATCCGACAGACGGAGTTTTGGTTTTGACGGAGTTGGTGAAACCAGGTATATTGAGGACTTCTTATGTAGCTGTAAACAAAAATGTACCTGTCGATGAATTGAGTTAATTAGAGGCAGACGTAACTTTAGGATTACCACAGGGAAATATTTCCGGGCCCCTACTTTTATTTACATATATCGGTGATCTAAGTTTGCAACAACCTTAAATTATTTCCAGAAGACATAATGAATTAGAGAGAAAGAGGAATGCTGGCAACTCTCAAAGGAATTTAGATCCGATATCGAAGTGGTGTAGAACATATTACAGAGTGAAACTTCATATGAAAGTGCTTGCTACATGAATATAAGTGATGAAGGGAAGAAATCCAAGTAAAACATATTGATTTTGTTCAACACTTAAGTTAAGTACGAAAAGTGAAGAATCAGGCGTGATATTGTGGAATCGAGACATAATGAAAACTTCGTTGCAATTTTCCACAGTTAAAACTTTATTGCCGACCATGGTTTCGATACACTGTATCATCTTCACCTGAAGATGATACAGTGTATCGAAACCATGGTCGGCAATAAAGTTTTAACGGTGGAAAATTGCAACGAAGTTTTGATTACTTAAGTTAAGAATTGAGGCCTTCGTATTTAGAGAAAGTTATTATATTATGAGCGACCAAAACTCTAATGAAGTCTATTCTGATCATCACGTAAAACGAGGGAAATCAGCGATACAACAATGCATTTAATGTTTAATATATAAACATATCGATAATAATTTTAACACAAGATTTACCTTCGTAATTATTTAATTCATACATACACCAATTTATTCACAGGTCCTTGATAATATTTTTTAAAAATTCTTTTACGATTTAAAATCAGTACCTACGATGCCTAACTCGATTTGGATCTCTTACACTTTAAAATTTGTATTGAGAATAAAACTTATTGTAATATCACAAATCAAAGTATACAAGGGAGTTTCCAGCTAACAGGGTATAATTAACATTAAATGCATACTCGTGTAGCTCAAATGCAATGTTGTTCTCGAAACGATAACCAATGGTTGGCAAACACCATTTGCAACTCGAAATTACCAACTAGAAGAACCACGCTCGCTATTTGCTATCTCTACACCTTCAACATGGCTGCTATGCCCTTCCAATGAAGCCAGGAAGAGGGAAGTTATTTCGTCCTTTGTTTTTCCTGTGGAAGTTGCTTTAACGTTATGACGCTCCGTACTAAGGGCGAAATTCAATCTCTTGGAAGGCAATTACTTTCGGCGCCTGCTTTTCCACATCTAGAATTCCATCAGAAGCCGCATGTATAATATTTATCACTTTTTTCTCCTTAATTACCCTGACGACGGAGCTCATTTAAATATGTATAGACTGAAAGAGCAAGATTGCTTTTGAGATTCCATCAGAAAACAAGAAAATAATCAATCCCTCTTTCACTGAAAAGTAACTAACACTGCCCAATAATAGTAGACACTTTACAAAATATTATTTTTATCATATCTTTTCGTAGGTTTAGTTGAGTTTAACCTAGTTAAAAATATTTTAGTGGCAATATAACGTGATTTCATCATTGATTCCCACATCACCAACAGCATTAATGCCGTAATTGACATTACAAGATCAAATCTTTTGCCAATTTACGTGTATTTTTCATGGCCTCTTTCAAGCCGAAATGAACATTCAAATAAGCCAATTCCAAAATCGCCAAATTTAAGTATCCTATGTTATGATTACACTTTTTTCATGTGAAGGATTATCTCACCTACTCTGGATGAAATTTATTTGTATGCCTGCGTTTCCAACACACATATGTGTGGACATGTATTAATGCATAAAACATAGTCATCTGCATTGTGATAATTCGGTAAATAGCTATAATATTTTAAATTAATATCAACTTCCGACGATATGGAAAATTTTTAATACATCGATGACATATTATATTAATATAATTAACGTTAGACTACAGCTTGTAACGTCAAACTAATATAAAAAAAGCTTGAATATAAAAACAATTTGTATCGGAAAATAAATTCTGATATTTATACATATATTCCAATTATTCTTTGCTACCACCATTCTAAATCTTCGCCTATTTATTCATAAACTCCTCGGATATTAAACAAAAATTGAGTGATTTTAATCTGTATAGGTTTTTAAAAAGCCCTCTCCATGACCTCTGAATCACTCGTCTAACACAATTTAGAGCTGTTTGATTTTTAAAAAATGCTTAACCCGAAATCGCGATATTCAACGTTTCATTGTCGAAAATGGAAAGCCTCCAAGACCACATCCATTGGATTGCACGATAAGCCATGTGTGCAGGAGCATGAGTGAATTTCGGGGGCCTTAGGGGAAGTTGGTGAAACAACAACCTTGTTCCCCAGAATGGGTTTCTCGCCCAATTTCTGAGAGTACGATGGGATTGCAGGTCTATGCGTGTGTACATAGTTCGTTGCCAGAGAGAGGCTTGATCGTTGCAAACACACGTGATAAAAAAAATCCCAGGCCAAGGCAAGATGCAGAACGGGAACAAACATACTCGTACATTGCGCCGAAATTGGTCATATATGTTTTTTTCATGTTTTTCTCGTTCACTTTTACTTGAGATTACTCATGCTTGCTTTCAAACTTCTTTCCTCACACCATACGCGTCACTGATATGCAATTTTCCTCATTCAAATCGTAGGGTGATAAATTTGTAACATTTCTAAATTGTTAATGACTCGCCATGCCGATGAGCTTTTATAATTTTCCCAAAATACGGCTGTGATGTTGTGATAAATAACTGAACATTTGCGCAACATTGTAATGGACTACATTTATAGCAAGATAGTACCAATTTGGTCTCCCTATGAGTGGTTTTTACGATTGTTTTGTCATTAACTTAATGCATATTTCAATAAATTCGAACTTTATAATTGGGAAACCTTGAATCTCAAATTTATCATTGAAAGCATAAGAAAAAACATCTCGATTGAAGATGCAGAATCATACACGATGACCTTTCCGGCTAGAATTTCTGGACACTTTGATCATCAGTGGACGTAGTCCATAGAATTTCTCACAAAAGCCATCCGTGATCAAGCAGCGGTCACGGCATTCGAGACTACTCGAAATTTGACCCAGGAGATTGTTTCAGCGAACAATACTACCTACTATAATGAATATGCTCCTCTATCCCATCGTTGAAGAACAAAGTTAAGAGCTAACCCTTAAATAAAACCCAGCAGTAAGAGCTCACTTGTCGGAGTCATTTAAAAACATTACAAAAAATAATTTTTTGTGTTTTCCTGAATTGAACACCCTAATTAACTGCTAGTAACTTTTAGCCTTCATTGAAATCAGTATGTTTTAATGTGAATAAAAGTACAAATTCATAGTAAAATGCCTCATTTTTGAACAGAGAGTCTAGAGTACAATGTATTAAGTCTAGGGGTAGCCAGCGTAGGTTAGGTTGGAAATTCAGACAAATATTACGAGTATTCATTTCACATCGAGCACTTTCCTGCCAGGATTACTAATGCCGGACGTGCCACCCGGCATTAGGAAGCGTACCGCATCCGATCACCTATCAGTAGCGATTTAAGGTTGTAGACACTTCATAGTTTTGTGAAAAAGTAAATTGATAACTTACCCTACTGATATTTTAGCATAAATTATATGAATTAAGTTATTAAATTGTGAAATGAAAGTAACCCTTCTCTATCACAAGCGGTTAAAAAAATTGGCTACTTCTTCTACTCATTGGAAGACTCCAAAACAGCAAGGAGCAACAATATTTTGATTCCGATAATAGTGACGTCTGGAATTTTTATCGAAAACTAAAAAATTCAGTCAATTAGTAA
The DNA here is from genome assembly GCA_037158775.1 of Hetaerina titia. Classification (NCBI taxonomy): domain Eukaryota; kingdom Metazoa; phylum Arthropoda; class Insecta; order Odonata; family Calopterygidae; genus Hetaerina; species Hetaerina titia. The sequence continues at coordinate 17,650,442 of CM073773.1, forward strand.
ACTAAAAATGTCCTATAAATGCTAACCAATCGAATTTCGAAGCTATCTAAGACGACGCCACGCCAGCTACGTTAATAGTCCCTAGGGACCTATGAGAATGAAGAATCTTCATTATAAGGGAAAAATATATTTAATCAATAAACAGAAAAATCGTTTTATCTATTAATGCTCTATTATCAACTGAGCATTTTGCGTCAAGCCATAATAAAGAGCAAAAATTACATATGTTACCTTGATAACATATGTAATTACAATTAATGTAGATACAACGGTTTCCTTCGACGAAACATGGACCTCAATAGAAGTAAGGAAACAATTATAGAACTACGACCCTGAAGATATTACTCAAAAAGATATTCTCTTATATAATCTGAGGAATAACTATCTTTTAAACACTCATAACTGAAAGAGAGACGCCAACTATAATTGAAAGAATATCGCGTTGGGCACTTTTGGCAGAAACAGTTGTTTATCAATGACAAAAGTTGGATCCAATCTATGGCCGCGTAAGCTTTTTTATTATAGAAGGTTAATTTTCACCCTTTTATTTTCAATAAGGAAAACTAGCAATATGAAAAGGATATACATAGGTACAGAAGGCCCCAGAAATCAGCATTTGGCAGAAAAAATCTTTCGTTTACACTACAAATGAACATATTTTTCTGTTGATGCTGACGTTTTTACAGCTTCTAAGATTAAAACACAAATTTTCTTCATGAAGCTTGAAGTACGTGAGGATTTTTTCACAATTTTGCTATTTGTACATCTCTCCTAAATTTCATAATTTGATGCATTTCGCGAGGTCTGCGGTATGATGTCTTCCCAACAACAGTAATTTGAATGCTGCCACAGCCATGATTTCACATTATATATTTTCCATTGTAATGCCAAAAGCACCTGTTAGCAAATTTGATTTGATCAGCATTCTTAATGATCACACAGCAAAATACGGAGATTCTAAACGTGTGTCTTGAATTATAAAAGCATTTTAATCACCAATTCTAAGTTATAAAAATAGTTTAAATTTACAAATAAATAAATAGGGCATTTATATAATAACATGCCATTTCCACATGTTTTCGCGAATAGGTAATATTTGTGATGCAACAGTTTAAGTCGTAATACTAACTCTTTAAGAATAGCGCCTACCAAGGATTTTCACAGTTCACTTCAACACCATTCTTAACTCGAATTTAACCATGATTATAAAAAAAGGAATAAACCTGAGATTTTTATGGTTAATTTATCGCGGTTATATTTTAATAAAAGATTGTTTTCTTTACTATCAGACTTTACAAATGGGCTCCCTTAATACCCTTAATAATAAAGGATGATCGTCACTAACTATGCATTGTATTTTCATAATGTAAACGGCATGGTGCTACTGCGAACAGATTTACAATTAACATTTTAGTCAAATAATTGTTAGGGTGAACTCCGCTTTTGGCTGATCAAAGATTCAGTGTAATATTTAATGGTAAGTACGTTTTGTAATTAATGGCCATGCGGTTACGTTTCACAATTTCTAATACTGGCCACACTTAAGCTTGTTTCAGTATTTTTTCGTTGGGTTGCTCATTACCCTTCCACATCTATATTAGTTCAGCGAAATTTTTGTAATTTCAACTTTGGGAAATGCTTTCTAATTATCCCATTTTATGTCATTTTAAGCGTCTATTCCTAAACAATATAATTTTATTTTGTCAAGAACTTGTAAGGCATGCACCAGAACTACCTTAAGTCTATGGATTCTGCAAATTTCGTTCCCGACTTCACTCATGATCACGGGTTATCAATTCGATAATTGGTCAATAGCAGCTCTCTCGACTATCCTACTCCGGTCAAACTTTTCATTCCATTACAGATTCTCCCACCGACATATTCCATTACTTGCTTCTCATAGTTCATCTTCTTCTCTGAATCTTCTCCTCAAATTTCCATAAACTATACAATTTGACTACATACAAAAAATTTGACTATATATGGTATTATAAGCGGGTCGCGGTGGTCCAGTGGGTAGAGCGTTGGACTACTGACCGGAGGGTCCCGGGTTCGATTCCCGGACAAGGCACTTTGGACACCTGCAGCTCCACCCAAGCTAGTTGATTTTTCGGGTACCAGATCTTCCTGGGAAACCATAACCGGCACAGGGAAAGGAAGTGGCCCCCCTACCCTGATGTGTGAATATTCACACGCCGTTGGGCTTGGTACATGGGTGAGCTCTACCATCACCTACTAAACCGACCTTCGGGTTGATTACTGTGTTTATGGTTTTTTATGGCATTATAAATAGGAAATTTTAGCGAAATTATAACACTTTCTGGTGTTTCATCATAACTATCTAAAAGAAGCTAATTTATTTCCAAAATATCGGAGGAATGAATGTTCAATTGCTTAGTGGAAGAGCCGCAGCAAAAATAGAGAAGTCTAATCCAACATATATTTGAATATGATTTCCCTTTGATATCCTGAATGAACTTCTTAAATATGACTCCGTATATCATTTATTTCTTATGCTCATTTTTCATTATTATGCTAATCTTTTCGGCATATAGACAGTTCATATTCGCCATCATTGACACACTTTTTCCTTTCTTTTGTTTCTTCTATGACCCTTAAAGAAACTGTTAAGATAAAGGTAATCCGGAACACATTATGCCTCCGGTCTAATCTCTCTTACCTACTACAAACATCGACTTCAAGGACTACTCGCAGGGGGCCGCATCTTGAACGCAACAGGAAAGCATTTCGTTTTCCCGGGATAATCAGCGGGTATGCATAAACAGAAACCACGTAAATGTCTGAAGCTGCATAGAGTCGCGTCTTTATTGGAATCATGCCCCAGGCCGGCGAAATATCCTCAGCGGAGGGATGGAAGAGGAGTCGCTCACAAAAGAAATGAAGAATAAACTTCCCATTATTATCCCATGCCTTACGGAAGAGAAAACTAATCCAGAGCCACACAATGGGAAAATTGGAAATTCCTCCGCTTTTGTCGTATAGATTGCAGCGGATACGAGGGAAATTTCGTGTGCCGAGTGGGAGAGGAAAAGAGGGATATCATGTCCAGAGTTAGGCGGAGCAAAAGAGAGACGGAGGGAGGGTGAATATGAGGGGAGGGGGGAGAAGGGAGTGGTGGGACAGATGCACAGATTGGCCCGGAGAATAATATTACTTGCGTTTATCACTGATCGGAGCGAGCACAGAACAGTGGATCCATATCGCCAGGAGAAGGGAAACGAAGAGAGGGTCCATCTATAAATATAAGCCCATCGCCGTTGGTTTTCACGTCCCCAGACACAAACAAATCAACGATAAAAATGGCCGGGGATTGAAAAATAACACTATTAAAGCGGAAATAGCGTTTCCTGATGCAAAAACATTAGCCCGAACTATTAAAAGCCCCGTAATCCGCTTCTCCTCCTGGATATTTTTGTAGAAATAAAACATAAAGGATCAAGCAAAAAAATTAAAAGATCGATGATGAAAAATTGAAATAAATACACAGCTTCCGGAAGCTTGGATTAGATTCAGAATGTAGCGATGGCAAAAATGGTAATGGCGCTTACTGTCGCATTGAGACTTGAGTTTATTTGTTCCGGCTGTGGTGGTTTGTATAAATGGATTAAGATATGCAAATACCAAAATTAATACGAAAAGCAACGGAAATTCGTATTTACCTCTCTTTCTTCAATGCGTTCTCAGCCTCTGGAAACAATTACGCATGTAACTTTAACTTCAAGGAAAAGCTGTCGCAAAGGAAAATGATTTGAGGAACTTTTTGAAGTTTACATTCGAATTAATATTACCAGTTAAATGCTAGTCAGGATTAGTTCTAAAGCAACCGGTTCATTATTATTTCATATTTTGTTCAAATGCGATGGTTGCACTATTCCACCTTCACCTGCTACCGTAAATGGACATCACCAAAACCTTGCTTACGCATTAATAATGCAATCTACGTCGTCATGCCTCAATGCATTCAGTTAGTTGCCTTACTAAGTTTTGTGGTGAGATACGGTATTCCCATTGCTATTCCGTGTCGACTTTTCACTTGGGAATATCAGGAGTCTGAGGAAAAAATGCCGAAGAAATAAATATGACGGCAAGAATATTTTTTTTCGCTGGAACTCTTAAGATGGTGAAACGAGTTTCTCGACATAACCGCATCTAACCACGGCAATCCCGCAGGAGTTACACCAACACATTCGCATATACACTCGGAGATCCCGTCGCATGCTCCGAGAGGCTCTGTTATCACTTAAGGGCAAAATAGAGAGAGATAGGGGGAGAGAGAGAGAGATAAATAGAGACCTCACGAAAGTGGCAAGGAACTAAGTCCACGGTGGAGAGGCGGAAGTTAAAGAGAGAAATGATATGCCAGGCGAAGAATGAGGGAGGTCTTTGACGGTGGTGTGTAACGGTGGGAGTAATACAGGGCGCCGCGGGAGAGGAGGAGAGTTGGGTAAAAAGGTCACACTCAACTTGACGTCTCGAGGTTTATAGCCACTCGCAGTAGGCCCCAGGATCAAAACATCCTAATAAAGGGACGATGCTTCCAAAAAATAAACGCTGTCCTATATTTTGACGCCCACAGTTTGTCCATAAAAAGTTAACCAAGAACTAACTTTGCAGCCCAATTTGTCTCATTTGGAGTCATGTTCCTTTATTACTCATAATAACCTCGGCTCGATTCATGTAAATGTCACAATATTGTAATGAATCATGAAGGAAGAATAAATAAATATGCACATGAGGACCATCAGATATGACACTTGTTAGGGGTCTTCCAGCCTCAGGATATGGCCAAGAAAATTTTTAATTTGCGACATCTAATTGTGGATTCCAGTTGTCAATCGTTAATTTTGAAAAATCAAAAACACTACATGTCTTTATGAGGAATAACTTCATGCTTTGATGTTTTCACAAAATTATCTCTAAATAGGAAATGTTAATTAAAGTTGACAAAGGCTTACGATTACCTTTTGCTTTTCTAAGATTTGCATTAGTATTTAGATTCCTCACGCGTCAAAATTGGATTGCACACAGAAAAGGTCTCACAAGCAGAAGTGAGTGAAAAAGAACTGACAAAGTTAAGAAAGGAAGCAGGTCTATTTCAATCTTCGAAGACCCTTCGTTCCATATTCCGCAGACGAAATCGTTCAAAATCTATTCTAAATAATAATACATTTATTAGTATTGACTTTTCCCGAAAAGATGGGATACCTAAGTTCACATGGGACCAAATTTAGGACCTAAATGGCTGAAGATTGATTTTCGAGAAGTTGTTTGCCCTATCGAAAAATTCGCAGAGAAAATGTTCGAATAAAAAAGTGTCAAATATTTATTTTTCTACGGCAATATTAACAATGGCGGCACCTTAAAAAAGTCTTTGAAAAAAAGTTCCATTGATAAAGGCTGAGCCTGGAATAAAAATTCTAGATTTATTGTCATTCAATTGCGTACAAAAATGTTTTCCGCATTTTTGTGGGTTAATCGCGGATGAGGATTAAAAAAAATGATAGTTAAGTCACAACTGTTTACGAAAAGGTTAAAAAAATTGAAATCTAAAAACATTCAAAAGTGTTAGGTAGAAGCACTATATTTTATCGTATAATAGGAAAATATTCACGGTAAAATACGCACATAACGAAACCTATAAGAAATATTTCTAGTAGCCTCGAAATATTTTAATATTTCTTTCACCTTTGATAACTGGGAAATATTTATGCATCAATAAGTAATTAGTTGCGTAAATGTCAAAGAAATTACAATTTCACATACAACTTCGGTAAAATTTCTGCAGCGGACAAACCGGTGGTTAAGAATCGGAATTTGTATTATTTTAGCTCCAGTTCTGAGCCGGAGTGTAAGAAGTGCCTATTCCATAAGGTTTCGGACTATTCTATAAAATTTGTGGGAATATGCTTGCAGAGACTATGACATTTTATAGGGAAAAGCATTAATAATTTGAGCTTTTGAACTTAGTTTTTTGTCCGTTTGCGAGAAGGTAGAATCATAAGTGCCATTGGAGTTGATTGCATATTGCAGGTATCAAACGAAATAACTTTCCTTCGGAGGATCGAGAGCGGGACCATCGTTTTAATATGATTGATATTGCACTGTTTCTGCAACACTGAGAGCAAAGATTCCTCTGCCCATGTTAACTGGCTATTACTTCCGCTATATAATACTTCCAATCCACTAATCTAATTAATCTGATGAATTCACCACCTTCTATTATTTCAATCTCCAAGCTTCTAATATTTCTTTTTCCTACCAGCATCCTTAGAGAACCTGGGTGATAATTTACAACCCTGTTTTATCCTCCTAAGTATCACTCCCCACCCTGAATCTCTATACGCAACCCGCATCTTTGCAGTCTGAGATACGTAATGGTTAGGTACAAGTTGCCTATCCCCTAATTTCTCTGAAAGTCAATCTTCTGCAATAAGTTCATTGCTTAACTGTGCCCATTACTCTGCCTAGCGTTTTCTCAAAATCCACGATAAACAAAGAAAGTAAATATATATTAAATATGTGTTTGTTCGATATCATTTTATATCAGTGATCTAATTACAAATACGCAATTTAGCGTAAGCCACCCTTTACTAAAAAATTGATCTTTACCTAAGTAACTATTATGGTCCTCATATACTGCTGCTTTCTCTCCATTGGGATGGGAACTTAAACCGATAACTGAAAGTCTTTTGATCAATTTACTTCCTCATAAATGCTAAAAGGAGCCCTAAAAATATTTCCTTTGATATTTCCTTAACCATCAAATACCTTTTCAGGGATGTTATCTATCCACACAAAACCGCTCGATCTTAACGCATTTAATGTCTTTTCTCTCCCAACCATGTGTTCCCGACCCAAAGGTACGGTCATTCACATGACATTGTGTTTCAATCTCTAAAAGTTCTGGCCGAAAATATCTTTACCATAAAACTCCACATCTGTATTCTTTTCATTATATTGAGTCTCTTTTGGCCCGATAAATACCTCCATTGACACATTTATGTTGGTGTGCACGGATTTCTCTTCTTAGTTTATTAGTTCCTGATAATTCTTTCACATTTCTGCACAAGGCATCCCTTTCACCCTGTTTTCGTAAAGCCTCCACATCTGAAAGCCTCCGTCCTCATAGCGTCTTAATTTATTATTTATATCCTACTAATGCCTATATTCTAATTCTTTGTTTACATTCTTCTACTCCCTTCTTTCATCCACATTCGTAAACGATTTGCTTAATAAACCATCTTTTTCTCATTCTTTTCCTATTTATTATCCCTATTGTATCGGATACATTACATTTTTTTGCCTTTTACCATTCCTTTTGGTATGGATGCCTATCTTTACCTTTTTAGTATGTTCACTATATTAATATCTCAGTCCACACTCGGAATCATGACCACCACAATCTAATACCACACCTTATTTATTCCAGTTAAAGCCTGTAATTCAAGTTTCTCATTCCTCTTATATATTGATCCTTTTGAAATTGAGGTTACACTTCTATAAGCTCTAAATTATTATCTGAATCCGAATAGAGCTAAGGGGGACTATACCATTAATAACGCTATTCCTTAATCTTTGCCTAGCGATAAATAAATCTAAGCGATTTATCATTAACCAATTCCTCCCAATAATGTCTATTATTTTTCCCCGCTGTCATTTATTTTCTTTCAAACGTATTCTCCTACCTTACTCCCAGCTTTCTCTATCCAATAGAGCCCGTCCATAAACATCAAGTCATTCCAGATCAACCGCCATCACTTCCTGCGGTTTCCTGTTCATGCGCTGCCTACTTTTCCATACCTATTATTACATTTCTGCTTTCAAACGTGAATCAAAATCAAAATTGGTGGCTGCCCTTTTCTTCTATTGGAAATATTCCAACAATCATCCGCTCATCTTTACTAATCTTTCACAAACTTATTTGCTAAACGCTACTTGTACCCTAGGCTGGATCATTCCCCCCCTACCACATACGTATTGCTCTGTATATTAGACTCCAAAAATTCCAGTCGCCTTTCCATTTCACATCAATGAGCCCCTTGATATTTCTACATGCCATCTCCCGCAGACTGATTCATTAACTTCCTCTGTACCAATGTCATTTTAACATTCCATGTCCGGTCTCATAACATATTTGACATCTTCAGGTAAAATTAATAACGTCTGATGAAATCTACAATTTTTTTCTAATTCCCTCATGTAAATCTAATTTGACCTGAAATAGTAACAGAAATAATTAAACTAATAACTTAGTTTTGTTGGGGAGGTGACCGACAGCTCAGGTCATTCGCGCGATTAAACTAATGAGAATTTCATTTGATTTAATAGGAAGATAAACGGCATGGAAACAGAAAGACAGCTTTCTAGGAAAGAGACCATACCTCGCACGAACGGGAAACTTCTTCGTAAAAAAAAATAAGTATGTTTTTCTTAAATCAGCGATACACGCATTTAAGGGCACAAAAATCAAATAGCATCTCGCAACAAAACTTAGAAGCATGACATATGTCTAGTTTTTCTCTAACTGTTAGAGTCGCTAATTAAAAGTCGCCATGAATAGAATATCTTTACAAATAATTTACATATTTTTAAAAAAACAACAGACACGTTAACAACTGCATTATCTCTAGCACGTAGGACCTACACGACACTCAGATTACATTTAAGAAGGACATTTACATAGGATCAAATCGTTTTTCTCCTACTGCCTCGTGTAGGATGATGCGACTGTGCTTTTGTGAACTACCTGTACACAGCTAAATTAGTTTCATTAATGTGTTCATGTGGAGCCAATTGTCCTCAGAAAATGTCAGTAAAGAAATGGAAGATGAAATAACCTAAAATATTTCGGTCATTTACAAATTTCACAACATATTTTTCTGACTCTGAGAAGACACTGGAAAGATTAGAGAGAATGGGCTTATTTACAGTGAAATTAGTAAATGTACATAGATCTCATCATTTAACACTATATTTGGCTAATTAGATAACTCAGAACTGCACTACCTGTGACCCACCTCCACTAATTTTTGTGTGTTCCGCCACCAATTTACTTTTCAAAAGTTACATTTCGCGAATAAACCAACAAAAACCGGCTACTTAAATTAATAGATATAAAAACTGTAGCTTGCTAGTTCTTTTAGAGTTTATAAACATCTAAATGGTACCCTGCCACCACGGCTAGTGTGGAGCAAGATGATTTCACACTAGGCTTTCAATACCAAAATAAAGAATTACTTAAATATTGGTTACCAAGAGATACTTTTAATATTACAAATAATCAAAATAACTTTTATGACAGATAGCGTGCACTGTGGTTTTAAGTGTAAAACACTTCTTTAAGAGCTGAAAATAAGCAATATAAAAAAACGAAGGGTTAGATAAAACTATGGCTACACAAAACCCTACCTAGAGTAAATAATACTGTATTTTTAGCGTCTTAGTTTGCAATTTGTCTTCAACTTTCTCGTTCATGGTATATGTATTTTTAAGCTTTATGTTCTAAAATTAATCAATCTAAATATATTTTGACGATCTCTCCTACCGTAAGGCGAGGAGGCTAGTAATACACCTTTAACATCATCACTAAAAAGACTTGCTTTCAATTTACTCTAGATAATTACAAAATAAATTAACCTTCGCTTCATGAGTGATTTTAAACCTAGTTTCTATAATCTAGATATGCTGGAAGTTTGATCTAGCAGCATTTTACAGACATAGCTACTCTTCGTAGTACACTATTTAATGATGAAATTAAACCAGCATCGTGAGCATTCCTTATACTAGCAGTACATTATAGATTAGACATACTACAGTAACTATCGAAATATAACGTCGCTCTTTAAATCTGTCGTAAATCTTTCCAATTTCCCTTATGCTCATCTAATAATTACTAATTTTCTGCAGGCTTGTATATTCATTCTTGGAATATATTTCCCTCAAAAGACGTCAAAAGTTTAATTGGCAAGTCATCAATATTATCTAGTATACACTTGTCATTTTAATACTTTCGATGCATTAACTGTTTTGAGAAAACATTTTTAACAAAATGCACACATAAATCATAAAGCTTTATGAATCTATTTACCATAAATATATAAACAACTGTTATCATTATAAACCTGGTCCAGTAAAATTGTGGATCTTTTGAACAACCTGTAACAATGAGTTCAATTGGTGTCGCAGTAGAACTCCAGAGGTCAGCGTGTGTGAATTGGGAAAGGGAGAAACGCAGACCTTAGTTTTCCAAGCAGGAATGCAATATCGCAAGCAATTGACGCATTTCGGGAACAGAGGACACATGCGTAAGTGAACAGAGACCATGAAAGAGGTCCCAAGTCAATCGCCGACGCCCATGTGTTGATTTCAAACAGCCCAGGGGAGGTTTTGGAAAACGCTGAAAGCCTTAGCCTCCTATGGGTGTAGGTTACCCGGGCGTACACATATGCATGGATAATCAATCTCCAACGGATAGGATAGGCAATCTAAGAGTATATGAACACCCAAACAATGCTCTACCATATATTAAAGCAATTAGTACCATTTAGTTCGTTAAATTTCGAATTCCATAATGGATTTTTATGGCAAAACTGGATATCATAGAAAAATCCATTCTTTGTTAACAATATTTACCTGAATGTCATTTAAAACTTACATTCTTTAAATTATATACATACTATATGGATACTTTAATTGAAATTATTTGTTTTAAAGCGGAAATTGAATAATAGGCATCATTTTCATATGCATTTCACTACAGCGGTTCAAATGAATTTCCATGAACCTCACGACAAAATAATTACTCTAGCATTATTTTAGTGAATATTGACAAGTGAAACCAGTTTAATCAATACGCATTGTCAAAGGTTTTGTTCGGGCAGCATGGAACTAAAGTACGAATATAAATGAGTTAATCGGTTCTGCCTGGCCATGGAAATTTCGGAATCTCGATAGCTATAGTTGTAAAATACATGAGGGTTATTAAAGATCCAATAATACTCGTAATCCCTAAAAACTGCGTCGCATTAAAACAAAAAGGCATATTAAGCTCATATTATTAAGATTTAACGGTATCAAAATCAAAAAGTTAGTGATCCCACTCGGTTTACCTTTACACTTAAATTTCAATCAATAACCGAGTGAAGCAATGTAATATAAATATATTATAAAATACCAAAGGAAGTTATCGCATGAACCATTTATTACACCTATAAATGATATTAAAGACTCGCATATCTATCTATTTTTACGTTTGATCATTTAAACCAGAAGATATTGAAAAATATGTCAATTCACAGATCATTCTTAAAAACAAAGATGATCAAAGTTTATCTTTCTCCACCCTCTGACTTTTTCTCCAACCGTAAGTCTAATTAAGATTCCTCTTGTTGAAAATCCTTCGCGGATATTTGAATTTAAATGACCATAAAAATATTCTTTGCTGATATATTTGTATAAAAAATGCAACAACTTTTCAATGAAGTCCAAGATCATGAAAGTTACCTTTATCTAAATTACGCAAGGAAGAAAAGTCCTAATTAATATTACGTTCTTTATTACTTAGTATAGAGAAGATCCATGACCGATAATAGTTTCTGGAGGAATCGCCTTCAATTTTCAGTTTCATTCTGGGCCATAAAATATTCATGTCTCGGTTCCTTCATACTAATTCCTTGGGTATTTTGTGCTCCTATAATAACACTATTGACACGCTGAAGCGTGATGGAAAGGCTTGGGTTTCCCGCGGGAAGAGCACGACCTCTTTATTGATATTGAAAATTTCTCCAGGGATCACTTAACCTAGGCTCGAAGGAACGGACCTAGCGCGTGGAAGGCTTACCTAAAACTGAACTGAAGAATTCGTTAAAGGTTCATGCGTGATTGGTAATTTTAACAGGGAAGGGTAGAGGTCCGATGACTTTTTTTCTTTTTCAACTAGCCTCTTCATTCACTATTCGCCATACATTCACGCGCAACTAAAATTTCATAAGATGGCGATAGCATGAAGCCAACCGCATTCACCTGCGGTGCGTCTAACCCGTCTGGGTCGATTGTTGATCCCTCCTCGGGCAAATTGGCTGTGGTTTGGTACGTTCATGCCTTGAACTTTGCAATATATATATATATATATATATAACTTAGACAGTAACACACAGCACGAGAACACATAAAAAGAACACTCACAATAATATCTTAAATATATATATATATATATGTATATATATATATATATATTCATTCACATGGAAAAAGATATAAGGAAAAGGGGATAGGAACACACACATATATATATATATATATATATATATATATATATATATATATATATGTACATAAATCATATTTATACGTGTGCTTATCCCTAGTAATAATGGAAACCATTAAAAATAAAATGCACAAGGGGAATTTTTCCAGTGTTCCGCTTAAATCGATGATGGAACGAGAACCCCGAAGGTGCCACACGATGATCTATGGTGGTGGCCTACTAGTGCGGCCATACCCTAAAAATATCGATTGAAATAATAGGAATAGATTATATAGCGATGCAGGTAATACAACGGTAAAATATACACAGGAACATTGAAGAAAAGTACTTCCGTAGTATATCGATAAACAACGACACGTTGTTCCTTTGCCTATTCTTCAATGGTGAAATAATAGATTAATTCCTATGAGTACAAAGGGATTAAGATTACAAGTCTCTAGGGAATTTACGAACAATTTAATAGTTTACCAGAAAATCTTGCCCTAGGACACTAGGTCTATCCAATAAATACGCGAACTGAGGCCATAAAAACTTTATTTTGCAAAATTTAGTCTACATCGATTTTGTCCCCTTCAAAGTACTCTCCATTCCTAGCTATGCACTTGTTCCATCTTCTTTTTTACTATTTAAAGCACCCTTGGAAGCATTCGGCAGTTACGCTTTTTAGTTTTGTCGTCGTTTCTTGCTTCATTGTGTCCACATTTTCTCAATGATATCCCCTTATCACATTTTTGTATTTTAGGAATAAGAAAATGTCGCAAGAGACGAGATCTGGCGAATAAGGAGGATGATAAAGGATGGTGATTGAATTTGTTGCCAGAAAATGGTGAACAATCAATGCTGAATGCGCAGGTGCACTGCCATGGTGAAGGATCCATCCATCATCTTCGGAAAAAATAGTGTGCACTGTTGATTTTTCTAAATTCAGTTCATCAGCTATCATTCGAACAGTTTTTCAACGATCTGTAAGGACCGCACACGATCTATGTTGTCGTCAACACAGGTGATTGAAGGTCGTCCCGGCCTTGCATCATCCGTGGTGTCTTGTCGGGCATGTTTGAAACGCTTCATCCACTTGAAAACGGATGTTCCTTCAGAGCATTATCACCGTAAGCAGCTGTAAACATTTCAGTAATTTTTTGACAACTTTTACCGCACTTCACCAAAAATCTTGAAGTTGATTCGTTGCTCCGTGATTTCGTCAACTTCCATTTTCGACAAACATTCAAAACAAGGACAACAGAAATTAACATAACTGTCACCATACGCACAGCTCGACGAGCCGCCAAGCACAAACGGCTCGTTGGGTCTCAGACAACTAGCGCCGCTAGTTGGTGGGGCTCTAGTCCGCGTCATGGCCGCCAGATTGCGCTTGTTCGCGCATTTATTTCACAGACCACGTAATTATTTTTAAGCTTTTATCATTGCCTATTTAATTAAAGTTCAGATGCATTCAGAGACGCCATGCTCTTCATTCGGGAAATTGAGAAGGTTCAACACCGGGCAGCCCGTTTCGTTAAAAACTCTTACCATTAAACGAAAAGCATCACTAAAATGCTTATGGAGTTGGGATGGGAATCATTAGAAGAAAGACGATTCATTGCTATATCGAACTAAATAAATTCAGATCCGCATGTTCCAGCACGGAGGTCTCGCAAATTATTCGCACACCAACATACTATACATTGGTCGCTTGGATCATGCATATAAAATTTGGGAACAGATGCTAGAACTAGCAGACCTAAGGACTCCTTCCCATGCACAATACGGGATAGCAACTGTAGGGTTATAGATGGCAAAAATTCCACTTGCCACCTCAGCGTCTAGGGAATAATTAGATTTACTCAATATCTTGCACTTTCACTAACCTCCTGTGTTTTGTTGTCAAAAGCCTTTCTTTCCGCAAAACCGCATTAGAATGCCATTAAATATTGTATTGCTCTTTACAGTATTGCTTGCTCTGCCCGTTCTGTTTTGAGGATTTCCCTTCCATCCCTCGTCTCCCTTTGTGGGGCTACCTCCGTTACCTGCAGCGTTGGGTCACATTCCCTGCCTCTGTCCTTGGGGAGGAGACTTGTATATTGCATGTTCATGTGGTAGTGGAATTTCGCCTTCTTGCTCTTTAAATTCTAGCTTGCACGTTATTGGATAAATTTTTTACTGCATCCTAAGGAACAATTATTTGTTAGATGATAGTATATGTATTTGCATGCGTGTAGAATGAAAGGATTTTTGCATGAATGTATATGCTACTATGGGCATGGGTTTGCATGTACGAGGCTCATTCTTAAAGTAAGTACCGTTTGCTTATATTTAAATATTGGCGCTTCAGAACATAGTTTTGCTCCTGCAGCGCCATCTACTGATTCATTGAGAAGCTATAGCAGCATTTGTTTTGTTTCAGAAGTCGTTTGCTTGTCCGTGCATGCAAACAACAATGTCCGCGACAATCGTTGATCCCGCCAGCTGTGAAGTGCGTTCTGTCATACGATTCTTGTATGCTTGTAAGGATTGTCGGCTGCTGAAATTCATCGGGAATTATGCCTAGTTTATAAACCTACAGTTATGAGTGAAGGAAAGGTTAGACAATGGTGCTGTGATTTTAAAAATGGACGAACAAATGTCCATGACGAAGAGCGAAGTGGTAGGCCCAGTATTCTGACCGATGAAATTGTTTCGCAAGTGGAACAAAAACTGCGATGTGATCGTCGATTGACAATTAATGGCCTGGCTGAACAATTTCCTCAACTTGGACGCACTACTGTCTACAATATTGTTACGGAAAACCTCGGATACCACACATTGCGTGCAAGGTGGGTACCGAAAATGCTCACCGACCACCACAAAGAGCAAAGAATGTCCAGTAGACGAGAGTTTTTGGGTCGTTGGGAACTCTTTAAACCACCCACCGTACAGTCCTGACCTTACACCCAGCGACTACTTCCTCTTCTTGCACTTAAAACAGTGGTTCGGTGGACAACGTTTCGAAACCGAAGAGGAACTCAAGAATGGCGTTGTCGATTGGTTCAACCCTCAGGCGGCGAGTTTCTATGCAGAGGGGTTAAAGAAGCTGGTGCAGCGGTACGAAAAATGCTTAGAAGTGAACGGCGATTATGTAGATAAGTGAAGTAGGTTTGCAGCTAACTAAAAGTGCCAATAAAATGTGTTTCATATGAGTATATTTTTTCCTGTGACCAAACGGGCTTTACTTTATGAACACGCCTCGTATATATTGGTTTTGAATGTGGTTTTGTTCCCTTTTACGGGTGGTGACCTAACACCCCTCACCACACACCCTTGCGGCGGCTTGTGGGGTATTATGTAGATGTACCTTCCGCATGCATTCCCAAAATGTCCAAATCACAGTGAAAAAGATTTAAATGAACAAAAAATACAGATTACAAAAGACTATGCAGAGCCGGGGTTCGAAAGCTGGCGATAAAAGATGAAAGCGTGGAGAGCCTTAACTCCACACGAAAATGTAGCCGCCGGAAGGTAACGGTGAATTGGGAAATTATTAAGATCTGCTGAAAGCTTATTACAACTGGTAACTTGAGGAAATACGAAGTAAAAAATGTCAAAAAACTAATATAGTAGGATTTAAATGTGAAAAACATAAAACAAGTTGTGCACCGATCTCATATTCTGTCGAATTTGAATCTCACACAGTTCATATCAGAATCCAATTGCTCTAAACTCAAGCATTTATTTTCATCAAAATCGTGAAACCAGCATTATATAAACCACTGAAATAATTGTACCTAGTATAAATTTCC
Source organism: Hetaerina titia (assembly GCA_037158775.1). Taxonomy (NCBI): domain Eukaryota; kingdom Metazoa; phylum Arthropoda; class Insecta; order Odonata; family Calopterygidae; genus Hetaerina; species Hetaerina titia. The sequence goes on from CM073773.1 coordinate 17,666,504, forward strand.
TACAATATTACAAGAGTTCTAATTAACCGTTCAATAGTTTAGTGAATGGTCGGGAAATGCAACATGTAAAAGGTTTGGGGTAGGAGACTTAAACATTTACTTTCCCAAATGAGTGGAGCTAAAATAATTTGGTATTAAATCAAGTACACATTTTTCGCAGTTGTAATAGCCCCAATTATGCGGAATGCACTGAATAAAAAGGCAATTTAGACAAAACCTAACACAAAAGAAGTAGGCTTCACGATGGATATTATTGTTAATAACTAATAAATTACATATAACACTTATTATATTACCAACGTACTATTTATAAATTCCGATTTAATTCAATAGTATCCGTTAACCAACGAGCTAACCCACGAAACACGGCCTAAACTTACAAACAGAATAATATCAAATGTCAAAATCGGTATTCAAGATAAGCAGAAAAAGTTGCCATCGATTGATGCTAAGCACGCGATCGGGCTGAACTCTCCGTCTTCAAAGTAAGAAAACCCTTGAGTAACGAAAAGCCATAACTCTGCCTCATGTATAATTTGACGGCCAAATTGAAGTATCCACACGCATAATCCATCGTCAACCAAAAAATCCACAATTTTCCCGCATCGCGTAAACGTTAATGCCATTTGATACTCACAACAAATGGGTCTAATTAATTTGCTAGGGAAAAGATACCAGTACAACATCGGCCTGAAATTCCATCCTCCAAATATTTTGGGCTTAGACTATGGCCGAAAAATAAATATAATCTTATATTAGTATTTTTTATGTTAATGAAGCTGAGAAAAGGCATCATTCAATGCAAACTTTAACTTAATGAAGACTCATAAACATAAAATAGACTCATAATTTATTTCAGTAATGGTGAGGATTGGCCGTACGCTTTCTAAAGAAACAAAGAAAGTATTCTTCAAATAACGTTGTGATTTAGGGATGAAAATAAAAAAAATACTTCAATAATAAGGAAAAACACAGCCAGGCAAACAATTTGCATACTACAGTGTTCATATCTCCATAACAGAGGGAGAATTCCGACCCCATCCAATTTCCACTCACAAAACGAAAGACGCGCTAAAAGAAAAATCTCAAAAGACACGTAGAGCCGGCGAACGCGAAACGATGGAAAGTTCCCGGGATTTTCAGAATAACTTTAGATAGGCTAAGAAACGAGAGCGGATGAGTGGATGATGCGAGAAATAAAGTGTCTTTAGACTTAAATTGGATCGTGAGTGCGGAGAAGAAAAATGCCTGCTCCTCACCCATTCATTCAGCTGGTGAACAAAAATCTTCAAATCGTGCGAATACCAAATCAATACCTTTACGACAACTTTCTGTTCGCAAACTATAAGCGGCCTTCAACCGAAACCAACAGCTGCAAACACATTCATATTATTTTAAAATAATATATAAAAATATATTTAAATATAATTAAAATAATATTATTTTAAAACAATATAATGCGAGCGCTCACAAACCACACTCCCACACACACATACATACATATATAAAAAGCATGGAAAGTAAGTCTGTGCATATATGTACTCTATACAGGTACCTGTACACGTATATATAATACATATATGCACATACATACTATTCATGCACGCCAGCATATTTTTAAATAATTACAATTACTCAAAAGAGAAGACGTTTCGAAACCAACAATATGAATTATACTCAATTCTGTCAAAGGGTGTATGAACTTACGAGCCACACCCTTGGGAAGACAGGAGACGAGAGAAAGAGGACACGTTGCGGAAACCAAAAAAATAAATTTTTAGGAAGACACTGGTGACAAAGGACAAGGCAGTAGGTGGGAGAGTAAGAGATGCCGCTAGCCAAGAAAAGGAAAACGGCTAGGTGACACGAGGGAATTTAGGTACAGAGGGCTGAAGCAGTTGAAATAATGAAAGCAGCAGGGGAGGAGGAGAAGAAACATGTTACAGATGTAGGTGGTGGTAGTAGGAGTAAAAATGCGGCGAGGGAGGAAGGAAGGAAGTTGTAGAAGGGGGTGTTGTATTGGAGAGGGCTGGCGGCTAAAAGGGCGCTGCGGGAGGAAGTAACGTCTTGGGAATCGGGAAGGTAAGATAGGCAAAAGTAAGTGAGAGAGCGTGATGGAAGGGGAGATGAGATGGGAGAGGAAGGGGGGGAGGGTAGAGAGATATACATAAGGGTCCTCTTGCCACCATGACAGCCGCGGGAAGGGAACTCGCCGGCGAAGAACAAGGAAAAAATATTTAATTTTTTTGCACGTAAGGAACAAATAAGGAATAAAACAAACGGTCGGAAACACTAGTGGGAATTCTCTTCCATAAAAACCCCACCCTCCCGCCCCATTCTACCTACAAAAAGAGTTAAGAGAGGGAAGAAAGGGAGGCGAGGAAGACTTGAGAATTTGAGAGGGGTTTATATAAAAAAAGTGGAGTGGCGAAAATAAGGAAAAATGGATGTTAACTTTCCATTTCACGCCATATTACGTGTGCCCCGCAAGGTCCTTAATTCGTTCTGCTGCTGCCGCTCAACCCCCATGCCTCTCTCCCCTCCTTTGCCTTACTTTTTTCATTCCTGAACCTCTCTCTCTTCCCCAAATCCCTTTTCACCCCTTCTCCCCAGCCACGCCCCCACTCCTCTCTTTTACCAATTTCAGAACCGTCTCCGCCACCCCTCCCCGTCCTCATTCGCGCACCCACGCCCTCCTGTTACCACGGTGCACTCACCCCAGCGTTTTTCCTTCATTCTACCTCCGACTCACTCCAGGCCACCCCTCAAACCATCGCCCCTCACCTTCTTTCAGAAATCCTGACACTCTTTTTTGACTCCTCTGGCAACTCAAGCTACCGATTTTAACTACCAGGTTCTTTCTCAAGGCCTTCCGCGCTAAAAAAAAAGAAATGATAAAATTCTCTCATCTTTCCACATCTAGGATGCATAGGAAAATGAAGAGAATGGTCGAATTTCAGACGTCAATCGCCTCGCACGAAGGAATAGGCTGGAGGCAGCGTGGAACAGCGAGCACGTGAAGAAAGTCTGGGAGTGGTGGGTCAATGGAGGAAAATTTGGGAAGGCGGCTTTTTTTAGCGGGGGAAATGGGGGAGATTGAGGTGGGTTGGGAGAGGTCGGAAGAGAGGTGGGAGATAAATTGAATTCCATGTACGTCTCTTAAATTCAAGTTTCGAAGGGTGAAGCTGGAGGAGAAAATGAATTACTTTTCCCGGATGATAAAAATATAGCAAGAAAAGGGGCACATAGAAGAGAAGAGGAAACCAGTTAAGGATGTCATGGGAAAAGTTATGCAGTGGGTGATAGAAAAAAACAAAGATGGTTCTCGATCAAAGAGAAACACCAATTGAATGCATGGCTGCATGTGTATTGGTGATAATATGTCTGCATACACAGGCGTGCACGAAAGTTGGTGTGCACATCTCTATTAAAGTACGCATATGCAAATAAACGAGGTGGAAGAATTTAGGTGTCACAACACATCTTAATTATGCGAAAAGACGGAATGCGAGAATGCAAAAAAATTTCAAACTCAATTACAATTTTATACTCTGCGAATCGAAATTAGAAAGGAATAAACATAAATTTAACGAAAGAAACGACTTCGTCACAAAATATTCTTTATGTTACGACTACATGAGGGAGTGACGAGCTCTGAAGTATGCACATAGTTTTTTCTTAAAAGAATGAACACATCGAAAGTACATTTTAATGCTCAATCATTCTTCAAGTTCCCGGAAACCGTCTATAGAGTACAAAATGGTGAAAAAACAGGAATCAAAAGTACGGAAATGCTATTAGGAACAAAATTTGACAAGTAAACATCACCGATTGCATCATGCATTCACATGCAAGTGTTCTCAGCATAATGCAACGAATCAATATCGTTTTTTGGTGAGGTGTAATATTTAGCGATATTTAGAAACCTTTTCCTTCATTTTTTGTCTTATATATCTCGAGGTATGCACAACAGTAGACATTATCTCATAAAAGCTGATCACAACGTACTATACACCTCCGGTTTAATTTCCTTATCTACATTCACCTATGCTACAAATACAATTAATCAGCATTAATAGACACGACCTCTTTAACTTCGTGAGTAATCGGGAAGCCATAGCAGAACAATGAAGCAGAGGTCATAATTCAATCATCAGCCGTAAATATCGCGCAAATTAATCGGAGAAAATTAACGTCGTCCCTTGTGATATGAGGCCAGACACAAGCTACCACAAGTGCTCTTTAAAGTTTTAATAAATTTTGCCCCCTTCAGGGAACATCTAGGGTGAAACGGGTAATGAAGCTAAAGAACGTGAACCCCAAGGGTTATAAAACGCCGGGGGGAAGAAAGTGAGTAGAGAAAGAAGCCCAATTATCAGGAGGGATATCGACATTAGAGACACCCGCTTCCTCTGCAATCCACCCCCTTTCGCCATTATCTCTTAGCAGAATTTCCTTCTCCTCTAAAACATCCTCTTCCTCACTTATGTCCACTCATTTCTCTTTCATTTTCCTCCCTCTATCGACTAACAGTCTCTCCTCTGATTGCCATCTCAACACAGATACGTACATGCGTGTCCATGTACTCGTCTGAGTGTGTGTGTATGCATATGTGTGGGTATATATATATATATATATATATATATACACACACATGTATATTATTGAAACCATTTCAATTATTATTTCCAAAAATATAATTATGGATAATATAGAGAATATGAGTCCTTGCAACTACGGGACTCGGCCCAATCAGCAAGGTGGCAAGGTTTCCGAATCTTCATCTTACGAAACCTTCGCAAAGGAAAACCGACAGTAGCAGGACAGAAGACGCAGAAGAAAAAGGTCGAATTAGTTAGAACATGAACGTAGAATGTTAGGAAAAAGCTGAGGAAGGGAAAAGACGGAGGGAAGACACGTAAATAGGAAATATAGATATTTTAGGTCTGTGCGAGGTGAGATAGAAAGATAGCAGGGATTACTGGAATGATAGTAATAGAGTAGTACAGCGGAGGGATTGAGAGCCAACGATGAATTGATTGCTATAATATTAAATCAAGAGTACGAAGAAGCATAGTCAACATATAGCAAGCAACGAAGATTAATCTATACTTTATGAGTTAAGTATTAAACTCTATTCTGAAAAAGGTAAAAGCTACATCCAATGAGGACTATAGAACAATCAATTTGATATTCTCAGGCTCTAAAGTTGCCCTCTGGATCATCAACAAAAGGATAAAGAGTAGGGCAGTTTGGGTTTAGGAAGGGGAGAGGTATGCATGATACCATTGCAGTAATGAGGTCACTAATCGAGAGGAATATAGAATACAATCAGGACGTATTTGCCTGTTTCGTAGATTTCGAAAAAGCGTTTGATATTGTGAATTAGGAAAAATTAATGCGTGTATTGCAGAGAATAGGAATGGATTGGAGGGACAGGAGACTGATCCGCAACCTGTGCATGTCTCAGACTGCTCAGGTGCGAGTAGGAAACGGAGAGTCCGGATGGGCAGTGTTAGAAAGAGGTGTAAGGAAGGGTTGCCCATTGTCACCGGTGTTGTTCAACTTATATGTGGAGGAAATGATTAAAGAGGCATGGGAAGAATTGGAGGTGGGAATGAAAGTCGGAGGGGAATTCGTACAATCAGTTAGGATTCCTGAGGCCCAAGCTCTATTTTGTCAGTCAGTCAAGGGGCGTGTGTGTGCGTGTGTGTGTGTAAGATCCGGTGTTCAAGTCCCGGTCGAGGAAATATTTTTACATTAGTGGTCTGCTTGATTCCGGCTTCCCCACTCCTGTGTTCGTCCTTCATGTGTGTTCCTATCCCCTTTCCTTATATCTATTTCTATGTGAATGAATATTTCTTCGCCGTATGGCGGGATTTCGGGCTTAATTGTATATATATATATATATATATATATATATATATATATATATATATATATATATATATATATTATTATTAGGTAATCTACCGGTTAAGGTAGGTTTTTGGATGGACACAACTATCAAATAAACATTTTGTACTCCCCACCTAGCAAACTAATCTATATCAGGTCCCTCTTCATCTCGGTGTACTTCCTTCCTCCCTTCATCCCGTCCAACATCCCTATCCTGTTCCTACCCTTACCACGCTTGCCCAACACTCTCCCCTCCATTACCCTCTTCAACATTCCACTACCGCTCAATACGCCTTTCATCCAATTTTCCTGCCTCCATAGGATTTCTCTCAACAAACCCCTCTCCTCCCCCACCATTTCTAGTACTTCCTCATTTGTTTTCCTTTCGGTATATATATATATATATTTCGGTATATATATATATATATATATATATATATATATATTATTAGGTAATCTACCGGTTAAGGTAGGCTTTTGGATGGACACAACTATCAAATAAACATTTTGTGACTCCCCACCTAGCAAACTAATCTATATCAGGTCCCTCTTCATCTCGGTGTACTTCTTTCCTCCCTGTTCCTACCCTTACCTCGCTCGCCCAACATTCTCCCCTCTATTACCCTCTTCAAAATTCCACTACCGCTCAATACGCCTTTCATCCATTTTTCCTGCCTCCATACGATTTCTCTCAACAAACCCCTCTCCTCCCCCACCATCTCTAGTACTTCCTCATTTGTTTTCCTTTCGGTCCATTTCACCTTCTCCATTCTTCTCCACACCCACATTTCAAAAGCCTCCAATCTACGTCTATCTTCCTGCTTCAGCGACCACGTTTCCGCGCCGTACATAGCTACGCTCCATATCAGAGTTTTTACGAGTCTTGTCTTAACATCCCTACTCAACGTCCGTCATCAACTCCCTCCTCCTTGAGAAAGCCTCCTTGCCTAGCGCAATTCTTCTCCTTACGTCCCTACCACTTTGACCGTATTGGTCCAAAACACTTCCGAGATATGTAAACTGTTCTACCTGCTCTATTTTTTCCCCGCCTATTTTAATATTTAGCTTAGCCTTTTTCTTTCTGGAAAATCGCATAACCTTTGTTTTATTAATATTGATTCTCATCCCATATTTATCGCACTGAACCTCCCATTCACTCAACAATGCTTGCAACCCCTTGGTTGACTGAGCAATTAATGCTTGGTCATCAGCAAACCTAACCGATTTTACGGATTCCCCTCCGACTTTCATTCCTACCTCCAGTTCTTCTCATGCCTCTTTAATCATTTCCTCTACATATACGTTGAACAGTACCGGTGACAATGGGCAACCCTGCCTTACACCTCTTCCTAACACTACCCATCCGGACTCTCCTGTCCCCACTCGCACCTGAGCAGTCTGAGACATGTACAGGTTGCGGATCAGTCTCCTGTCCCTCCAATCCATTCCTATTTTCTGCAATACACGCATTACGTAATTTTTCCCAATTCACTCTATCAAATGCTTTTTCGAAATCTACAAAACAGGCAAAAACGTCCTGATTGTATTCCATATTCCTCTCGATTAGTGATCTCATTACTGTAATGGCATCACGCGTACCTCTTCCTTTCCTAAACCCTAACTGATCATCCCCTAAGTAATCATTTGCCTTACTCTCTATCCTTTTGTTGATGATCCTGAGAATAACTTTAGCTGCGTGGGATATCAAACTTATTGTTCTGTAATCCTCACATGACGTAGACTTTGCCTTTTTGGAATAGGAACTGACAGCGATCTCACAAAATCTACCGGCCAGATTCCTTCCTCATAGATACTACGAATCAGTCCATTAAGGGCCTTCTTCCCGCATTTTCCTAACCATTTCAACATTTCTACAGGAATGTTGTCCACCCCCACGGCCTTATTTGCTTTCATCTCCTTTAATGCCCTTTCTATTTCAGCGTTGAGTATGCCTGGACCTAAGCTATCTTCTTCTACGTCATGTTCCTTTTCTATGTCTTGCCTTGTCGGCCTAAGTTCTTTGCCATACAGTGTTTCTATATATATTCCTTCCATCTCTCTTGGGTTTTTCCTAGTTCAACTATTATCTTACCCCACTTATCTTTAACTGTCAGCACATATCTTGCCTTCTTACTTCCCGATAATAACTTAACCTTGCTGTATAGAGCACCAATTGCACCCTTCTTCTGTAAATTTTCCATATCCTCGCATTGCGTTTTCCACCATTCTTCTTTTGCTTTATTTGTGGCCCTTCTCAATTTATTGTTTAACTCTTTGTACTTCATTTTGCCTAACTCTGTGTTTACATTTTTTCATCTTCTTCTCTCGTCCATCTTTGCAATCATCTCATCCGTTACCCATGGTTTCCTTATCCTTTTCCCGTTAACGGTTCCTATAATGTCTTTAGCGGCTTCCAATATCCCTTTCTTGATACATTCCCATTTTTCTTCGATTGTACTCAGTTCTTTACCGTAATCCATTATTTTCTCTACAGCCTGCTGATACTCCATAAGCTGATACTCTCGTTAATCCATTTAATGCTTCTAAATTCCATTTTCTAACCCGCCGCCCTTGCCTTATCTTCTTGAAACGAACGTTACATTTCATAACAACTAAATTGTGGTCAGAGTCCGCATCCGCTCCTGGGAAACTGTGCGAATTTATCACACTGTTCCTAAACCTGTGCCTAACCATAATATAATCTAACTGATACCTTTCTGAGTCACCTGGCATTTTCCATGTATACCTACGCCTTTTGTGGTGTCTAAACCATGTGTTAGTGATGACTAACCCCTGTCTCCTGCAGTATTCAATTGCTTTCTCCCCGCGTCCATTCCTCGTGCCTAACCCATAGTCCCCCACCTCACCACCATCTCTTCCTTCGCCTACCGTCGCATTCCAAACCCCCATCACTATCAAATGTTTACCTGCAGGAACACTCGCGATGATATCCTCTAACTCATCATACATCCTATCGACTTCTTCCTCCTTGTGGTTGCTCGGTGGCATGTATACCTGAACAATGACCAAGTTCGTCGGCTCTGCTTTAATCTCTACGAGTAAAATTCTATCTCTCGCTTGCTCTATGTTGACTACGCTTCTTCCTACCCCTTTATTTAAAATTACGGCAACCCCTCGTTGGCTCTCGTCCCCGCCGCTGTATATCACTCTATAATTGTCAATCCAGTAATCCCCGCTATCCTTCCATCTCACCTCGCAGAGACCTAAAACATCTATATTACCTCTTTCCATCTCTCGCTTAATATTTTCTAATTTGCCTCTCCTCAACATTGTCCTGACGTTCCAGGTTCCTATTCTAACTACTTTCGTCTTCTTCTGAGTCTTCTGTCCCACTGCAGTTATTTCTTCCCTGCAAGGGTTTCGTGGGATGACGACCGCGGAAGCCTTGCCTCTCCCGCTGCCGGGTACGACACACGGCCTTTTGGGCCGAGTCCCGTAGTTGCCAGGACTCATATTATCTATAGTGCCCATCATTACATTCATGGGAATCATAATTGAGGTGGTTTCCCGTTGCCTTCCTCAATAGTGTTTTTAACGTGACACGATCACTTAATGGCCGCCCCACTGGGATCAGACGCCATTGCAGCCGCCTCACTGAGGAACAGACGCTGCGTGGACTACCTTTCGTCTGGCTCCTAACCTTCGACCTATCTGGCATGGGTGACCCTTCCAGGAGTAATTATTATTACTCCCGCCAGCACAGCTCTAGGGGTCATCGGAAATATATATATATATATATTCATTTATTTATCTTTGCATATAGGAATATACATATACACACATATGTGTGTGTAGAAAGAGAAATAGGTGCATGTGCATATCCTCGCCCTCTCTCCGCAGGCATGTCTTCTCTTTCTGCCCCACCCACCACATCCTATTCCTCTCCAACTATCCAACTCCATCGTGATAAAAAGGTTCGATGTTCACGTGACTGTGAAATTGAGATTCTGCAAATGTTCCGCTCCCGTTCGAGCAGGCGGGCGGTTTCCGTGGACCGATCCGTTGAGATTGAGGCAGATAATGAATCATGTTAATTAAGGTTTAAGTGGATGTGAAATGGATTGGGAAGGTCGGGGGGAGGAAGAGAGAGAGATACTGGCGTTGGATGGAGGACGGGACAGCGGAGTCCGCATGGACGTTGATACACACCCACCGTTTGCATCGGCATGTGTCGGGAGGAACAAAAGTGCCCGAGGGGAACAGGGTGTAGGAAAGAGGGGTTGGGGACAAGGGAAGCATAAGAGTTTTGAAGGGGCTCTCTCTCCGTGGGCGGTGCTTTTGGAGATGGGCAAATTCGCAACGGAACTTCAAAAGCAATCGTCATCATCTCATAGAATACAAGAGTATATTGGTTAAGTATACGGGGACGCTGGAAAAGAGATTGATTAGGTAAAACAAAGCTGAAAAGCGTCCAAACGAGTAGGAATAACGTAAGTGTATGAAAAGAAAGTAGGAATACGAGAGAAATCGTCACTCTGAGGGAAAGTCACCAAAAGTCTCATCCAATTCTTCTTCATTGATTCGCCAGAATTTAATCAAAACTGGATCATATCCCTGGCAAAATTGAGTGAAAAAATGCGCACGTGTCCCAATTGTGAGCTTTAAATGTGCCACACTAATTTTTACTCGTTGAAGGTCGGAAAGAGAAAACGACACTAAATCTCTAAAAATTTCGCATATGCGGAAAATGCTCGCGGAACTAATGATTACCATGGAAATGAAATTGCCGAGTAATCACCACAAAATTAATCACAAAGGTATCCCCTGGTGGAAAAGTTTTACTGATGAATAGCGACTGGTTCAAAAATCAAACGAACTGGGTAGTACTATATTTCTGCTGCCATTAAAGAAACAAATTAAGAACTCATATTATGCATAGATCAACAAACGACGCTCTTAATCCGGTGGTATGAAAACAAAATTAAATAAGGCGAACATTAAATGAAATGTTTTCATGTTTAATTGACATACCCTTGGTGAATGCATTTCGTTAATTTTTTCCTAATTTTTCCGACAAATGTACCATTTTTCTGAAACGAAGGCCCTCCGACTGTAGATTTTGCCTAAAAAATGGGCGAGTGATAGCCTACGGGAAACGTGAATAAATATGACAACTAAGGAAACCTCATTCTTTTCAAGAATTGCCGATTGCCACATCAACTCCCGAATTTTCCCAGAAAATTCGTCTGTTTACCATTTTTCCTTAATTTTGGGTGATATTGAGTATTTTTTAATTCTCCCCGATTATCCCAAGTGAATCGGCAGCATACCAAACTGTAACTTTTGACACATAAAGTCGGCCTCATCCTTTTTAATGGATAACTATTAGGCCCACATCATAAATTTAATTCAGCACTAATTATCGAATATTTTATACAATACTTCAATACTTACACTAAATAGGTAAGGTTAAATGACAATATGTAGAACATCAGACGTTCCCCATTTGTTCTTAAATGAGTAACTGGGACAGTTTATTTAGATGTCTTCAGAACTTCAGTCTCCCCTAATATGGATCGTGTACACTTAACCAAACGCGATCAAGCACGGCGAACAACGGATACACAACCGCAATACTAGCGGAAGCAATGCTCCTCTATAGATCACGGTGCTGTCAAGTGTTTGAACATTTGGTCCTCTGGGTACGCAACCACTGGCGGAAACACAAACTGCTGGGACGCGTCCTCGATATTCTATGCAAATATTCGTGCACGGAAATCTCTCCCTTTGAAATATCGTGGGTTCAAAGAAAAAGTCGTCGTCGCCACTTAAAATTCTCTATAAAATGCATACTGAAACACAGGTAACAGAAAGAAAGGTATAATTCATATGAGCAGACGAGTAGTCTTTATGGTATTTCAATGGCCAGAGCGTTCGGTGGACCAACAGATTGTGACGCACTCAAATTTGTATGATTTTCCTGGTCTATTTATCATAGGAACACCAATGGGGAACGACGTACTTAACAAGAAAATGGCTTGCCCTAAACATGGGAAATATTCTCAAACATACATCGTGGAAGGTAAGGTAAAATTATTGTTACTAATAAATTAGAGAAACGAAGCATGAGAGAGGTGCATCACCATGGAATTATCGAGGTGCTAGATTTTCTACCATCTATTGATAGCGTATACTTTAGATTCAGGCATCGTCATCATTACATATCTCATGGGTTACTCTGTCTAATTTATTACAATAGGGTTAGGGAATGTAAAATGTGGTGTTTCATGGGCGTGTCATTCTAACGAGGACTTTGTTAGAATCACATAGGGTTTCTACAATGTTCAATCAATTCGTAATTAATTAATGGGCACTGATTTGTTATCACTTACTATCGTTAGTTTATACGGTGAACTATTTTTAAAAAATGTCACTTTTCTGGGAAAACCTTGCAAAATTGAACACGCATTACAAAAGACAGAATTCTGTCAAAATAGGCATCTGGAAACGAAGGACGGTCATGAATTTCCGTTAGAAAATCAAAAAAATATTATCGCAGGAAAGGATTGCGTAAATAATGGAAGGATTGCTAAATTTAAAACTCGAATATTGACGGTTTTACATCCCTAGTTATGTGACAAGTAGCTTCTGTGGAAATTTAAGGATTACAATTTTATTTGTAGTGAGATGCAGAGATACATTTTAAGTTCGTTCAGAGTTACTGCCACATCCATTCTGCGAAACCTAATTCCACTGAATGACACCTTCTTGGCTTAGAAAATATAGGACAGAAAGGAAATAGTATGAGCTGCGGCAGAAATGAAAACGTGAATCTCTTGTCTATTTATATGGACACCATTTTCTTGATTTCATTTACTTGATTAAAGCACATTATTGGCCCTGTGAATGTGATCGCTCGTGTGTGTCTGTGTGTGTATGTATTTTTATATAATATAAAAAATATATATATACATTTGGATATTTTTTTCTGAAATTTTCTGAGTCGGAAACTTTTCTGATCACCCACGTCTAATATATGTAAAGTTAGCACTAGTGGAAAAAGACAAAAACACACAAAAAAAAGAAAAGAAACTCACTAGGTTTCGAGTTTTCGGTGGCCCACACCACCTTTCTCAAGGAAGAGAAGGACAGAACTGTCCTTGGACATCTACACATTTTTTCCTGTGATTGCCATGACCGGTACGCGTCCTGAAAGTCTTTCGGAGTCTTTCCGGCACATCTACGTCAAATGCAGCGTTAACTGTCTATCCTTGAGGAACAAACTCCGTATGAACCACTCCTTTGTTGTCGAAAAAGACAATGGGCTTTGTTTCAAATTCGATTTTCTCATTCTGCCTTTTTGGGTTTGGAGGACTGGTCGGTGTGCCACTCAGAGCTTTGGCGTTTCGTTTCTGGGTCGCATTCAAAAACCTCAATTTTATCACCAGTGATGACATTGTCCAAATAATCAAGTTCATTTTCAGTACGTTGCAAAAGTTTACTTGAAATTTTCGCTCGGTTAGTCCTTTGGTCGTCTGACAACACCTTGGGCACGTGCTTGGTGCACTCCTTCCTCGTCGCTAAATCTTCAGTAGCAATGCGAAACCCACCAGTAGACGACAAGTTTAGTTCAGTGGCAATCATCTTGATACTTGACGGTCAGAGTCGAATAATTGTTGAACATTAGCCACATTGTTTTCGGTTTTGCTGGTTGACGGCCACCCAGAGAATTGTTCGTCGTGAATCTCGTCCCAGCCCTCCTTAAAGACATTCAATCGCCTCAAAACTTGTGAGTAGGACAAAGTAAGTCTCACGAATCATTTTGTTATTCTCCTCAAGAGAATTTTTTCAGTTAAGTGCAAAACTTAATCGCGTTACGATGCTCGACCTTCGATTCCATTTTTTCGTGAAGTGTTCGGCCCGCAGAGGTTTATAATAACTGAACAACTTACGTCCTGTCGCTTCCACAGCTTAAAGAGCACTCAAACTGAATTTGCGGCAAATCGTAGCGTATCCCCTATCTACTCCAAGTGATTCGAACTCACTCCAATTAATAGTAGCGGCCAGAGAAATTTAACTGCATCACTTTCGAAACTCGTCCTGTATATGTACATATACGTACACACTTAAGTTATTACAGTTTACCTCTAATTGTGAAATTTTACCACGTAAATATATTGAATTTTTACCATAGTCGATATATCCACACAAAGTGTTTCTATGTCAAGGACACACCTGAACTTGAGATGCAAAATACCTCCTGTAACCTTGTAGGGCGCAGTCGGTTTTCACGCACTTGTTCAGGGATAGTAACAATGTTAGTTCAAATTATTATAATATGAAGCCTTGACTATAAAGAACCCTGGAGTCAAAATCTACTGACTTTGGCAAACTACGTACTTAGGAGAACTTTTGATACATAATGTAAATTTAGGTGAAAGAGGAAATTTTAAAAAAAATACCACACTTCCGGAAAGATGCATGATAAATGCCAGGAATTTAAACGCCTTAAAAGGTCAAATGGTCAGTGGAAGGCCTAAATATGCCTGAATGATACTTTACGTAATTCAGGAAATACAAGGGAATATGCTTACCTATCCCAGTCTATTTTTAAGTTCCTGTTTATATTTATAAATGGGTAAGTTCACAGCTTTCACCAGTTACAATAACAAATTCACTCTCAATTCAAAGTATTACGTTACAACAATCATAACGTATGGTATAACTTATTACCCGTTCAGCATTAAATTTAAATGGATACTAACCTAATTAGTCACACCTTTTGGATAATAAAAAATCACCTTACTGATTCCTATACTCACCATATTGAACGAAACATTACGCAATATTTTTTCATCCATTATGCTAAACCTAAAAGCATCAGAGAACATGTTAAAATAAAAACGGCACATCTTGCACTATGTACCGAATATGTTAATTGAGTAAATATTGCAAAACGTGAATTATCTCGTTCATATTTCTCCGAACAAGAAAAATACTCACCAAGAAAAGGTGAATTCCATTAAAAGAGGAAATATAATTCCATATAAACATGAAAGATCCTTTTTATTACATGTAATTGGGGAAAATTTTAAAGGGTTTAAAAAGTTTGCCCAGCGAAATTTCCTGGATATAAAGCGTGAGAATGGTAGGCTTTTTTAAGTAACTATGGAGACCATGTGGCCGCAGGACCTTGTTACCCTTGGTACGGAACAAAAATTCGGCAGATAAAAATAAACCTGGACGTCTGCCTTCTTGAACGAAATAAAAGAAGACGTAAAATGAAATACAGGGAGACAAATGAGTGCCTACTACCTTTCTCAAATTTGTCTCGTGTAATTTGGTATTTTCATTTCTAGCTCCATATTTTTCCTTTCGACTCCCTTCTCCTTATACAATTCTGGGCAAATGATTACATCACCTAACATTGATATCCAATATAAAACAACAAGATTTTATCATTCATTTTATTCTATGCATAAGGAAAACTTCAACAAATTTACAATTCGAAATATTATGTTTATAGAATAATTTAATGGAAATCTTCTTCTTTTGAATTGATCATTAAATAATTTATAGCAAAGGATGAACGCAAAAACAGAGGTTATATATAGAAAATGAAAAGAAATTGATAGAAAATTGACCATCTAAATGAAATAAAACAACAAAGTACATGTGTAGAGTACGAATGTATAAGATTACCTAGTCTGTTACAGAGGGTGAAACCCTAGACCCTTGGTTTTTCCGCCTTGGAAACAATTACACCATTAAAAATAAACAGCTTTATACCACTTCAACCAAAAAATTCTCAAAATATGGGACATTTCGTGGGGTATGAATAATACGCGCACTTAGTAATTTTGAAGTGCCTTTTTGTTCTGGGGGCATCAGTACCTATAAGATATACAAAACTATGTATATTCTGCACAATTATTTGAAATGAAGCACTATTCCAGTTGTACCACTTAGTTATTATTAATTTAATCCCCGACATCAATGAAAAAATATTACTCTATAATTTTAATATCCATGAAATTCTAGCAGAGATCCACTCGGGATGCCTAAAAAATTAATAAATATTTGTTTTTTACGCGAAAAAGCGCTCGTCAATACACGGCGTAACCGAGAGAAGGGGAATCCGGCAAAGGCAAGTATACTCAGGCTGAGTAAAATTTCGACAGTTGTCATTGAAAACAAAGGGAGGAAGTGGCAGGGTATCGATGCCCTCTCCGAATGTATTAGAGGTGTGTAGGACGGCCCCTAGAGAGAATTTGGTGGAAGGTTTAACGGATGCGAGGATGCGAATGTGGGCGGGCTTGATGGTGAGGAATGGGGGAAGGATAGTTTGGGCAGCAGGGTGCAGGACAACGAGAGATCGATTAACATCCGATGAAGCCAGCTGGAGGGATGGGATGTTGCGGGAAAATGGGAAATGGAGAGAGAAAGAGGGAGAACGACGAAAGTGAAGAAGGACATACAAACGACTCCAGGGAGAGGAAATTGAGATCATCGCCAGGCACAGCAGAGCGAGAGAGAGAGAGAGAAGAGTGAATTAAAAGGGGGTTGCGAGAAATGATGGAAAATGGAGAAATGGAAAATGGGAAGATGGGAAATGGAAGATAAAATGGGAATATATATCAAGCGAAAAAAGTTGAGAACGAAATTTACAATTCCTAGCCTATCTTTAGGGAAATAAATGTTGCCAGGGGAAGAAAGCCTTTACATTGCGCCAGCCATTTGAGCGTCGGGGGGATTTGGTTTTAATTCATCGAGGCTTATATAATTTTGTAGGCAAAAAATATTGTCAAGGAATCCGTTCACTGGGGTAAATTGTCTAAAATAGGACTGGGTTTTATCAAATCCTCTGTGAAGGTTTAAAAATTTGGTGAAGGAACTCAATTAGTTCTATGCTGTAGAATTGATAAACACACATTAAGCTAGCAATACAAAAATAGTTTCTGCTATTCAGAAAAGCAGAGATGTTTAGTAAAGCTATCCAAAAAGTATTAAAAAAGATCAATAATAAGGGGTATTCCATAAATTCCATGGAAAAGTTGTGCCACCAAAAAAATCATAAAAAAGAAATGGATAAAATTAAAAAGTGATTTCAAAGAGCGGGTTTAGAGAGAAGCTTTCGGAGAAGATAGAAAAAGAAAGCGGAAACTAATTGGGCATATCAGAGACCTTTCGACCTCAGCAATTAAAAATCATTTACTTGAGAAATGACAACCCTAACCTAAACGAAAATCTTTTTATTTTTGTTTCATGAATTTTACAATATTATAATTAATACCATGGTACAGGATAAAATATATTTTAATGTATATTTCAGATTTAATGTGACATATTTTCCTATTAAATGCGTACGTATTTTTACAATTAAAAAATAAGATGACCAGCCGCGTAAAATTGCATCATTTTTGCTATCGAAAAAGCAATGAAATAGTTTTAATATTCCATAACGGAATCAACATTGAATTCAATCTCAAGAAGATAAATTAGAAATGAACAACTTTCACATAACAAAACACTACCAAGTAAAGTTAATAATTCTTCTTCTCAAACATGTTTATAAAATCTTAATTGATGATATATACCAGTGTTTCTTTGAGGTCACATCCCAGTGTTTCTTTGAGGAGGCTCAGCTCAGCATTGCCACCACTTAATCAAGTTTTTTCTCTAACCATTTACATTAGTATAAGCAATATATATATATATATATATTGTTGACTTGTTCCTTCCTAAACGAATCATTTAAGACAAAAAATTGAACATGGAATGGTGAGGGGTTTGCCGACCCTTTAAAATTCATTATCTTCCATTAACAGTTCCGTGCCTAAACTTCATATCTAATTTTTTTAGGTTACTATAATTCCATTTTTTCATGCCCCCAAGAAAAATTGTAACCTATAAAATGAAATGTATTTCTCGGGCTAAAAAACTGATTTTTCTTTCTTACTAACGTACTAGCCTAGACATAAGGTAGCGCATCATCAGAATACGTATGTACGCAGCCTACTTTTTCATAAATGTTAGACTGAGACAGTTGCGGCATCTTAGGAAATAAAGTTGAAGACAATGTATATGTAGTACTTCCAAAGAATAAAGAAAATACAATGAACAGACTAAAGTCGCAAATGAATAAGTACTTTTAAGGGCGGGTGAACAGGGATTGCTATGGATAACACTGACCAGATGAAGACGGAAACTGACTGGACACATCCTGAGACATAATAACTTTCTAAAGAGCATAGATGAAGAAAATATAGACGGAGGGAATTAGAGGACAACCAAGGTTGAACAATGAGAAGAAATTAGTGGCAACTTTCGGTTTAAGGATACATGAGCGACTTAAGAGATGGTAAGAAACAGTATAGTCTGGAGACCCGCTACAAACCTCGGATTGATACTCTATGTTGGTGAATGACATTGGGAACGAAATATAGCTAGTTTTGTATCCGTGTCAATGTTTCGTAAGTTACTGACAAATAAAAGTACTGGGCAGGAATAAAAACTTCAAAGTGTGTAAAAAGCAAAATTAATCAAATTACAACAATTTAACTGGATTAATTAGAATAAGAGATGGTATATAACAGTGCACAGAAAGAATACTTAAACTAGATTCAGATAAGCCAGCGCTAAAACATTATCTTGGAAGCTAACTGCATGGTCATTAATTACAAATCGCACTAAAATTAAACAATCTTCTATCAACCAGAAGTGGAGTCCAGCCTTACAACTATTAGGATCAAATGTTAATCAAGACTCTCTTTGCATTATTACCACCCAGATTAGATTGAAAAACTACAGTGCACAATTTTTGACAGTCATTCTACTTATTCTTATTCTAAGTGGAGTTATTGATAGTTTTTATTTAAAAATTTAAAATCTTTATTTAGAACCAAATACGAAAACGATTATCTGGACTAAGGTCAACATAGTATTACTGCTACTTGGAAAATTCTCAGCCTCCTTTGTGTCCGGAAACGTTCCAATTCCGTAACTTCTCCCTGCAGAACCAGTGCTGTTTTCGATTTTCAAGGAAGGACGAAAAGGACGAAGTTCTTCAATTGATAAATATTGTTCGGCAATCATTTGTATTAATCATTCTACCGTTTTGTTAAAAAACAAGTATTATTTTAATTTATAAACATTAGAATTTATAAATTACATTTATCAATTAATTTTTACAACTTACTGGATAGGATAAGGTTAAAAAAGCAAGGCATGAGGGTTAAAGTGACTTTCACGTGGACAGGAAGCCAATTTTAACTTCCTCGACACGTAACTTTCAAGTGATAGCCAATAAAAGTCATGCCAAGTGAAACCAATTCAGAGAGCAAGTGTCTCGTGCTGAGCGGGAGCCGCGGAATATTAAGGCCAAATTTAGGTAGGCCTTGTCACTGGAGTAGAAGTTCGACAGCTAACGAACCTTTCGCTGTAGACATCGGTAATTAGAGCAAGGGAGGACATGGAAGAGCAAAAATGTGAACGGAAAAACGACGTAGGAAATGGAATACTAACACTTTACTTGAGTTCAAAGGAAAAATTATCACTTTAATTATTTCAAGATGCTACTTTTGAGGCTTTATTTAACATCATAAAAGGTACGAATACGTATCAGATGATGATTAGGCATCGGAATGTTACGGAATGGAAAGGAACTCCGTAATTTCCGAGACAGAAACTCGTAGATTCGGGTTGACAGATCAAAGAGAAATTATTTCACTCTTTTTTTGCTTGTGCTTATTATGACCCAATTCACACATACATAGAGATTAGATAATTTGAAAATAATTCGGATTTACAGCATGTTCATGGTCAAAAACGAAAATTAACAACCCTTTTGGGGACACCTAAGACGCTGTAAATCTAAATTTTCTCCACGAACTAATGTAAAAACAGCGATATGCAAAGCTTTTACTTTGAGGATTTTTAATAAACCTCGCTTAGTACAACTCGTGCGAAACCAAAACAGCCGGTCAACGAACCTAATTGAAAAACTATTATTATGCATATACATGTATGCTACCGAAGTCGCCAATGAAAGATATACAATCCATGTGTAGGTACGAAATTCAGGAGAAAGGCAAAAGGCTAAATACATTTGCAAAGAATATTTTACATAAACTTTTTAAGTATATTTTTGCACACTTTTATCATTCTTTTATTGTGGTTAAATTGCGAAATAAAATGCAAGAAGTTGAGAAATGACTGGCATGAGAATGACGAGACGTTGAATTCAAAATTCTATTGGCATTTTCAAAATGTTTAATCATGTAAATAACATACATCCAATGCATGAGCCACTCAAAACTCACCAGAGAGCCATCTAACCACCCAAAAACAGACATTTCTCCCGACTCGAATCATGGATGCTTAATGATTCTATGCTGACTTGAAACCGAATCAGTTTTTCCAGCCACTGGAACAACTTGTTCTTTTACTATCCATATGAATTTATATTGATGAAAGATTGGTTTCGGACCGCAACTCGCTTGTTTCACCGTGGAAAATGTGTTTCATTAGCAAAAATATAGAGGATGAATAATCTGATCTCCATGGAAATACGCCAAATAGCGTAGGATTTTCACGAATAAAACTGTCCGTACTGCCTCTTGCAACTAAAAGAGACACCATGACAATGCACGGTAACGCGGGAAACTTTTCAGAGCGTGTGTGGGAACTGGGATGGGGCAAAATGAGTGGAAATTGGCGGTGGAGGATTTGGAGGTGGAGAGGTGAGAGGGAAGGACGATGGAAAAGAGCGGCAATATTTTGATTAAAGCGGGCGAGCAGCAATTTACTCGGCCAGTTGCAACTAGAGTTTTTTAACCTTAAGGGTGCCACGGACAGTAATCATTGTGATAAAAAGCAAAAATTAATTAAACGTGGCAAAATTAGACCCTTTAAGGAACACATAAATTTGCACTATACAGTGTATATATTAGTTAAAAGTTACGATCTATTACGCTGAACGTTTTCACGTAATATTTTTCAGAATGATTTTAAGATTTCACAAAACTATCACAAATACGCAGGTAATAAGCGTGCTCGTGTACTAACACGCACAAGCATACTTTCCGACGAATATTTCAGAGAAATTTGAGTATGCAATCTCCAGGAGATACGGGTTTCTAAACCGATTCTGCCGGGATTCAAAGGAAGGAATTCATTTTTAAACTGATCCAACAAGAATTCGTGCCCTTGCGAACTCATTACAAGGACGCCACCTCAGTTGAATGCTCGCTGAAAGCGCAAACAACTGATAATTTTACGAATTGAAGGCTATTTGTGGGTGTGTAACTCAGCTCAATTTAGGATTTCATCGCAAAATTAGCCATCTTGTGTGTAAACACGCGAATATTAATTTTTTAGGGGTATGCGAGTGATATGCGTTCCATTTTTCCCAATCGCTCTTAAATTACTGAAGATGAAAATGTGCGAAGTCAAGGGTTTGCTGGAAGTACAAATATGCATGATACCACTCACGCTTTGAAATTTATTCACTTGAATAAGGCAAAGTAATTAGTTCTGGCGAATATGGCAGTCCGAATGATTGGTATATAAAAAGAGAGATGGTCAGCTTTCTCATATCCTTTCAGTAATCTTCGTCCGCAGATTCTACTCTCTCTCTCTCCCAAACCCTCCTCGCATTTCTAACCCCAACCTACCTACCTCCCTAGGAACCTAAGTTCAGCTCGCACACACACTCCTTACAAATTCTACCTCTCTCTCTCCCAAGATGTCACCTCAACCCCTTGAAAAGGAACCGAGATTTCCCGCTCCTATTATTCGGCTCTCATTCCAACTCGCCTACTTTTTCACAACCCCAGCCCTCCCTCCTCCGCTCTCTATCATTCCTAAGCGTGCCAGCGGAAATATTCGAAATCTTCCCTTCCCTTTTCCTTTCCGCTCCCGTCCCTTCTCACACAGCATACGTCAACGACCGACCTTCCTCACCACGCGGCACTAAGGATTCCTTCTCTCCCTCTCTCTTGCCCTCTAGCTATCCACCGCTCTTCTCGGCGAACTCTCACGCCCTCCCTCAACCATCTCCTTTTTTTCAGCATGGCCGATATGGGGGAGGTATGGAGTTGTGCAGGAGAAGGAAAGGTATCTGGATGGAAATAAATGCTTGGCTCTGAAGGTTCAAATGGGGTGACTTCGAGGGAGAGAGAGAGAGTGGGTGGAGAGTGCGTGCGATAGGCTGAAAAAGCAAATACCTGTGGCAAAGGAGCGGGAGGAATAATAGGGTTACGGTGAAAAGAACCGAGAAGAAGCGAGAGTGCCTGTCAGTGAGTATGTAAGTGCGAGTGAGATTGGGAAGTGGGATGGTCCGATTGACCTGGGGGAGACGGAGGAGGCAAGGAAAGTATGTTTCCCACTAGGATTACACTGCGATAAATGCCTGACATGAGTATAGGTTCGCGCCAATACCCAAGTCTGGGAGAGAGCGAGGCAGAGTGTGGCGCACTAGAGAGAGAAAATAAAATCTTAGCAGTGGCGTGGCGGCAGCAAGATGGAAACGAGGCCTGGCAGAACGGGGAGAAGGCAGGGAGGAAGAATTAGAGGATGAGCAAGGAGCCGTCACGGATTCTCCGAGATGAAAGTGAGAGAGAACGGAAAAGGGGAAGGGGTGCGGACGTGGCGACGCGACGCCAAATTTCATTTAAGGCGAGATGGCGAATAGGAGCGAGGAGGGTGAGTGGCAGAAATAAAAAGAAGGGTCTTATAAAAGAAACCGAATGCAAAAAAGAGGGGGCGAGGAGATCAAGCGACAGGCCTGGGCGTACTACTTGGTGGGACGAGACACCGCCAGGGTTGCAACCGATGATAAATGCGAAACTTTATTCCACAATGGAACCGGGGATGGGAAGTAGGAATACGCATGAGATAGGGACAGGGGTTATGGGCGGATACATGACCCTCCTTCCCACAGTACAAGTGTATATCTCTCTTTATGCAGCCGCGACCCAGGGAGAACCCCAACTGAGGTTTTTGAGGGAGAGACGCTAAAGCAATGGTAGTAAGGGTATTCAGCTTAAGCCAAGGGACTTGTCTTGTTCTTCCGACCTCAACGCTCCTCGCGAGGCAAGAGGGCCATCCGGGCGACGCTAGCATGCAAACTCACTTATTCCCATCCCTCTCCCCACATTCCACCATACCTTCCCCGCTTCCCGAGCAAGTCGTCTTCATCTACGTTAACCAGTCTCCTACACTCCCCCCGCCCACCGTTCTTCCCCTGCTCATTTATTATGTTTTCCTTCTTCTTTATCTCTCGAAATGAGATGAAGTTGGCAGCACAGCTCATGAAAGGATTTCTATTTGTCATGTCATTAAATAAAGGAGCTCAGAGCCATTTCCCTTCCGCTCGCTCCGAGCACACGGCCGCGAGATAATATAGGTAAAGAGGGGGAGATAGAGAGAGAGAGAGAGAGAATGAGGGAGGGAGGGAAATTTTCGCTTAAATTATAACACAGAACCGCCCCCAATCAGTGAATTTAAGGCGGGCGGCAGCACGAAACGACACTGAACTAAAAATAGGTTCCGTCAATTTCAGAAATGAAATCGCCCAGCAATTTTTTCTGACCCTTTCTTATAATTTTATACTAGGTTATGTTTCCAAAAACATACCTCACCGAAAGAAACTAACGCTATCATATGTACTTAAAAAAATCGTGCCACGGATGAAAATTTTTCATTCGGTGGTTCTTTCTGAATTAATCCATCGTAGGGATCTGATGAAAAATGAGGATGGAAAAATGTACTTTTCCCCTTCTTAAATCCAAGAAAGGTGGACAGACGAGATTTTCAATTCAATGCGAAAAAGCACGATATATAATATCCCATAGTTAGGAATTTCAAGAAACTGCGAAGAAGTTGGCAAAAGTCAACTTTGGAAGCTGGATCACCCTTTGGAAAATTACAAAAAATAATAAAAAAAGACAAGGGACGAGAATATTTTTATAGAACTGTAAGGTTGTTTTTTCGTCCGTTGGCGGATATCTGCAAACAGCTTCAGTTCCGCTCCAAGTACCGCTTCAATCCGTGTAATGAAACTAAAAATATTAGGTAGCATCTGCAAGTTTTGACCTTAATTTTTAAACCCTCCACATTAAAAGGCAGATGCTACCTCTTTTTTAAAAGAGAAGATTATGAAACGTCCTCCATTGGACAAGAGCCCATCAGATTAAAGTGAGCTGGAATGATGTCGTTACACTGAAAAAATGTAGTAAAAAGGTTGTCCTCTTGAGACAACAGAATTTTAATTTATCGTTGCCCACGTACCATCCCACATCCATGAACTATAAAAGTCAGCATTATAAATAAACTGAATTATTTGAGTTCTATATCTTCAACGAAAAACTGTAGTAACATCCAGTTAGTTTGGCAATCCACCATAACGTTATTATCATTGTTTAGGTCAATGAGATTAATCGGCTACATTAATTGGTCAAAATTACAGTTACCAATTGGATAAATAAGTAGACTATTGCGAATATTTATCCGGACTTGGAACGGTCTTACCGTTCAAATTACATACTTTCATTTTAGCTTGATCACTAAAAAAATAGAAAACTATTTAGGGAGAAAGATTCCTATATGTAGGAGAGATGTCTGGAGAGATTCGCAAAGGAAACTCTGATTTCTAGATATTTAAGTGGAATGGAAGCAGATTCAGTGTAAAATTTCGGCTGTAATTCCCGGAGTCGTTCCATTTGAAACCACGACTAAAGGAGAAATTTGTACAGAACTTTGCCCGCTCAATAAGTGAGAGTTCAAAATTCACTTAGAGGCATTTTTAAAAGTAACCGCCTCTACCGATCTCTAATAGTTATTACTATCTACCCAGTTATCAGAAACCAATTACAACTGGTTAAAAATAGATTTGAAATATTTTCCATGGTTTAGATATTCATGTTATGCTACGACCATACTATATCGACTTTTTCTAATGTGAACGCAAATGTAGGAATTTCATTTGATCTCGAGAGTGTGGAGCAGATACAATACCATTAATCTGTTTCCGGAAAAAGAGAACAAATGTAAAACGACTACAAGTGCAGTAATATTTTTATGAGTCGTACATTAAAAGAGTTCGAAGGTATAAAGCACAAACACAGCGGAGATAGAAGATCTGAGAAACACGTTCGTCATTGGTTTTAATACATGTATCAACCCCAGAATTTCATCCAATCCTGTCATATTTCAAATAATGATATATAGTCACGAACATGGGGACACTGGAAAGGTGTTGTAAGCAGAAATGTTCATATATCCGACTAAAGGGATTTTAATAAATCCAGAGAATAATTCGAAACCACATCAGAATGTATATATATAGTGAAAAAGACTTATGTAACACGCGCGATGATCTTTTATGGCTTTATTGATTCATTAATGGCATCTAGACATACCAATTAATGTTCAGTCCAGGAGTGCAGATAGATTTTAATTTGGGACACATAAAAAAGCACATTCATAACATCAATGACTCACATAGGAACTGGAAACTCATATTGATGGATTTTATGCATTAAATGACATCATAAAAATAAATTCAAATAGGTTTTACGAAGGTTGTGACTGGACAATTAAAGAAGCGCTCTGTATAAAATGTATATAATCTATCATTTACACTTCCAAAATCTGTTATAGCATAATGGTGCTCATGCACTGTGCCAAAGAATTAAATGAGACCCATGTCACTCGTTAGGTTGAAAGGTTATTGACCGATATGAGGGTCCCGAATTAGTTTTCCGCTGCGGCCTTCACGTAGTTTAGCAATTAATACCGAGGGGTGTATTGTAATTTAACAAAGGCATTCATTATTTTGCCTAAAAAATTGAAATTTTTCCTTCGAAAATTTTAAATATACCAAAAATCTCATTTAATAGCAATAAGACTAGTATTATAATTTCGTCATCCATTCGCTCCTCTAACATTTATAATATATTCCGACACAAGCCTCAGTAACCTGTAGATTGATAAGCCAGTTAAATGCGCTATAGAAGAGGAAAATAATACAACTGTGATAGGATCATAATTTGTTACACGACCTGTATTTCCTACATTTTTAACAGAAGTATTGTGAGGTGCAATAACCAGCTTTGAGAAATGGATTCGTCCTATATTTTTACGCTGTTTTGATCCGACAATTCAGTACGTTTAAATGAATTATCCTCTCGCTGCTGCAAATAAACTCCAATATTAAGCATTTTTACAATTGTGTACGAGACTTTTTGAACAGATCACCCTTTGCTCTTGCATCTTCTTCAAAATTTTCTAATATTTTCGAAGATTTGTGTTCCCCAAGGTCCCAGCTTAGTGTAAGGATTATGCAGCTATTGGACGGAGGATCCTAGATTTCAGCTCGAGTAATGTTTCTGGATATCGTCAACAAATGTTAAGCCTTGTGATTTCATGGGTAGGTTTCGGAACTTTCTCGAAAGGAGCGGAAGACACAGAAAAGCGACCATACCCGTACCCTGAACGTGTAAATTTCACGCGCCCCTAGGGCTTCTGTAGTAGCAGGTGTGTGAGCTCTAAGCTCTGCCTGAGCTAACTCTGTGAGCCCAAACGTCAAATGAACCTTCGGGTCTATGACTGTTTTTCATCTCTAGAAGGAGATTTCCACCTGTCGAAATCGTTATCTATATATTTTGTCGAACTCTGAGTTCGATTTTACATGGCATATTTTCATGTTCTTCGTGTACCACTGTACGTCATGTTACTGTCGAAGAATAATCTTATATATATATATATATATTTTATAGTAAATATGTAATAACCCTCTTCGAATCGGAACTAATATTTAGCACAAATAATATAGTAAATTAATACATTATAAAATAATGACCATGTACTATGATCATCCTTACGAAATACTAAAAAAATTTTATTACTATCTTTTTCATTCTATCAATTTCAGATTGAAACTTAAAAAGAAAATTAACCATTCTTATCATCACATCTTTCAATAAATCATTAATCAATAATTTCATCTAATAAATGAATACGATATGTCTCGTGTTAGATGTTTTCCTATTTAGAGATAGATTAGCTGAGGAGTACTGGGAGGAAAATATTTATTGCAATAGAGATGAATAGGTTTTTAGCGATGCAACGTTCTAAGTCACATGATACTATTTGGACGGGAAAACAAACGTAACGTTTGGAAGCATTATTCGCAACTCTGCCACCCGTGTGTATGCCTTTCATGGTATTTGATGGAATTCATGCCAATTTAGACCATATGAGCCGCTTCTCTCTACGAACTTGAGAAGAACGAAAGAAACTTGAGCAGAGATATTTACTTCGTCACTAGCAAATTGCAGCATAGGAAATAACCATCATCACAAAACCAACGAAGATATGTGCGTGAAGGAATTTCATCAAGAATTAAATTGAAAAAAAACATTAGACGAGTATACATATTATCAAAAATTCACTTATCTCAACTCTTTCGTGAAATTATAAATGATCAAGGCAGTTGCCATTGACTGAAAGTGACAAACGAGGTGGAGTGAGTCAATACGCGTTAAGGAGTGCACGACAGGAACTTCGAAAGAGGAAACAGTCACGCCAACCAATACTGCTTATCACGAACTTCTAAAAGTTCTGGAGAGCGAGAATGCAATTAAAGACTGCGCTTTTATTTTATAATGAAAGAGCTGTGAAAATAAATAAAATGTCAACTTCAACCCTAGTGCATCCTTAACGCATCATGTCCTATCCCTAACTAGCAAATAACATCCTTCATACGATAGGTATTCTGGTGCTTTCACATAAAAACCCTATTTTAGTTGCTTTCATCACTACTCCGACCAATATAAAATAGGATTAAGCAAAGGAAGTGGTGTCTAGAAATGTAGAAAATGTATGATGACAGACAACAATCGGAGATATTTAAATGAAATAAAAATGAAAATGGAGCTGTGAAGTAGAGTGACGTGGTTTCGCGTGAAAAGGTCAATGGAAATTGGTTAAGTTAATATGCATACTAAAGAAGGCCAAAGAAACCACTGAGGGCAAATACGCATAATTAGTAATAAAGATAACTATGATCCGCGCCAAGTGAAGCATTCACTGATAAATTTTGAAACGATTTTAAGACAATGATACAAAAACAAGGTAATCAAAAGGGAGAAAATCGCAGGTAAAAAGAAGTTCAACCGTGTACATTTAAATGTAGTGATTACAAGAATTAAATTTGAATTCTAAAAAGTGAGATTATTCCATTCTAATGGTTCCAAAGATTTTAGAAAATTATTTTCCCATCTCTTCGATCAAAGCAGAAAAAAATTAAGGAGTAATATTTGTTTTAAGATATTTAAATAAATTTAATTTACCTATGGAATTTTGAAGAGGCACGGGTAAACTGTTTTAGAAAAGTGAAATTTAAATAAAACTCTTTCGCCTTTCAATTTAGACCTTCACAGTATAAACGCACGCACTCAAATTTGACGGAATTGTCAAGCGGGTATAGGGTAACGGCTAGTAGCCCGTGAAAAGTTGTTGCACCTTCGTAGGAATCAAATATGCTCTGCTAATATCAAGGAGAATACCAGAAAGTGCGGTGGTACTATCATTTAATTTTTATATTTAAAACTTTTTTTGGAATATACACATACACATGTTTCCATCGAGAGATTTTCAGCTAACAAAGAAACTACGGCCAAGGAATATGGCAGGAGAGGAGCAATTATTTTTACTAATGATAATTTATATCTTTCAATTATAATTTCATCATAAATATCTAGAAAATTCTTTAAATAGCAGCTTTAAGTGCAATTAGGACAATAAACGGTTCTTTTATTGATGAGGAGATAAGTTATGAGCGACTAACTATCAAGGACATATGATGGTATACGTAAGCCCGTCAGGGAAGGTTTTCAGAAAAGATCATATGATTAGAGCTAAGTCTGAAATGGCTTTCAGTGAAGAAGTGGGATCGAATGATCTCGTAACGTAAACTGACTGAACTTGAAACGCTGTCAGCATAGCGGATTATTGAAGAACGGAAGAGTAACGAATTTTTACAAAAAACTGACATGCGGTGAGATTGTACGTGTGTGTGTGCATGTGAGAGAGAGAGGCAGAGGGAAACGGAGAGATAGATAACTGTTTTACGTGGGTAGATTAAGTAAAAAAAAAGAAATAAATCAAACAAATTGAACAAACATGGAAATCGAGGAAACCACCGCACGAGCAGCATGAAGTGGGGTTACGCAAAGCGAGTGAAATCATTAAGATAACCATCTGACTAGAAGAGAAAGAGAGGGATATGATATTGAAAAAACATAAGGTCAAACGTTTATGAAAAAAATTAAGCGAAGACGAGGGAGAGATCGGAGAGCACGGGATGGGGCCAGATAAAAGTAAAGGAGAAACTGGAAAGAAAGGAGATGACGGTAGGGGAAAAGAGGACAAGATCGTAGGAGGAATAGCATGGATGCTGGGCCGACTGAATCCTTTGGGAAAAAGAGAGGAGGCTCAGGACAGACGGCAAGATGATAGTGAAAGTGAAAGAGAAGGAGGGAGAAAGAACATAAAATGGAGAGGGAAAAGTGCGTAGGAGTTAGCGAAAGAAGTGAGGGAAGGGGTGAATCGAGAGGAAAATGAAGAGGGGTTGGGGGAGGTAATCGCAGAGTGGACCAATGTCCCGCAGAAGGCGTACGGCAGAGAGACAGAGGACTAGGGGAAGGGTAAAAGGGGGAAGTTTGAGTGGGAGGGGATTTTCTACCTCTCATTCCCTGACTCTATCCTTCGCCCTCGGTGCGCCTCTTCCCCCCAACCTCCATACAAAGAGCAGCCATCTTCCATCTCTCCATACTAACCCCACCCAGGATACTCCTCCTTCTCCCCATCCGCACACCCTCCCCCCTCATTCAGTCGCCCCCTCAGGCACCAGGCCACCCACGCCCCTCTCGACGCACCCCTTTTGCCCCCCGGGAGGGGGGTGCAAGAGAGACCGGCGCCGAGAATCCTAGAAGCTGCAAAACTTCCCTCTCCCCCCCTACCCGAAAACATTCCCGTCGCTCGCCCGCTCCCCTGCCCGTCCCACCCACCCCGACAACCGAAACCCCCTTGACACCCCAAGTGCACACCCACGCCAAAACCCATCCCCCACCAATCACCATCCCACAATCCCCCCACCCCCACCCAGTACTCCTCCCTCCCACGTGCACACACACACGCACATATATTCCTCCTCCCGCACTCGCCATAACTCGCCAATCCTTCTCCAATGCATTCTAGCTCTCCCTCTTTCTCTTACACCATAGACAGTACGCTAAAGGAAGAACATCGTGGGTGTGGCTTAAAAATCAATATGAGCTAATGCGTGAGAAGGATGGCATGAGTAATCGGTTGGTGAATGAAGAGTGTGGGTGGCACTGGTGCTCGTTGTCTTTGGAAGATTTTTGCAGGAGATACGATTGAGCCCTAAAAGGAGAGAGGTGAGTAAGCAGGCTGAGGGCAGAGAAGTAATACTCTTGATAGAAGCAGAGTGAGTTTGGGAAACATTTCGCCGAAGGGATTAAATAAATGAGCTGTAATGCGTAGGGTAAACCAGAATACGAAATTTGCTATTTATATTTTCAGCCTAATAATGAAAATACAGTAATTTATTGATGAAAATGGCATGAAAATGAAATGGGAAAATGAAAATGTTGTCGAAGTATTCTCCATAATAATAAATACACTTTACACGCGCTTGGGCCAATTTTCGTAACACTTTTTACACTCCTATTGAGGTACCTTCAAAACACGGTTTTTAATGCATCAACGGCTTCTTCAAGCGCCGAAAAACGTTGGCCACGCAATTTTTTCTCGATAAGTGTGAATAAAAAGAAATAATTTGGTGCTAAATCAATGCTGTACGGAGGTGACCCATCAATTCCACGTTTTGGCCATTAACATATAGTAGATAGTTAACTCAGCCAAACTGTAAGAGCTTCCATTGTCATGATGAAGATTGATCCTTCGTTGCCGCTTCTTTTTCCGTATTTCACCAAGCAGTTCACGACCTTCACGACTTTCGTCGTTGAGCGAACGGCGGACATGATGGAATTCGTTATACCAGCGCTTATCACAGTGGCAAAAGATGGGGCTTCAACGCCAAGAGTGGAAGTAAGTCGATCGATGCACTCCTATCTTGATCATTCACGTCGAACGTTGTAAAATATCATAGGACGAATGTGTTTACGAGTTAACTCCATATTTTCACTGGGACAAAATTGTCGAGTTACCGTAAACAACACAAGTTATGATCAAACGACAAAATGTTTTGAAGAAAGTTTGCGTTAAAAGGCTCAAGGAAACTTCAGATGGTGCCAAAAGTACTTAGTGTTGCAAAGTCTAAATATATAAATAGCAACCCTCGTATTTAAAATATTATGATACTTATAATACGATACGTTCACTGGACACATTATAAACTAATAAGGTCAGCGACCCACATCCCTCTAGTTCTACTGGAGATCATCAGTAATAAATAGAAAAGCACTGGTTATGCATAAAGGTGTTTAGCAATATCAATTACTAATGTTTCAATTTCTAAATTATATTACTATACGGCCGCTGTTTTAAGTTGACTGTGGTGCAAACATTAGCTGCGACCTACCTATGTTTCAGTATGGCAGAATCCGAAAATTACCCATTCTTTGTTGTGCACGTATTCCACACAAATATATCATATACATTCTGTGGGCATTGGAAACGGGAAATTTATATTAATTGCCTTAAAACCTTTGAATCACTTTTCCCTGGTTTAGTCTTCGGGTATACGAGTATATTCTTGCATCGAGGGATTCATACGTTAAGTATGCCCGTAGATTCTAATAATCTGAGTTTTGACGAAAAAATGTACATTATGATTAAAAAAGAAATTCGAAATAGAGATTTCTACGCTGGAAATTGTGAGTAAAAGTATCTTTACCGCATATATAAATAACGCACTTTTGAGATACGAAAATAATACCACATTACTACAGGCTTCTTGAAACACCATCTTAGGTGTGTTCGTGTGATATGACATAGTTATATACTTCAATTGTTCAAACTCGAACCGGAAAAATAATTTTAAGAAAATTTTCAAGCTGCTGGATGTAAAAAATAATAATGTTAAGCCATGTTGATCGCGAAAGTTTGAAAAAAATTAAAGGAAAAATCTAAATATTCGACATTGTTTTATTATTACCTTCAAGCAAATTAGTTTAATTCGCACAGTTGACATTAGGTTCATATGAATATTAAATAACTGCTTGAATGGACTTTCGATCAAGGATTAAAACATATATATACGATATAGGTTCCCGTCCTACTCAGATCAATTATTAACTTATCCTAAATCTGTATAATTGCGCTACACTAACAAGATAGGTGCAGTATGTCATTTCAACCTACTCCTAGCACAAATGAAGCGTCCTGATGTAGTGAAAATTATGCAGTACAAGGAAATAAATTAGATCCAATGTAGCCGAGCAACTGAGACCATTTATAACCATGAAATCATCACTAAAATGACAAAGCAAGAAAATACAACATTTTTTCGTGATACCGATCGATCAGAACATACTATATTCGGATTATACTAAGAGCTCGGGTATTGATTGGGCATTGTGAATCCCTCTTCCGAAAAACAACACGGATCTCAACCAGGAGGCTATGCGATAAACCCAGTTACTCGTACAATGCCTAATAAAATCTATCTTGAATCTTGGATCAATCTTGAAGTCAATTGGATGAGACAATATTCCACAGCATTCCGGAGATTTGACACCTGAACAAACCTAGGACACCTTACGGAATATGGAAAAACTACCTTCGATATTGTGAACGTTCGCCAAAACGCTATTCTTTCACGCAGATATGCCGACGTTAAATTTTTTGGGTTGGAAAATCCTCCCTTTCTCTCCTCTGAGATGAAAGGAAAAAGTAATACGGTCAAACTATTCCATGTAAATTTACCTATTCTGCTGCCGGAAATGAAATATCTCTCACGATATGAAGACAGAGAGAGGGCGGGGGACTTGTCGCAAGTTGCATACCGAAGGTGTGTTTTGAGAGCGGGGCGAGAACGTCAAGGGGGAAGTTCGAGTGAAGGCATTATTCCCTAGAGGGAAATCGAGAAAGAGGAGAGACGGGTAGCGAGAGTCGAGTGGGACTGGGAAGGAAAGTCAGGAATTTGAAGGACGGATAGCACGGGTGGCCGGGAAGCGATATTTTCCCGCATTGGATGATACAGACGGCGGAAGAAATTGTGTGCGAGTATTCCTCACTCCGCCTCTCGCCTGTTATGGGAAGCTGGGAGAAGGGATCGCGGGGCTGGAGAAGGATTAGAGCCGACGTAAAATAGATGTCGAGGTTGATGTATAAATAAACCCACGACTTGAGACGCGACGATGAAAAGGAGGTGATCAGAGAATCTAGGGAGAGAGAGATGCACAATAAAGCACCGTCGTCCGTCGTGGCAAATACACGTGTTAATTCAGGAATGGTTGCGGTTATTCCGAAATTCAATTCCCCCCAAATGAATCCCTGAATAGTTCTCCTGCTAGGTGCATCTTTCAATCTCCAGACCCTCATTAATTTCTTCTTCAAATGGAATAATTTCGGCATTCGTTCCTTAATTTCAACTGTACAACTTCAACACAGCAATAGCAACAGGAGTAGCTTCAAAAAAAATAACCAAGTAAAAAAATAGCATAATTAATACATTTGGGGTAAATATAATATTTATCCGCACAAATTTGATGCGAGAGTACAGAGCAATGACCCCATAAAATACTGCATAACACTAGTGACTGCATAAAATAAGAGTGAAACTCTTTTTAAGAAATGTGAGAAAAGGCAACTGAATCCCACGTCAAGTACTTTATTACTTTCAAAATTCGATTCTCAGTAATTAAGTTAGTAGCTTTGCTACATGGTTGAATTTTAATGCAAATATACCCGTTAGATTAGGCTGAGGTGTTTAAAACATATAAAATTATATTTAACTCACTCCAAACCTTAAACGTCCAATAAATCCAGTTCTTAATTTCTTTAGCACTCGGACAGATATTCGCTGACATATATGATAAGACAAAGCTTTTATTTTCCATTCGAATATCCCTTTCCAAGAACTGAATGCGAAATTAAGGTTGTATCTACTCAAAAAATCAAAAAAAAAACCGAGCCGTATCTTCGGGAAGATGGTTAAATCCCCGTCATGGATTTTGGCTTTAATCCCTTCCCGCATATGTTGTAATAGCATCTTCATATTGCCTTAACAGGACATTTCTTTAAAAAATTATATGAGAGTAGTTAACGTTAAACATTATTTTAAAAGTTATTCTTGTATTGAGAAAAAATATGATCTCAAAAATTTGGACACTAACCAAAATATCCCAACCACTAATGCATATAATACTATCACAATTTTTGCAAACCATGTATCACAATAACCACATACATCCAATCTGGAAATTTTCAAAATTTTTAGTCATTAGTTATGAGTCCGAGAGAGTTGTCTTTATAATGGTTCGTAACTGTGAAGACCCAAAGCACTCGTTTTAGAGAATAGGACGTGAAAGTGAAAATGATATTGGATATCGTTTTTGAAAGCGTAAGATAAAGTCACGATTGCTTAAAATGAGCAATTATAGTAGCATAGTCCTTCAAAAGATTAAATTAAAGTACTGAGAAAGGATTTCATTCATGATTCTTTCTGAATTATAACGCAGCTAACTCCTCTATCATTTCTAGATTAAATTATAAGAGTCGAAAGGACCTGTGATTCAAAAGACCGCTCCAATTACAAACTACTGATGATAATTCCGATACCTTTAATGCTAATAGATAGTGACATTTTGAGAATTCTTTATGTATTCCCGATTAATTAATCAACGATAGTAGAGTCTCCCTTTTACTACACACCCTTAAGTAATAGAATCAACCACACAAATGATTCTCTAATATCTAATAATATGCATGGCCTTTTTACAAAAAAAAGAAAAAGAAAAAAGAATATGGCTCACAAAAAAGTAACGTGTCAAATTCCGATCAAATGAGTTTTTATGAAAGTCACGTAAAGGAAGAAGAGAGATACTCAGAGAATCGATTACGATCACCCGTCATTCGAATCAGAAAAGTTTTGATGAAAAATAAGCTCCCTAATTGCAAGGCCGTTCATTCCAGATTTTTATCTAACAGGACATATTTATATGCCTGATTCAATTGGTTAATCAGCGGAACCCCAACGGAAGAATAAGGCTTTTACAGAACACGCTGCCACAAAATTAACTACGCAGGGAGGAAGTAAAATTTGCAGGAGAACAGCAGGAGCAGCAAGTTAATTTCAACACACCGAAAGTTCCTTATTCATCTTAATAACCACTAAAAGGAGGCGTTATTTCCCATGACATAACTTAGAAAAGAACTACTTTATTAAGAAAGGGAAACATTCGTAGATATCCATATTCAGAACTTTTCACACCACCCCCAAATAAGAAAATCTTAAAGATATGGCTATCCATTGCAGGTTCAATGAAGTAAAAATGAAAACATACATATACATATATATATATATATATATATATATATATATATATATATATATGCGGGTCGCGGTGGTCTAGTGGGTAGAGCGTTGGACTACTGACCGGAGGGTCCCGGGTTCGATTCCCGGGCAAGGCACTTTGGGCACCTGCAGCTCCACCCAAGCTAGTTGATCTTTCGGGTACCAGATCTTTCTGGGAAACCATAACCGGCACAGGGAAAGGAACTGGCCCCCCTACCCTGATGTGTGAATATTCACACGCCGTCGGGCTTGGTACATGGGTGAGCTCTACCATCACCTACTAAACCGACCTTCGGGTTGATTACTGTGTTTATGGTTTATGGTTATATATATATATATATATATATATATATATATATCAAAATAAATATGTGTTTAAATATTTACCCGTATTACATTTGTTAATAGCGTATATAACATGTAAATCTAAAAATAAAGTATAACCTTATGGAATACATGTCATCCTCCTCGTAATGCATGTGGAATTAAAGAAGGGTTTATTGTAATAAGGGGTGTAAGGTTAAGCTATGTTGGGCGAAGCGGAGAAGCTAACAGCTGTGTTCAGTTTGTGCCCACCCAAAACCCACATTAAACGGTAGACTATCATATAAGTACACCTTTAAATTAAAATAAAACTTGCTGCAAGCAATCTCATTCTTTCCCAAAAATGTTTCTACTAAGCAACAGTGGAACGATATCACTAGTCATTAACGAGTTATTGGGGATATAACGTAGAACAAAATATCAAGAAGAGATGTACTCAGTCCGAATCAAAGAGATTCTCAAACACCGACGAAAAATGCAATACAATATTACAAGTACCGGGGACGGGTAAAACAATCGGGAAAATCAGCTTCTAACAAGCAAAATAAGGCTGCATTAAGCCTATTATTACGAAGCCGATCGCTCTTTTTCGCTACGGTCGTAGAAAAACCCATCTGAAGAATTCGAAGAAAATGATGATAATAGCTTTGCGCTAGCTTAAGAAGAGTTCACAACAGGCAGTTCGATGCATTGACAAAGCGATTTATTAAAAAATTTTACCTTGCAAAATTCTTATAGTGCAAACGAGTAAAATAGCATTCCAGTCTATATATGAGACCTCGTCTAGCAAAACGTCTTACCTAGCGTCTTTTATAGTGGTCATTGTAAGAAAAATGTTTCCATTTCAATTTACATTAAATTAAAGTCAGGATAAACTCTAAACTAAATATAGTGCTTCGAATAAATGCTTACAAGAGATCATAAAAAAGTCGGGGGCCATAAATGTTTATGGATTTTAATGGACAGAATTCAGTACGCCAATGAATCACATTCGTGTTTTTATTTCATTGGAATGAGGAAAAATATGATCCATAGCAAAAATAAAACACAACGCAAAAGAATTAATGTATTAAAATATTTAATTAAACGCTCGCTTGCTGACTCGATTCTACTATCACCCCCACGAGTCTTAATCAAAATACTTAATGAAAACATTGAATTTCAATCATTTGTCTCGTTTCGAAAAATAATTCAATTCCCACGGATCCCATCACGCTGATAAATAATAATGAAGCAGAATGTTCGACCAGCAAGCACTAAAATGAGATAACAAGTTGAAACAAGAGAATGGATAACCGCGCATAAATATTTCCACCGCGAACGGCAAAGAGTATGTATAGAGGATTACGTAAAGGAAAGATTGAGATGATGAAGGGGAAATGGTGGATTGGGGAATGGGGAGAGCTTTAGGGGCAATTCAATGAATGGGAGAGGTGAGGTGGAAAGGAAGGTGGGGATGTGGCGGGGTTAGGTAGTGATATGCGTGGGGGAATGAAAAAGATGCGAGATCGGGAAGGTTCCGAAGGCTGAATACGAGGACGGTGGCGCAGAGAAGGGGGGCGGTCGGGAGGGAGGGGAAATAAGAGGACGGCGGTGGAAACAAGTCGGGTGAGGAATTAGCTGTCTAGCAATGAAGAGGGGAGGGAGGGAGAGCGTGGTCGTGCGGAGGAGGAGGGGATGAAGGAGTTAGGGGAGGACAAAAGGGGAAGGGGAGAAAGCGAACAGACATCTCCAGCCATTTGCAAAAGGCCTTTTAAGGGGAAAAGAATTTTTGTGGGGGTGAGAGAATGAGAGAGAAGCATTTTCCACGACGGGTGATGAAGTACGCGGCAGAATAAGAAAGCATGAGGAGAAGAGGAGGATCGGGGAAGAGGGATAGAAAGGAAACGGGGTTGTGAGGGGATGAAATGGTAGAAAGGAGTCGAGTAGATTTTTGGAAATCGAGAGGGAGCTAAGGATGACGTAAGTGGGAGGGGCGGAGAAGACTGAGAAGGGCGAAAGATGAGACGAGGAGGGAAGGAATGAAAAGATAGGAGGAAGTGAAATGGGGGAGGGGGGGATTTGGACGTGACGTTAAGGGTTTTGAGTTTGGGGGGTGGGAAAAACAGAAGACGACAAGAGCGGCGCTTACAGCAAACGGTTTGAGGAGAGAGACGAGTCGGAATAAGAGGAGGAATTAAAGAAGGCGAGGGTGTGTGCTTTTGTGTGAGAGATGGTGGGTGGTTTGGATGGCGCCTTAATTGGTTGAAGGCCCTCACTCTGCCGGCTAAGAATTTCACCACCACCCACCCACCCAACATTTTATCTTCCCACTCCCACCGCAGATCCTTTTCCCTCCCTACCCCAACCAGACAGGCGGCACTCCCTTTCTCTCACTCTCTGGTTATATCCATTCATTGTATTCGTCTTGGAAGGAGGAGTTTAAAACGGCAGAGTAAGGCCAACCTCAAATGTGTGTCCGTATATGTCTAGGGAAAGGGTGTCGTAATCCACTTTCCGTGTTTTCGAGGGTGGGTTACGCTGGGTTATTTTTCAGGGGAGTGGCATGGGTGATGTTTTTGTCAGGAGAGCGCAGAATGAGATATTTAAAATATGTGACGCTTGGGAGCGGGGGAAAGGAAGTGGAGGGCCGGCGTGACACGAACAATTAATTGAGGGCGGATGTTGGGTCATCTACTCCGAATTCAACTATTATTACGATAAGTAGCGAATATCAAAGTATTTCAACTCTATCTAATGCTAAGCTTTTTCGCTTCCTTTTATATTCAAATCCAGGAGCACAACGAACGAATGACTTTCACGTAATTTGTTAAAAATTTCTATTTGTATGCGATGATACTAATAAAAATATCGCAACGTAGTGGTCATCGCAACAAAGGACACTGAGCAAGTAGCACTGACCCTATATTCCAATGAAGATATTATTCTGGTTCTATGCCGAAAGAAAAGAACCCAGACCATAAGGTGTCATCCGAAACAGCAATTATTTCTCGTTCGGTAGTCAACATTTCTATGCAGCGGTTTAAGTTAAATTAAATAATTTCTATGGCATGAAAAGAAAAATCCTTTTTCAACATGAGACATGTCACTAATACCATTTCCAATGCCAATAATCAGCATCAGAATCGTATTTCTGTGAATCATGAAACTTGAAACGACCAGTCTAAACCAGAGACCTAGTCTAGACTCTAGTCTAGACCAGAGGAAACAGACGTCCATTCGCCAATTCTACAAAATACTAAATAAGTCGTAAATGTATATAAATATTCGAAATTAATATTTACCAAAACAAAAACATAATAAATGCTCTAAAAATCTAGGTGAATTATCTAGGTGTTATAGATCATCTCATGGTATCATTTCTCCCATGCTATATCTAATCTCCTTTTGTATTTTACTCTCAATTTGCATTTATTTCTAAAGCAGTCGAGGGAATTAAAATAAAACGGATCGATAAGGAAGACACTATTGAACTAGGAATCAATTAAAACCACCTAATAATTACAAATTTTGTTCAAGTTTTTTCAAATCTTAAAACACCAGGCAATACAACCATATCAAAATGAAAAAATATTAACAATTTAAAATTCATAATTGGATAAAACGCGGCGATAGAATAACAATTCTGGAGTTTTTAACAGTGAAATGTTTCGCGCGTCATTGAAAAAGAATCATGATAAAATATTTTGGCAGGGAAACATGAAATATATTTACAATGAATTAATATAATGAGTTAAATCAAGATCTAGGCATCTATACACAAGGCAATATACATTTTTAAATTCACTGTGATTTGAATTATTTTCCAAGCTTGACGTTATTCACAATTGCTGGCTTTGAGACACAGAAATGGTGAATCTGCTAACGTCGCTCTACTTTATGCGTCTTCTAATAGCTTTGACGCACTTTTCACTGTTTCTTTTCTAAACTGGAACATCGTCGTTATCAGCAGAGAAAGAATAGGATTATATCTAACCATTTTCATTAATTTCCACACTACCTGCTTTATCTCGATTATTTTCAGGATCTTTTAATTTAATAAATGATGGAAAAGAACCTAAAACAATACTGACAACATTTTCGGTATCTCTTCCAGAGAATAAAAGAAAATTTCCTAAAGAGATTCTGGCACATGGGCTGTCGTCATCCGCATAAACATACCCATATTTAAAAATATTACAAAAATGCGCAACGAAGATGAAAGGATTCTCGCTCCGAAAATGATAAAAAAGTGGACCCTGGAGAAAAAGGTGACGGCAAGGAAAGTGGGAACCCTTGATTTGTCCTTGTTTAAGAAAAAAGATGAAAAGCGCTTTAAAGGATTAAGGGTGAGAGACATACGCAGGGAGATGAAAAAGGAACAAAAGGACCTCCAGATAAAAGTAGAAAGAAAATGTTTTTCTTCGCGGAAAAATAATAAAAGCACTGAGACAAACGTTGTTGCGCAGTTTTGGACGCAACATTCGTCGGGAACAAATAAAATGTGAAGTTAATTAATTGACTTTGAGTCTCATTACAGCTGTGCATGGTCCAACTAACATGTCTATCACCATTGCAGTACGAGAAATACCTCGTACATTTTCACGACGTATGCATGACTGATGCGAAAGTTTTATAGTGAACATATTTCCCTAAACACATTTCCAGATTACTTGGACAAGAGTCTGAGATTGGTAAGAACCTAATTATTATTAAACATAAAAAGAAAACTTTTTGAATATACGAGAAAAAGCAGCACCAACATTCAGGAGAGCTAAAACTTTTATTACCTTCCAAATATAGCACAGTTTTTAGCATAGTACTATATCACCCCCGTAAGAACATATTAGACGAAGCGAGAGGACGAAATTGAACTGGAATTAAGGGTAAGAAAGAAGGAGACTTTTAGCTTAAGACCTTTTATTACTGATGGTAACATGTTTAAACGATAATGAAAGAATTTCTGTTAGTAACCACTTCTTTCTATCAAATATGCTTTGGCTATTTTATGTTCCGATAACCAAATACCTGACTACCTAAATTTCGGTTAATTTACATTAATTTCTATCAAACATGGTTTTGGTACTCTGCGTGTCGATTATCAATTCAATTGAATATCATATAATATGACCCAAAAGCTACATTATTTTGATGAATAAATAAAAAATATATACTCATATAGAATAATATCATTTAATGTCCTTTAAATACTCCTTCGCCTGGGCCTACTTCAAGCAAGAGTTATGCCAGTCAGCGCAAAAATCCACTTGTTTGGACCACATTATAATTATTTTTATGATTCTATAATTTCAAATAGATATAACCAGTGAAAGGGGAGGATAACTACCAATTAAATGATGACGGATGATTTACTCATGAAATTATTAATCACCCTCGGGACCCGCAGAACTCCCAGGGGAAGTTTTATTTGCCCAAGAAGCCCAAAAAGAGAGAAAGCGTCGCTTGAATC
Source organism: Hetaerina titia (assembly GCA_037158775.1). NCBI lineage: Eukaryota > Metazoa > Arthropoda > Insecta > Odonata > Calopterygidae > Hetaerina > Hetaerina titia. The sequence continues at coordinate 17,707,705 of CM073773.1, forward strand.
ACTTGCACATCTCGTCGAAGACAAACTAATTCATTCGGGGCCAATCCAAATTCGGAGCTAGAAGTTCAGCAAGATGTAGGTCACGTCCCAAAACGATTCTCCCTGATTTGCGCCAAGGATTCCGGCGACTAAATTTCAATCAAGAGCCTATAAAGTGGAGTCAATCGAAATACGCGCGAGATTGCCTTTGTGGAAAAGAGGTCATTTTTTTTCTTCAGTCGGACAATAATAAAAATAAGCATCATCTTCCGAGCTAATTTGTATTCTACCAAAACTTATAGCATTTAAAACTTTTAAATAATATCTGTTTTAACTCATCATTCCGACAACACTCAATGGACTTCTCTTAGGGCTTTGGCATTTTTTTATCATGACCAAACACAGGTTCATGACGAATTTTCACTCAAGAGCATATCAAATTGAAAGGAGCATTGCTTTAAAAATTTTCAGACAAGGTTTTGAGAGTTTCAAATGGAATTAACAATTCACAGCACTCGGTGAGAGCACTTGATGTAGAATTCTATCAAAAAGAATAAGATTAGTGGAAAGTTACCATGGCTGAAAAAGGCAAGGGCTGCAAAAGGCAAGCAGAAAATAAAATTTCAAGATATAAATTTACCGCAGAAGCAAAACAAGAGGATTGCCTCTTTCAAAATTTTTGGGGAATCTGTCTATGTATTTTGGCTACATTCCAATTATTACTAGATCAATAAGCAAAATTAAACATATCTGTGCACTTTTAGGAAAATTATCATATTAAAATAGCGTTCATTGCACGTATCACAAAGCCACAGGACTTGCTATTCGTGGAAAGAAGTTTGAGTAGTCTACTGCGTTAGGTATCCTAGAACAATAGTTGTATGATTACGTACCATGGTATAAGTAGAGAAAAAAGGAACAAAAACACAGGCTAGCAAGCTTGTATACCTTGTTAATAAGCAGCTGTTCATGAACCAGATCACTACGACAAATACAAAGATGAAAATTTAAAATACCCTGAAATGCCAATATTTGATTTTGGTTCAGAGAAATGAGTACCGAAGGTCTTGGGTTGCGTTTTGAGTTTATGTGCGACGAGTACTAAATAAAACATACGATCATATGAATGAGAATGAATGGAAAATAGGATATGATGAATTATAATGCTGGTTTAGCTAATTGGAGAACAAGATATAGACATAGAGTAAGACAATCATAATCTCGGAGAGGTTACATAGTGATTAAAGATCTGTGGAAGACAGCATATGCAGACGAACATTGTACCTCGGTATAAGAATAAAGGACTGACTTAGATGATCAGATGATGTCACTGAAAATCTGAAAGCATTGATAGGGACAAGGATAAAAGAGAAGAGTCGGAGACATGGAAAATGGGAGGCAATTGCAGTGCCAAGGACCGTAATTTCACGAGAGTTTAGAAACGTCAACCATATTTTTACTTTTGATTAGAAGAAGCCATACCGTCGCAAATTTGCTAATATCAACAAACCTACCCGTAGGCCAGATAAAATGTGAAAGTTTCCAGGAATACTTACGTCTCCATAATATTACTAACGGACACGTGTTGAGTTTATATACGTTATTACCGAAGTACGACGACCAAAGCGGCACACTTCCGGGCGAGCTTATTCCGTAAAAATTATGGCGAATTCCGTAAGAATTATGGCGTAAAAATTATACACTACTCTAAGAACAAAATTATGGGCATGATTCATCACGTGCGTTTGTCGAAACCGTCTGCTCGGGGAAAATTTCAGACCTGTGTGATACCATTTGATTGATAGGTTGAACCTTCTATGTGATACGCAATCATTATTTTGTAGTCATCTAATCTTTGGGCATTCTTCGATATTCAATGCAAGTAGACGTAAACATTAGTTTTCGTCTTCGTCGTGAAGAACAGCACGCGTAGTTGAGGGCCCGAAATCTCAAACATCTCCATAAAAACTCACGACCTTATTAGTTTTTCACATGCATTTCTACAAAATAGTCTTGTTTATGTGATTAAAATAATAATCTAAATTTGACGGGACCATAATCATTTGTCGGAAAAATCAACACAATATTAACATTTGTTTTCGATATAGTAGAGGATTATAAAGCTATATGAGATTCAGTATACCAAATGGCCGCTGTCTGGCATATAATATACTGCTGTGGGGGCCAACCTCATTTCTGTACGTCCTCTAGGCGCCGAAACACAAGGGAGTGGGGGTTTCGCATGGTCGTCTCAAACACGACCTGAGGGAAGTGGCGAAAGCCACATCGCCCCCAATAGTTTACCCAGCGATTTCTCTTCGCCTGACGCGCACCACGCATTCACATTTACCGAGGCTGTTCCACCCAATGTTGTACTGTTTGCATCCCGTTCTTCCACCTACCGCCATGCAAATCGTCCTTCCATATATTGAATTAACAAGAATAATAGTCGTAAACACCATTTCAACACCATCTGTTAGAAATGTGAAACTGCAGAATAAATTGCGCATAATTTCAAAACAAATTAAATTGCCAAAATTTCATATTATGTTTGACGTGATATTTTGTGTATGTACTTATCAGAGTAACTTAAGTACTTAACGAGAAATATGCGGTCGTGCTAATAAAAAATTGGGATTTGTGAAAAGAGTGCTAGGTAAATGCGACGAAAAGGTGAAAGAACGATGTTTCCTTGCCTTGGTCAGGCCCCACCTAGAGTATGCTGCCAGTATATGGGATCCTCACAACATAAATTTGGTTTCGGAATTAGATCGAGTTCAGCGGAGGGGGGCTAGATTTGTCAAACATTGTTATGACCAACTCAGCAGCGTATCCACTTTGTTAGACAGTTTAGGTTGGGATTCTCTTACACAGCGGCGTTTCCAATATAGATTAAACTTATTAAAAACATTTAAAGATGGGCCCTTTTCCGATGACATCAAGGATATAATACGAACCCCAACGTATTACGGTCGAAGGGATCACGAATATAAGACTAGAGAAATAGACTGCAAGACTGACAGGTTTAAAATGTCATTTTTTCCAAGAACGATAAGGGAACAGAATGCTCGTAGTCGAAATTCCCCAGGACTTAGTTCATTACAATAAGTATTAACGTACAGGTTAGGGACTTCGCGAGGATGTGTATACATGTGTGTATGTATGTATGTATATATATGTATGTGTGTATATATATATATATGTATATATATATTTTTTTTCCTACAGGTTCCCCCCACCTTTCCTCACCTAACTCCCAACCCCCTCAACCCTTACCCTTCCCTCATGGTGCTACACCCCCTGCCACACACCTTTTTGGTGGCTCGCAGGGTACTTATGTAGATGTAGATGTAGATCAGACTGTCACTGTCAGTAAAGCATTAAGTGCCTAAGGGGTTTTACGGCTTTAATACGTTCTGGTTTAGAAAGATGAAAATGATTTTTCGTTGAGATCAGTACGATAAGGGCCATTAAGAAGAAATAAATGTTGCAAAAAATCATTATGGACATCGATTATAAGAAGATTTTGACCGCATCTCACCTCTCCATTCTGACACAACATTTTGTTATCATTTATATTGGAAAATATTAGGAAATTAATGATCCTTAAAAGATACTTTGCTATGATATTGAATAAACCATTAAATGAAATTTAATTAAATCCGAGGGCATGGTGAACTACTAGCTGTGATATAAAATACATGTAAATATTTGTTAGTTTTAAAGTGGATCGTGTTCATCAGTGCCCCTGATTGAAAGTTATACTAAATGTTAAATAAATATATATTTATATATATATATATATATATATATATATATATATATATATATATATATATATATATATATATATATATATATACAGGTATACATGCCACCGAGCAACCACAAGGAGGAAGAAGTCGATAGGATGTATGATGAGTTAGAGGATATCATCGCGAGTGTTCCTGCAGGGAAACATTTGATAGTGATGGGGGATTGGAATGCGACGGTAGGCGAAGGAAGAGATGGTGGTGAGGTGGGGGACTATGGGTTAGGCACGAGGAATGAACGCGGGGAGAAAGCAATTGAATTCTGCAGGAGACAGGGGTTAGTCATCACTAACACATGGTTTAGACACCACAAAAGGCGTAGGTATACATGGAAAATGCCAGGTGACTCAGAAAGGTATCAGTTAGATTATATTATGGTTAGGCACAGGTTTAGGAACAGTGTGATAAATTCGCACAGTTTCCCAGGAGCGGATGCGGACTCTGACCACAATTTAGTTGTTATGAAATGTAATGTTCGTTTCAAGAAGATAAGGCAAGGGCGGCGGGCTAAAAAATGGAATTTAGAAGCAGTAAATGAATTAACGAGGAAGGAGTATCAGCAGGCTGTAGAGAAAATGATGGATGACGGTAAAGAACTGAGTACTATCGAAGAAAAATGGGAATGTATCAAGAAAGGGATATTGGAAGCCGCTAAAGACACTATAGGAACCGTTAATGGGAAAAGGATAAGGAAACCATGGGTAACGGAGGAGATGATTGCAAAGATGGATGAGAGAAGAAGATGGAAAAATGTAAACACAGAGTTAGGCAAAATGAAGTACAAAGAGTTAAACAATAAATTGAGAAGGGCCACAAATAAAGCAAAAGAAGAATGGTGGAAAACGCAATGCGAGGATATGGAAAGTTTACAGAAGAAGGGTGAAATTGGTGCTCTATACAGCAAGGTTAAGTTATTATCGGGAAGTAAGAAGGCAAGATGTGTGCTAACAGTTAAAGATAAATGGGGTAAGATAATAGTTGAACCAGGAAAAATCCAAGAGAGATGGAAGGAATATATAGAAACACTGTATGGTAAAGAACTTAGGCCGACAAGGTTAGACATAGAAAAGGAACATGACGTAGAAGAAGATAGCTTAGGTCCAGGCATACTCGACGATGAAATAGAAAGGGCATTAAAGGAGATGAAAGCAAATAAGGCTGTGGGGGTGGACAATATTCCTGTAGAAATGTTGAAATGGTTAGGGAAAGGTGGGAAAAAGGCCATATATGGACTGATTCGTAGTATCTATGAGGAAGGAATCTGGCCGGAAGATTTTGTGAGATCGGTGTTAGTTCCTATTCCAAAAAAGGCAAAGGCTTCGTCATGTGAGGATTACAGAACAATAAGTTTGATATCCCACGCAGCTAAAGTTATTCTCAGGATCATCAACAAAAGGATAGAGAGTAAGGCAAATGATTACTTAGGGGATGATCAGTTTGGGTTCAGGAAAGGAAGAGGTACGCGTGATGCCATTGCAGTAATGAGATCACTAGTCGAGAGGAATATAGAATACAATCAGGACGTTTTTGCCTGTTTTGTAGATTTCGAAAAAGCGTTTGATAGAGTGAATTGGGAAAAATTAATGCGTGTATTGCAGAAAATAGGAATGGATTGGAGGGACAGGAGACTGATCCGCAACCTGTACATGTCTCAGACTGCTCAGGTGCGAGTGGGGAACGGAGAGTCCGGATGGGCAGTGTTAGGAAGAGGTGTAAGGCAGGGTTGCCCATTGTCACCGGTACTGTTCAACGTATATGTAGAGGAAATGATTAAAGAGGCATGGGAAGAACTGGAGGTAGGAATGAAAGTCGGAGGGGAATTCCTAAAATCGGTTAGGTTTGCTGATGACCAAGCATTAGTTGCTCAGTCAGCCAAGGGGTTGCAAGCATTGTTGAGTGAATTGGAGGTTCAGTGCGATAAATATGGGATGAGAATAAATATTAATAAAACAAAGGTTATGCGATTTTCCAGAAAGAAAAAGGCTAAGCTAAATATTAAAATAGGAGGGGAAAAAATAGAGCAGGTAGAACAGTTTACATATCTCGGAAGTGTTTTGGACCAACACGGTCAAAGTGGTAGGGACGTAAGGAGAAGAATTGCGCTAGGCAAGGAGGCTTTCTCAAGGAGGAGGGAGTTGATGACGGGGACGTTGAGTAGGGATGTTAAGACAAGACTCGTAAAAACTCTGATATGGAGCGTAGCTATGTACGGCGCGGAAACATGGTCGCTGAAGCAGGAGGATAGACGTAGATTGGAGGCTTTTGAAATGTGGGTGTGGAGAAGAATGGAAAAGGTGAAATGGACCGAAAGGAAAACAAATGAGGAAGTACTAGAAATGGTGGGGGAGGAGAGGGGTTTGTTGAGAGAAATCCTATGGAGGCAGGAAAAATGGATGAAGGGCGTATTGAGCGGTAGTGGAATGTTGAAGAGGGTAATAGAGGGAAGAATGTTGGGCAAGCGAGGTAAGGGTAGGAACAGGATAGGGATGTTAGACGAGATGAAGGGAGGAAAGAAGTACACCGAGATGAAGAGGGACCTGATATAGATTAGTTTGCTAGGTGGGGAGTCACAAAATGTTTATTTGATAGTTGGGTCCATCCAAAAACCTACCTTAACCGGTAGATTACCTAAAAAAAAATATATATATATAATCATTTTTCTACGTATATACATAGAAATATGATTTCTTATTTGTTATTCAAATAAGTATTGCAGAGAACACAAAGAGTGAGTCAAAAATTATGACATACAAGGTAATATTAAGTCCATTTTGAGCAAATAGAGGATACGGTGTACGAATCCTTGTTATGAATAAATCACAATGACTAAAATCCAAGCTTAGAAACGAGGTTGTTCCAATATCTTCTAGAATAATAATCACCGAGTTCCAAGTTCTAGACAGACGATTCAAAACTTCCATCAATACGAAAATATTTGGGCTGTAATATTTAACAGTAACTCATGACAGGAAAAAGGCGGTCCGATGAAAAATCAGGAAAATGAAGAAAAGGTTTTGCTCCAAAAAAATAGTATCCATTAATAACGATTCAATTCATTCCACATGCAAACTTGCCGATATACTCTTCGAAACTCCATGTGAAACTCAAACGTAAAGTCAATAAACCGTGTGGAATTGAATTCATCGACGACATCCACCAAGTACATTTGAAAAACAATTTTCCTTCTCAATTAATATTTTAGCAACTGCATTACATTAATGGTAGAATCTTTCGTAAAAAGAAATGAAATCTAAGGTTGGTTCTCTCTACATAATTATGTGATGTTCATTTTATCAGATTTATATTACGCAGTTGCCCAAATTCACTTTCCCAGAGAACTCTACAATCTCATCGACCTATTTGCTGATTGGTCCCAGATTTCCAGGCATGCATAACAAGCGGCTCTTACAACAAACTGAAGGATTTCCGTGATTTCATAAAAGGACATAAAGGCGAGATACGGCAGTCTGTGACCGTGAATATCGCTTTCATCAGCTCAAAGAGAGGAGACACATTCAGATCAAACAGAAAAATGGATATAAAATAATTTTGGAGAGCTTCAAAATAAAAACGTGTTGACCCTAGGGTTTAATCAATAGAAACTTTAAAAGAAACGGTGTTGTCATAAATCAGAGGACAAGCCACAACAATAACCGAATTTTGGCAGGCATTCAATCCAACCATAAAACACGGAATATTGCAAGCCACATGAGCGACTACCCGAATGGCGACAACTGCTCAATGACCCAGCGATGTTTTCCTTAGACAGATATTGGGACGAATTTCGTTGCTTATCCAACATTCTTTGCGTAGAGCTATTTAATATTTAATATTTTCATTGATTTGAAATGATCCAATACTATATAGTTTAATGATTTCTTTATGTAGGCATGGAAAAAAGTATTTTTCTACAGTATAGCCCATCTCCAATTTTGAAAAGCGAATCCAACCTACCCCGTCGTCAACTTCTAAATGCATTAGGGCATCCGGAAACTCACTGAACGACCGGTAACTTTCATTTTCAAAATTTTGTAATCGATCTCTTTGACAATAGATGGTATATAAAATTCTAAATGATAAACGACACCATTTCTTTTGCTGAAGAACATGGAACACTGCCGATAATTATTTGAAATGTATTTTTGAATTGATAAGTGGCATACTTTTATTTTCCTTTCCAGATATTGATTCCAGAAAGAGTCGTACTGTGCTGATTCACTGGCTCTATAGTACCTAAACAATATAAAAACTCTTATGCGGCCAGCACACTGCATACTTCCTCCAAATAGTTTCTTTTTATAACGTAAGAGTACTATTAAAAATGAACGGTAACTTATCTCATTATACAAGCCTGATAAAACCTTTTTGTGTTCCTAATGGGGACGTTGTAGTTCAGTGTGGGTTGGAAGTTGGGCTACTGACTGGAGGCCTCAGGTTCGATTCTGTGACCCCTCTGGGGACTATCAATTTCAAGTAAGGTGCGTGATTTTCCACTACCAGTCCCCTTGCGTGAATGAGACTGATGTGTGAATTTCACATACCGTTCGTCTTAGTACTTTAATGAACCATACTCTCACATATCAAACCAACCTTGGGGTTGAATAACGTGGTGGTGTTCCTTCATACGTATTTTGGTTAAATCGCAAAACCTTGGCATCACACAAGGAAATTTTTTATCATAAATGGAAAAAATGCTATTTTAGCAAATATTATCTGCCGAAAATATTCATAAAATCTAATAGTAAAACTTGGCAAAATAAACTCGTGCCCAAAGAACCATTTTTTGCCTACCTCCGGTGGTAGCTGGGTGACCTCCCTGCCGGATAACCCAGAGTTCGCGGGGTTCATTTCCGCCAAGTTGTATTTGGGGGTTTGTTGATTTTCTATAATTTTATTTTCATGTTAATACGCCGATGTAATTGTCTGGAAAAGATTGTCGGTAATATGTTGGCACAAAATTTATAAAAATCAATAATTTAACGATTTCTTCATATACTAGAGGAATCTCGATTTACATTGTTCCATCACTTTCTCTCGCGAAAATATTTTACAAAAAACCTTGATCGCATGGCGCTTTTGTCTGGCTTCACGTCAAGGCATAACTTCTAATGGTCACAACTCCGAGGCATCAAAGTGTTGAGTATCTAACCAACTCCAAAAGGAGCAGTCAAAGAGATTTTTTTCCTCCCAGACCGCGCTCATTCTTCGCTCACTTGAATAAGCCGCAATTTGGAGTGGCCGTCTCCACGGCGAGAAGTGACGTTCTGGGGAATGAGAGAGGAAAACGGCCTTAAGCCAACATCGTCAAAATCCACTCGCCGAGCTATAACACGCTCCTTTTCTGAGAGACAGTGAGTCGATAGAAGCTAACGAGAGTCAGAGACTACTGTTGGTGATATGCTGGCCTGTACGGGCAGTCAGTCACTGATGAGAACGGAGCAGGGGTGGGGATGAAAGAGAAGGAGAAAGAGAGAGAAGGCGTTAGAGGAAAAAAGCTTTGATGAGAGAGTGATCGTAAGCTGAAAGGTTCCCCAAGGAGACGGAAAATAAATAAAAGGAGAATGTGAAAAGGAGACAAACTCAAAAAAGCGAAAGAACAACCAAAGGGAAGGTCAAACAGTGAAGAACTCGAACATGTACGGTGCCCACAGAGTTGTCCCCTTTTAGCCTTCACTATACTGCTGTTTCAGAAAAAAAAACCCTTTTGTAAATACAAGGGAATTCATTGAGGATTGTTCAAAATGACGGCTAGGAAAACACCAATGGATACCGTCTTTTCCGTACTTAAATATGTAAACTACTCAGCAGATAAAATAAATGGTGCAATCCATTTACAGAAAATCGAGAGGAAAAGCATTTTCGAAAACAGTGACAAGGGTTAACGAATGCATACACCCATTCAATGGATGATGAGCTATGCAACTTCCAAAAAAAATACCTCCTCCAATATTTGTAAAAGTTCGTTGAATAATTTTTAACTTATATGCATCAGCCTATGATATCGATACGACCCAGACACGAAGCATGAAATGGATTTATAGAAAACAATATCGCTTTATCTTTAATGGGATTTATTAATATTTATAATAAAACCGCTTTGTTAAAAGTTGGAAAAGATGCTTCCGAAGAAAAGAAAAGAAAAGTTGCTATTCCGACGTAATGACACTCGTACGCCCAAAAGACATCCAACCTAACAATGCAATACTAAAGTAGTGCTCGGCTGAGTATATTCCACCAGCTCATCAACTAAACTATCCTTCCTGTAAGAACTATTACACTACTTTTTTTAATTACGGTCGGTTTTTAAAGAGGCAACGGAATATTTTTTCTCGTATGAGATATTAATTCTTCAAGTCTAGGTACCGTATGCGCTATGCGAATTATTTTTTAGACCTTATATGAACCCCTGAATAGAAATAATCCTAAACATATTAAATTCAGTTTCCTCCATTTAGCAGTGTAGACTATTGATTCACTGTGATAAAGCTTAGAAATGTGTGACTCTACCGTCCATTGCCATCCACGTCGAGTTTAACCTCTATTATGCAGAAGAAACTTACATTGCCCTCGTTGTAACATTAAATGACTTCATAGGTCCACTTATGACTATTTGATTAACGCAACGAGTAAATTTTAAATAGAACAGGGTCGTTTTTATTCAACAAATTTTAAATATTGGGTCGAAGTCACGTAAACAAAGTACGGTCTCAAAATTAATGCACTGAATGGTTATTGATGAATAAGAGAGGAAATATCGAGAATAAAAAGGACAAAATCCTCATCTACAATTCTGTAGAAGAGAATATAAGGAGAAAACATTAGGATGATTAACAGCTAAACAAATAGTCAAATTGAAAGAGCAAGTGCACATAAAATTACACAAAACTGCAAACATGAAGAAAAGATGTATCTATCTATCACGTGCGTGTCTATTAAACGCTTATTAAATGTTACTTGAAACCCTGAAGGATAAAAATTTCAACGTGGCTATTTACTCGGATAATGATGATTTAATAGAATTAAATGTACATGTAATTAGGTAATATTCATAGTGGGTAAAAACTACGAATCCCATCTGGAAAATAGTGAAAATATGAAGTAGAATTGACGGCGAGAGTAGAGATAATCTAATTACATACCAATACCACAATTCCAATTTAAGCGAACGCAACTTATCAAGTATCGGATCACATAACAAAATCATTATAATTTATGAACAGAGCCATTATCTAAAAACATTCAGCGGACCATTTGCCGATGAGAACGGTCAAGGGTCCACCTTGGTCAAAGCAAATTGAGCTACGTATCATGTTTCCCTACATTTTAAAAATTCATTCTGAAATGCGTGTAACGTTCAAAACGAGCACTAAAAGGTATTTGAAAATATCAAAGGTTACGGTTTCTGGGAAGCACCTGAGAGGACCGGGGAGTATTTTTGTTTAACTTAATTTTTACGTCACACTCGATAATCGCCAACAATCGCTTTAAAATAAGAAGATGAAAGAAAAAGAGTGGACTCGGGAGACACGATAACACTGAGCTGGGAGCCATTTTGAAAAATATGACACTGACATGGAAGAACGAGGACAGGGGGTGATAAAACATGATAAAATGGTTTTGAAAAAATACATCGGGCGAAGTCAAGTACGCGCACTAGTGTATTTGTGCAGGAGAGGGCATAAATGGAAAAGGGACAATAAAGTGAGGCAAAAACGATCGGGAAAGGAATTAATGAAAAACGATGCATCGTGGAAGAGAGAAACGAGAAACAAAGCAACCATGTACGCTGACAAGAGTGAACGAGAGAGTATAGGTGAGATGTTTGGGCAGCATCGTGAAATTGATGGGAGGAAGGGATGTAGAGACCACGAAAAGGCTATTGGGGATAAGGCAGAGTCAAGGCAGCCTAACCTTTTTCCGCCTTACCTAACCCCTTGTTTCCCACATCCAAAGGGGCCCTAGTGGGTAAGAGGGGGGATTAAGACCACGCAGAAAGGCCAAATACGAACCCAGTAAGGACGGGGAAGGTGAAGGAAAGACGAGTAGTCGAAGAGTATTTTTTTTTCTCCAGCTGTGACAGAAGGAAAAAGACAATAGTTCAGATTCATTCTAAAGTGTAAGTTACATACATTTCAATTACGAACGGAATAGTTAAACGAGTGAAATTACAGTGTCACACCGGTGGAGTTCCACTGGCTTCCGTGATCCTTAATCGAAGTTCAATCGTCATGAGTATTTAATTATTTCTACTGATTAGTCATCACAATCATCCGTACTCATTGATTCTTTTCCGATACGCGATTTGGTGATCATCAACTCGTTCTATGTGGACAAAACCATACCTCCGGTATAATTTAAAACTTTGTTTTCTTTTATGACTTCTCCATTTGTTGTAAACAATTGCTATTCTTTATACGCATTATCTGAAAATCTGAAAAACAAAAAAATACAAATTTTAGGTTAGCATGCGCCATTTTTATTTTATTTATAGTGTACGCATTACTGCGATTTTCCGTGTTTATCTCCTTATCCGGTGTGTTTGAGCTGAGTGTCTGCTTCAAACGGCGGGCACTTGGTCGGATAAAATAGCTTGGTTATGTAGGGTGCTTATGCTACAGAGAGGTTGCTCAGCCAGTGATCATAATACTTTACTTCGTACCTGAGATGCGTAGATCAGCGAATAAAAGGTATAAAGTGGTGTCGCGAAGCGGACGAAGATAAGAGTTTCCAATCGTCGACATTTCTCTATCATGAATATGTTTAGAGAGGACTCTCTTCAGTGCCCGATATACACAATTAGTATAAAACCAAATATTTCTACACACTTCTTCGTATCTCTATGCATTGACACTGTTCCGATCATAGCTAGAAGAGGACATTTCCGAACATTTGCAGGAGCAGCTAGGATGTGTAGCAATAATAAAGTAGGTATTCTTCCAATTCGAAAGTTTCACCATCCAAAATTATTGCTACAAGTTTAGTGAATCTCTCTCCAAACGTAATAATTACCATAATTATTCGAAATTACAAAGCACAGTCCGAAACTAAAGGTCTACAGTTCGATTCCCAAAGGAAATGTTCAGCTTTGAAAAATTAGTTTCCTTGATTTTTAAGGTGCGAGTCAACGAGAAAAGTGGATCCTAAACCAAAAATTAAGCTGCACCCATGGTGAAGTGCAGCCACTTCACCAAGGAGCACTGATGGCGCAGATCAAAAAGAACAACTGTCACACCTATGGCCGAGAGTGAAAATCATGAAATCGATCATAGTACTGCGATACGGAAGGCAACAGGAGACCACCACATTAGACACCTAGACGATGTAGCCTTGATTTCAATATGAAGAGTGGAGGGCCGCAGTTCTTAGGATTCCCAGGATTTTATCCTCCAAATCGAAACACTGATGATGAGGAATACATAATGAGCAATAAAGTTTCGATTTAATTTCGGGGGGTTGACGTATAGTAGAAGAATTATTATAGATGGTAGCGTTTTTTAGAAATATTTCCTTATAAAATGTAGTTAATTCCTCGCTGTGTACAAAAATTACGCTTGTCTTACGCCCAAAAATTAAATCAGAAATAATCGAGCATACGTATATAATTACACCTGAATTTCTACTAGGCAAATGCAAAATCGCATACATGAATTTCCGTAACCGCTCACTTGGATCAGTACCAATCGGGGTAATAGTATAGATATTAACATGTATCCATAAATTTCAATCCAATAAAATAAATAACTAGTTTAACCAAGTATTTTATAAAATTCTAGAGATTCGACCAACTATATTTCCATATGGCATTTGACTCTTAATGTCTATTACTTTATTTGTAACACAGGCACCTCCCTTTTAGAAAACATGACGCAACGTAATTTCAGTATACACATTGACAAAGTGATGAAGTCAAAATTAAGCACCAATTCAAGGGTATTTTTCTGCTGAATTATACAAATGTACTCCTGTAATAGTTTAAACGGTGAATTAAACTCAATATGGAGGAAGCTCCTTCATGTATTGAGAGAATTTTATACGATTTGTCGTTGCTGATTGACATTTGGCAATTTAATCTCATCTAACCACAGTAATTTTAAAGGCATTAATTAAAAGATACAAATTTTTAAATCTATATCTACACTCCGAACTTGTCATTTTAATTCAAGTTTAATAAGTCCACTTTTGGCTTTGTAAAAGACAAATCTACGTTATAAACAAGCCCATATAGGGGGATAGCCCTTAATACTAATCAATGCTCACATTGTCCCAATTATTTTCTCTAAGAGGATTTTTTATCCCTATAATGACAAAAAACAGGGTAAAATTATGAAGTATACAATAAAAAAATATTCAGTGCATAAAAGTTATTTCTGCGCATTTAAAGAAACAAAATGAACATAGTGATTGGAAAGGGTCTTGCGAACAAACAAAACGCTGACGAATAATGTGAATGTTACTATAAGGAAATTACTGAAAACCCCACGTTACATTATAATTTAAGAAATAATTATTAATTTCATGCTTAAATGAACTTTGATAGACTCCTTACAATATTTGACCGAACGACTGGAACCAAAATGATGAATGAGAAATCTGAATCAATGCAAAACGCGAGCATTATAACATAAGTCGAAAACAAGGAGAGATGGAAGACATCAAAATATTGTGCATTTTCGTCAGCAAATGATTAATTATTTTCAATTTGACACCATAACTGGGTAATAATCTTCATTGCTTCTTTATTCTTATATAGACTCTTTATACAAAAAAGATACTTTCCTAAATCCTGCAAATTAAATTCAAAATACCTCCATGTATGCGAAAAAAATATGAGTTTCAAAATTAAACATAATAGTCAACTTTAACATTCCAATTCTTCACTTTGACTTGTATCAGATCAGTAAATTAACGTAAATTAAAATCGAATGAGAAATCAAAACCTTTTTGTTACGAATGTTCCAAACCACTATGCATAAAGATAACATCATTACAGCTTACTTTGAAAAAGAATAAGGTTATGAACGGAGAACGTTCTAGCTACATCATTGCAAAAGGATCTCGGGTTTATTCATCATAAGAAATTAAAATTAAAATTCTAACGCTTACATGGACAGAAGTTGAATCATAACATGCTCATAAGTAAGTCACCAGCTCGACAAACTTTAACTCTCCTTCTAGAACTTGACTTAGTAGGTGAAGTTTCGTATTCTGAAATTCTGATGAAAGGATCTTGTTTTGAAACCGAAACTACTCTGCATGTATTACGGAGTGTATGAGAAATTGAAGTTCGTAATGAAATCCAGTTATTTCTGATAACAGTTGGTAAAGTCTCAACTGAGTTCGTGAGAAAAAGCAATGTTTCTGAACCGTTTGAGAATCACGCTCCTGCAATTCAAAATTACAATGAAAGTTACCATTTAACTCCGAAAAGGATGATTTCAGATAAAATTATATTGCTCCCTTCGTCAAAACCACGAGATCAACAGCGTGCAATTTTCAGCCGTCGCATGTTAATAATATCTTTCCATTATTTATTTTTAACATATTCATTCAATTTAATTAAAAACTATTAAAATAAGTTTAGTCAATTTGATGCACACTCTTCACGTCAGAATTTATATAAATGATCTCTTTTCACATTTCAAAACTTAATCGTTATGAGATCTAAACGTGCGATTCAAGATAGCGTCCCGTACATACCAGCAGCAAACGATTGAAAAACAGGATAAATATTGAATATGTCATTTTTGAGTGATTGGGAAAGTAAATTTCTCCCACGGATTCTCCCTTTTGGAAGGAACACAGGAATATCTCCGCGCCATATTTTTCCCTAAAACAGAAAAAAGTCCTTTTAATTTCCACAGAACCCTTCTGAAAAAAGTATCCAACATCTTAAAACAGAGGTAATCACCTCACTTTATCAATCATCAAGTTTTCACGAAAGAGCCCACAGAAAAGTTAATTTCCTTTATGATCCGACAGAAACGGTCCACCAAGAGGAATGGAAAAGGGGCAAAGAATAAAAAAATATGGACGTAAAGAACCAATAGAAGTCCACCATCGCTTCCGTCGTTTGTTTTTATGGATTGATTTTTTTTGCAATCTGGCGATCACCGGAACCTTCTCATCTACCCCTGGAACCACTGATGGACATGGAGGCAGGAGGGGAGGGAGGAAGAGTTCGAGCGGGGAAGAATAAACGGAGAGAGGGATGGAAGTTGGCAAAAAGAACTCGTTGAGAAGGGAAAGAGTAAAAAAAAGGCGGGCAGGAAAGAAGGGGATTTTTTTCAAGTGGCAAAGAGAAGAGATGGAAAGGAAGCCAGGGGATAGAGCAGGTTCGAGGGTCTGTCTATTAGGATCGTTCCTGCGGCCAAGGAACACGCTTGGCCCGTCAACGTCCGCTTAAAAGCAAACCTTTCGCGGGCCGACAAAAGGGCAAAGGAGAACACTGTGTGTGTAGGGGGGATGAGGGCGAGGGTTGGAAAGGAACAATAAAAATCAATACTGGGGAACTCACGCATGCACGCACGCACTCTCGCACACGAAACGAAGAACACCACACGCGGGTAGGTGGGCATACGCATCGAAAGGGCGGCGAGGGTCGTTATGCAACGCTTTTTTTAAAAATTGAATCATTCCAGCGTAAACACTTCAGAAGATCCATAAATCATCCCCTTCAGAGAAAATGGTAGTTGCTGGCATAAAAACAGGAAAAAATGTGGAATTAAACATTCTCGACCGAAGATGAATAAAATTTTATATGTTATGAAACCTTTATGCGAAGGTCATTTTCATTTTTTTAGCGCAACCGGAAATAATGCTTGGAAAAAAATACATTGGTGTAATAGAATTTTTTCCATTTTAATGGCAATAAAAACAATAGTGTGTAATATTTTCCTGAAATACGTATTTTCTTTGCGAAAAACGGTGGTTGTTAACGTCCCATATGCATGTCGAAATTAGTGACTTGTCATCAGTGACTGTAATATATGATTCGATCATCAATTGATAGAAAAAAAATTAGTCCCTAACCTTTCAAGAATATTTTTTATTTTTCTAAACAACTTTTGCACAAAATGAATCTGTCCACCACGGTGGGTATACTTCCACTGATTTGGTACTAGTTTAGACGACAGCCAATGACTTAGAGGTTGTGTCAGTCCTACGATTATATACTGACGTTAAAAGAATCGAGTAGAAGTATCTACTGGTGGGGTATGTCGCTGTACATTCAAAAATCAACAAGGATATTGAATAGAAGGGAATATCAGGTGAGTTACATCTCCCTCATTTTGTTTACTTGTTTTCATTGCATTTTCCTTTCAACAATTTGATTCCTATTTCAACCGAATTATCA
This sequence comes from Hetaerina titia, assembly GCA_037158775.1. NCBI lineage: Eukaryota > Metazoa > Arthropoda > Insecta > Odonata > Calopterygidae > Hetaerina > Hetaerina titia. The sequence continues at coordinate 17,724,850 of CM073773.1, forward strand.
GAAACCAGTAATTAATCCTGCGTCCAAAATTACTGGGCGGAAATTATAGTGATGACATAAATTTCCTGTTTCTCAATGTGGAAAGAGTGATATTCTTTAATGAAAGTAACGTCGCAACACATTGAGATCAGCAGCACATTGAGAACGGCGATAGTGATATCAATACCTATTAAAACTGCCATAACATCATAGTGCATATTCTTCTGCTCTTTCATCCCCCGTGATTTTACTTTGTATTCCCAAATGGATGTAATCGGACTATCAAGTCCGCTATATGTAGTCAGCGGGCATTATCGCCGTTTGAAAAAATGTAACAATAAAAAATTGATACAAAACTATGTCACGTTCTATAGTTTCTCGTAATTCACTGCCGGTTACTGAGATGATTTCCTTGAGGAGATTTATTTTTGAGAAAATTTCCTTCATTTCTCCTCGAGAAATGAGTATTTCGGAACATAATAAAACTACAGGTAATAACTACTGGTAATGGTTTCTAGCATTTAGCAAACTGTATATTATGGCGGATGTTGTGTTTTCATTTGATTGCCCCTAGTACTATGTAACATTTAGCAACAAGGGGCGTGATAACTTGAAATTTTATTTTATGCTATCGCATGCCAAGATTTGACCCCACTTTCAGGGCGCAATATGTTCAAAGAACTTAATTGAATGGACCTGACCTGTTGGTATTACTTGGTTTTAGTCATACTTCACATTAAATTCAAGGCCTATTTCCGTCAAATATTTTTCGTTAAATTTTTTTGTTTCGTCTTGAAGAAAGTTGAAAATTATTTATAAAACTATAAAAAGTTAGAAGACACCCTTGATGGCGTAACAAAAAAAACGTAATTTAGATCACCGGAAAGGTTCAAACACATTTAAAAGGCCTTTAAATATCGTCATATACAGGCATCAAAAAGATAGGCGGTGCAGAAATTTCCCCAGGAGTACCGAAAGCCAGAATGGAAATCTATGACGACAATAAAAATTGTAAAATACACGTTTCATTTCTTGGTAGGGTAAAGGAAGAATATTCGCTAATTATGTAATGAAAAATTAGCATAAGAAATCAAAAATGAATAAGCAATTGTACGATATTCATATTTTTATATAGTATGATCTAACGGTAAAAATAGGTGGCAAATCCGCTGAGAATTAACCGTTATAAAAACTTTGCAAAGAAGTTCACTCCCATGAGATCATCGAGCCATAGGGCCACTTTAACATACTAGACCATCACGATGAAGGAAGTGTTACTTAGCATTCCCAATAGCAATGCAATTATTGAAGCATATATTTCAGCTTTTTCCGGAAACAGTGAGGCAAATTGCAGCGGAGGAAGATAATCAGTATTTAGTGGAAAAGGCAGCTTTGATAGTCATTTGAAGATAGTGCCTTCACGTTATCATTTTCCGATATACATATGATTTGATAAAATCAGTAAATCACTAATTTGAATACTAAAACGAGTTCATTTAAAGTTAATTGTTTACATCGGACTAAAAAACTCTGAAACGCCCAAGTTTCTGTATTTCCTAATGTCATCCATAGAAGACGCATTTCAAATTATACATATCATAGAATTTACATGCACGGTTCCCAAATATTCACAAATATATTTACTCCAATTAATTTTCCTTATCTGATATCTACAGTTACATCAACCTGAATAGAGAAGAATGAGAAGGGTAGTGGCGGGAAACCAAACTTCCTCCCTTCACCAAAAACTATCGATAAAGGCTGTTATTTACATCCGTGTCCATAAAAATGGAAAGTTAAAGACTTGGACGAAGTCTAAGTTTGCTTGTGCTTTATGATTGCCTTTCTTGTCGTAAAAACAGAGAAATTAAGATAAGGAACGAAGGAAAGATAAAGAAAACACTGGGAACGTGATAACCTAGACTCATTTTTTTACATCTGAAGTTATATATTATTGGCGGGACGTTTCTGGAAACATAAACGTAAAACACTCATGATAGAATTCATCCAATCCGATTTTTCTCTCATTATTAGAAGATTATTTAGAGTTTATTGGTAAATTTAATGAAAAAAAATCAGGGTTGGTAGATGGAGGAGAGATAATAGCAAGGAAGGGTTTTTAATGTAAGGTGGTTGATAAAAAATTGTGAAAACATGTTACGATACAACGCGAGAAGGGAAAAATGATAGGCAATGGTGATATAAGAAAAAATATTGGAGACGGCCGACTGGTAACCCACCCGTCAATCAAACGAAGTCAAATTCGTCGATATTATCACCGAAAAATAAGATTTATTGGAGTCAACCGAAAAACTAACAAAATCAACCGAAGAAGACGTTATATTAGCTCCCATAAGAGTTAATCGTTCAAAATACTATTCACTGTGTTTATTTTATCATTTAATTATATACTTTTTACAAAAAAATACCTCTATAATATAATTTACATTATTTCAATCTTGGAAATACCCTTTTTCATATCGGTTATATCATATCCATAATAATATCAATGAAATTGCGATTCAATACAGGGTTTAGTATAGCAAATTTTTAGTGAAAGAGAAGACAATGTTTTCACGCAATACTAACAACACTCCTTTTAATTCACGAAAAGGAAGAGCAGGTTATAGTAGTCATAGGGAATCATGACCAATACACGTCCTACAGATAAATCTTAGGTAATCAGAGCCAAATAGCAAAACCAACAATTTTAAAATGTAGGTACGACATTGTGAATTTTTTATTATACCAATTGGTATGTGTATAATCAACCATTAAAAATCAACAATTCTGAAATGTAGAGTTTAGCAAGTTTATTTTCAAGGAGAACATTCCATTTGCGGTTTCTTTCTAGGGCAAACTAAACTGTGCCTATCAGGGTTAAGAGTGCGTCTCATAGGTTAGTCAATAAAATATCTCAAACATAATGGATGTAAATGACACTATAATACACATCAGTTAGGCAAATATAATGGTAATGAGTTAGAAATTTTTAATTTTAACCCATAATACTCCGTAAATTATCTATTTCCAGATATGATTATGTAGGGCGTTAGTCATTCTAACTTGTATAAAAAGTTAGTCGAGACAATTGCACACTAAACGTGGATAATGTTTGACAGAATTCTATGACAAAACCTATTCCACTGCCGTGAGTACTGTAATGGCGTAGAACAATGGAAAATAATTGGAGAAATAAATTAAAATTTCAAAAAATAGGGATAAAATATTTGATGAACTAATAGAATGAACAAGGCCTTCAGATTGTTTAAGAGGTATCCTCGGTTTTCATTTGATTTCTATGACCTGAGCATGCATACCATACTATTTAACTGGGCTTCACTATACCCCACAAGCCACCGTTATATCGTCTGGCAAATCGTGAGTCAACAACAGGCAATATTGAAAGTTTGTGTTTCTTGTTAGTTACCAATTTTCATATAAATTCATTCAAGCAATAGAATATATCTTAAAAGAGTAAAATGGTCATCTATAAAAAATTGACAACCATAAAAAATAACGGTTCGAATCAACTAAAAGTATAAAATAAACCATTTTACAAGGCAACAAATAATTTCAAATAAATACCACTTTTGTTAGCTTATTTTAAAATAATTCTGGTGACATGAATATTTGGAAATATTAACCATAATCTAATACATTAAATCAATAACAAAAAAAACTTATTATGATTTAAATAAAAAATTGAAGTTTCAGGCTAGGAGTAATTCAACGAGATATCAACCAAATACACAGATAGAATATATATTCTGCCATATTCTTGCAAATTGACCATATTCGGGTCATACGTTTTTGTGAAGTGGAGGTTTATAACGGTTAGGGACGAGAGCGTTGAAGTTTCCCACATACAGGTGATCATGCATTATGACAGCAGTCAGCTGGAATGGCATTCTGGATGATCGATTAATCTAAGCGCTTCTGAAAAACCAGGCGCACACAGTGGCCGCTTGACAAACTAATTGATGACTTGTAGCCCCAAGCTCATCAGCCACAGCAAACATTCCTTTCGCCACAACTGCCTTAAAATCCGTTTAATATGCCATTATTTCTTTGCTTACCATTTTAACTCTACTAAGGACAAATAAAGAGGCTTAGGTGACGTTTTAACCAAGCATAAAACCACCTCTGAAAGATCAATCTTGAGTCGCAGAAATAGAGCTTTCTCTTCTCATCACGTCTACATCGCAGTTAATGGAATCACTCTGTTCAAGAAATTAACTATGTTACGCAATGACACAGGTGTGAAGCAGGAGGCTTCCTCCTTTTCCCGGCAAACAATCTAAGCGCCATCATTTTCCCTAAACCAAGCACGAAAGAAAGGACAACTGATTAGTTAAGGATGAAGAAAATCCTTGTAATTGCATTGCGACAACAAGAACGTAAAACGTATTTACGCAGGCTATATGGTAATCCCTTCGAAACTAGAAAAGCACATTTTTCAAGTTAACAATTAATAACTGAGAAAGACGTGCCACAACGGCTTTTGAAATACATTTGGGCGGATTAGTTCAGCTTCTTAATACCTTAAGTAGGTAACTCACGTTTAAATTCGAAACCAATCAGACTGTCTCCCCTTTTGATACATACTACAGAGTTCGTCCGGAAAATAAGTGTACTGAGCTCAGGAAAAAAAATTTACTACACTTTTACATATCTCAAGCTAATATTCCTCAAAATAGGACCCTTGTGAGTCGATACACTTGCTCCAGCGGCGTTCCCATTCCTGGAACGCTCCCGCGAAGGCATCATCGGGAACCTCTCGAAGACACGTCGTCACGGCCTCTTTGACGGCGTCCAAAGTCCCGTATCGTGTTCCTTTCAAACTCCTCTTTATCTTCGGGAACAGAAACGTTCTCTAAAAATGTGGATCATTTTTGCAGTGATCCGCAAGTTGTGTCGCGATTTACAAACGATTAAGTCTTTGATCATCACTGAGCACTTTCGGCACCAACTTTGCACAAATTTTTCGCATCTGTAATTGGTCCCTAATAATCTCGTGCACTATTGTTTTTGGCACATTACACTGCTCTGCTATCATCCGAACACTAAGACGACGATCATAGTTCAGTACATCGCGAACTTTTCGCACATTTTCGTCGGTGAGTGTCGTTGATGGGCGCCCAGGCCGTGGTTCGTCGTCGACCTCTTCTCTGCCCTCCACGAACATCTTGTGCCACCGATCATGTTTCTGGACATGGCTGACTCCCCGTAAGCCTGGTTAATCATACCGACAGTTTCGGTAGACGATTTCCCAAGCTTTACCGCAAATTTGATGGAATAACGCTGCTCCAAAAACTTCGGCATCGCGTTCCGTGACGTGGGTCGAGCGTGGAGGTTCGCGTTAACAGAGCTCCTCACTACACCACAGCTCAGAGCCGACTGCCTTTTTCAGCGTCGCTTGCCAACATACCCCCCTCCAATCGCAGCCCGTCAGAGCGGTGCTGTGCGCGCCTGGAGCGGCGGGAAAAAATCAGTACAATTATTTTCCGGACGAACCATGTATTTAGTACCATAGACAAATTATAACTGCAATGTCACATAATCTTCGATGAAAGTGAGAGAAAATATTGAGATATGAAAGAAATCATGGCTTAGGGGTATCTTCCCGTTCAACTGCAAGCCTAAGTTTGTCTTCCTCTCTTATAACAACGTTAAAAAATTTGTTGCAATTTGTGGTGAAAACAGATTTTAAATCTTCCGATAATACAAATCAATCGAAATGGTCACTCGTCTTGTTAAGGTGATGCAAATTAAATACAAGCCGTCAACGAAGACGCGGACACGAAGGATGATTAATGTGAAACCTAAAAGAAACCACAATTCTACCTGCATAAAACTGAAAATTTGTTTACTTGTTTGTTCTATTCTTAAGCCAAAATTGATGCATAAATTCAATCAGCATGCATAACAAAGATAGAATAGCACCTTTTTCAACAGATATAGGATTTCAAGATTTCAATTGGAGGACCTAGATCGAAATCAAGAGAGTTTTTTTCTATGGTATGTAATGTAAAAAATGAAAACTTTCGATAGGTAGGATAATTTTCATTTTCTCATTAAAATTTTGAACGACTTAGCCAAGAGCCAATCGTGGATGAAAACCTAGATATTTAGTAATAAAAATAATATATTTCTAAAACTGTTAATCTTTCTTTGTATTTCCCTCAACTTTTGGAAAATCATTTACTTCAAACGTTTTTTTCGAGAGATACAAGGTTCCCCTTAATCACCGTTGCATTTCAACAAATATGCTGAAGATACATTAAAGGTAACATGGAAGGGCTTGAGCTAGAAATAAAAGTGGTCGGTAAAATAATTAATACAGGTCTACCGATGATCAAACATTTGTGATTCAGATAGCGAGGAGATTGCAGTTATTGCTGAGTGTTAAAAATAAATATTCCAGGAGAAGTCTGGGGTGAAGATTAACCAAAACAAAAGTAATGAAAAAGTGGAGTGGTATAAATACTGATTGAAACGTAAAGTATGAGTAAGTATACTAGAACAGATGCAGCGGTTCATATAGGTGGGCAGAATACTAAAGGAAACTGGACGTAGTGGTGCGGACATAAGGAGAATTGCGTGCCCTAAAGAAGAATTTAAGTTAATACGAGGATTTGAAACAGGTACAATAAGTAAATTCGGGAAGAAAAATCAGTAAAAACTTTAACACGGACCAGATGGATAAGAGACCAGGCCTTCGAGGTAAGAAGACTAGCATAAATTGGAGGTTTTTGAGAAATGGGTGTGGCAAAGCATGGGGGAAAATATTCAGGCGCGGTGGAAGACAAACACTGAAGCTTTGAAAACGGTGCACAAAGATAGGAAGTTTCCGAGTGAAATACGAAAAAGAATGATAAAATCGTTGAAGGAAATATTGACGGGTAGAGGATTGTTGAAAGTTGTGGTAGAGGTAAGCGAGATAGAAAGTGATGAAAAAAGGAATCAGTTTTTATACTGCATAATTAAATATATATTTACTAATTTTTAAAATGTAATAATATTAAAAAAACAGATGTATGTCAAAGAAGAGGAAGATCTCACAAAAAATAGAAGATAATAGTCATTAAAGACGGTTCTAAACTTAGCTCCTATAGGAATATAATATTGGATGAATAAATAGCATTAATTACCCGTATAATAGCCCTTCAAGGAATTTCCACAGTAATGTTATTTTTCAAATCGAAAAAAACGTCAGATAGATCTACTCATTGTTATGAAAGTCGCTAAAGAAGAATTGGTACTGCAGGAGAAGGAAGACAGGAAAGATGTAGGCTAACTAAGGTGACTTTGTTTCTAAGATTTTTTTCTAACTTTATGGGTAATTACAATTGCTTTATCAGAAATTCAGATTAATCCATTAGTGATAAGTTAAGCAGCACTTAATTATTTTTAAATAATATGCAACGCCTCATAGCGTTAACTGATAGTATTTGAAGCAAGTTTCACGTGCATTTTTTTAATATAGTATACTGTACTTTTACTATAAATTATTCTTCAATTGTGGTTTTCCATTTAGTGTTGCGTATACATTGACTTTAATGAAATCGATATCTTTTGGCCAGATTGCATTTGAAATATTCAAAAGAAAAATGTACCAAAGGTTAAAGAAATTGAATAATAAATTAATTAATTGATAATTAATTAATAACTATATAAAGAAATGTGTTTCACAAGAAATATAATCCCTTTCCGTTGCAGTGAAATTCCATTGCGAGTTTAGAGAAGTATTCTAAACCTATGGCATTAAATTTTGTTTAAAATGAGAAATTTAAAATGTAGAGAGTACATTAATCGTATCGTCTCTTCCAGATTGATATGCAATCGCTTGCAGCTGTACTAGCTAGTCTTACGAATGCCTCCCAAGGGACAATGAAATGACATCCAATGGGAATGCAACTCTCAAATTTCCCTGGTATTATCAATTCATCTTCCGCTGAAAGATCATTCCCAAACCAAAAGTATAACTATAAAACTATAAATAACATTAAACTTCGTTGTTTCAGACTTCACCTGGTGGAACTTATCCATTACGGAAATAAAAATACAGCTGTTAATTCCACTTAATGTTTTAATCTGACGATGCGCGTTTCAATACATTGTGTGAATATTCACAAGCCGTCGGGCTTAGTGCTGGGTGAACTCTGCCATTACCTAATAAACCGACCTTCGGGTTGATTACTGTGTTTGTATTTATGTATTTTATTATAAGAAAATCTACCGGTTAAAGTAGGTTTTTTGATGAACACAACTACCAAATAAATATTTTGTGGATCCTGACAAAAAACATTCCAGCAGCCTATTCTACATCAAGTCCCCCTTCATCTCTGTGTACTTCTTTCCTCCCTTCATCCCTTCCAAAATCCCTATCCTGTACCTGCCGTTTCCTTGTTTGCCTAACCTTCTCCCCTCTATTACCATCTTCAACATCTCACTGCTGATCAATACGCCCTTCATCCATTTTTCCTGCCTCCATAGGATTTCTCTCAACAAACCCCTCTCCTCACCCACCATCCCTAGTACCTCATTTTTTTTCCTTTTGATCCATTTCACCTTCTCCATTCTTCTCCAAATCCACATTTCAAAAGCCTTAAATCTACGTCTATCCTCCTGCTTCAGTAACCACGTTTCCGCGCCGTACATAGCTATGCTCCATATCAAGGTTTTGGCGAGTCTTTTCTTAACCTCCCTACTCAACGTGCCCGTCATCAACTCCCTCCTCCATGAGAAATCCTCCTTGCCCAGCGCAATTCTTCTCCTTACGTCCCTACCACTTCGACCGAATTAGTCCAAAACACTTCCGAGATCCGTAAACTATTTCACCTGCTCTATTTTTCCCCTCCTATTTTAATATTTAGCTAGCCCTTTTCTTTCGGGAAAACCGCATAACCTTTGTTTTATTAATATTGGTTCTCATCCCATATCTATTGCACTGAATTTCCAATTCATTCAGAAATTCTATTTACATAAATATGTGCGCAAAAATGGAAGGTGAAGCTTGAATAAGTACCTAATGATGATACTTACCCTTTAAACCCGGGTCGTAAAATGAAAATATTAAATGGAAAAACCGAAGCTGTACTTTTCTCCCCGTTAAAAAAAAGATATATTCACTTATATACGCATTGCCAAAACCTTGTTCCTATTCATTTTTCCATACAATTTCATAAATAAGGCAATCAATCAGATCATATATCGGTTGTAGAATCAAACATTACAGGGCGCTAATTCCCTAAATAAATCTGTAGTTTTGCACTAATAACCACTAAATAAACATGCTTGATGCACTATTTCCTGATAAAGTTAGTCAAGAACAAACCTCTTTATATTCAGGATTGTCGGATCTTCAAAATAAATTGAATAAACATATACATTGGTATCGGTTACTTATATTCCAGTTTTGCGATAGAGCTCTAGTAAACAAACAGTCCCTCAACAATGCTGCACCAACCCTGCCCATCCAAGCGAACACAATTTTTTGTCAACTGGTGCGCCTGTGCCGCGCACGAAAATCTCTCAGTCCGATACACATGCAGTCTACGTACATGATACCAGAGTGAATGCGATGAAGCACCAAGTGCGCTTAAGTTCATTCAAATTTCGCTTCATATCTTTCCCGAAATAAAGCAAAAAATATTTGTATTGTTCCCGAAAATAAAATGTTTGACCTTGAAAAACCTTATTGGTGAATCAAGCATCCTGGCCAACGACTCTTTTTACGGAGGTGGTGTTGAACGATTTGCATGTAGTTGTTTTCGTTCCTTTTTTATTTATGTATATAAAAATTGGTGCCTTCAGTTTAGTTCAACACAATGATCTTAAATATAAATAAGCCTGAACTATTTTGAGAAACATGGAAAACTTTCCTAAATATCAAGGAAGAAAAGCAATGTGCGGTAACATCAAAGCTAACTAGAAAATCTGCACTGACTCCACGATTAGGATACTCGATAGCCATTAGGATATTTCCCTCATATCATAAACTAAAAGTATCATAAAATTATGTTGATACTTGAATAACAAATATTTCTATATCGAAATACGGAGTGCAAATAAGGATGAGATGGTTTCGCCACACTCCATAAATATAAGCATGACATCAGGCTTCGATTATCGGTGTGATTTACTGGAGGCACTGCGTTAATGCATACTCCCCTCCAGTCTTCGCAGATGTTCTGCGGTTTCAAAGAGACCATTTCCTGTGAAAATCCTCCTCACTCTTCCGTGCGTATTACGGCTTACAAAATCGTTGCGCGATCTGAAGTAAGAAGCGAGGAAGAAAAAAAAACAACTTCGCGATGCATTTCAATTGGCAATAAAACCGATCGACTCCCGCCGCGATAGTGAAGGGAAAAAGTCAAACGTTCCCCTCTGCATCGCTGACTAGGAGAGCGGGCAAGCGATAGATGATTTTTTTTAAGGGTGGGGTTTGGGACATAGCATAGTGAGTGAATTCACGAAATCCGCTTCACTAAACCTTGAGCAGAGTGGAGCAGATTTCCTCTCAGCGGCCCTCCTGCCCTACCGCTTAGGCCCGCCCCCCTCCACCCCATCCTTACTCCTTCGAAAACCGAAATCATTCCACTCGAGGCGACTCAAGTCAGGGGATAAAATAAAATTCCTCCTCTGCTTCCTCACTCCTATCTCCTTCTCTCTTCCTTTTTACATAGATCCCTTCCCATCTCTCTCTCGAAGGGTCTCTTCCTTTTCTTCGATTCCCTCTTCCCGATCTGCCCTGCGACCCCTCTCCGCCTCCTTTGGCTATCCCTCTCGCTATCCTATTCGTTTTCATGTCCCGTTCTCCGAAGGACCCGTTCGTTATACGTATATATCGCACTAACTCCTATTCACCCCTTCCCGCTCGATCTCCCTCTCTAACCCGCCCATCTCCTCATCCCCACCCCTCCGTACCCTTTAAAATTCCACCGAAACGGTCGAAAACTCACCTCCCCCCATCTTACTTTCTTCTCGCACCCTTTTCCTGCTCCGCGCATTCACAAATACGGCAAAGGAACACTCAAAGTGAAGAGGGAGGGTTTAACTATTTCCACTAATAGACATTACTTATCTCCACTATTCCAACTTAGAGACATACCTCCCTTCACTTGCACCCTATTTAATTTACTGTTTCTTGCGGGAAAATGCGGGTCCAGATCCAAAAATGAATTGCACCTCGGAGTAAGAGTGCGATATTCCGACGAAATGGGAGCTTGTGAAGCACATAAGGTGGGAACCTAGAGAAGGACCATAAAGTTAAGTAAATATCAAAAGTTACGACGATCAACTAGAATGAGTGGCAATGAAGCCAAATTTTCTTTTCTAAGGACAAAAAATAGCACACTTAAATAAAGTGCATGTATGAATGCAAAAAGGGTATCTGTATTGCATGAAGACACTAGAACACTCGGTGTTTTTAACTAAAATTGTCTTTAACATGTTAACAGCTTACTCTCCTGTTGGTAAACTTTATGGCTGTGCGCTTCACTTCGTGGAAGTTGTATACTCGTACATCCATGACATAGGAACGAACAGAGTACTCTTTCACAGAATTTATTCGATTAGCTTACGCGATTGGCTCATTTTTGATGATGCTGCACCATGGTGAATTCTGGTTTACCAATAAACATTCTCCGGAAAAGGGCAACTATTCCTTCCTATGTTACGGGCTCTCCTGTTAGTGATATCCTGAACTTGGTCAAGGAACTGCGCGGGCTTAATGGGAATTCACCCCTAAATGGAATAAAGGACGAGGTTAATTTGATCTCATAAAGATATTTATTAAACTTACTAGACGCACTTGAAAGCGTTTTTCCGACGTGATATTTCTAGACAACAGGTTGCAACAAATACTTATAAGCTGGACTCATAGAGTCAATTAAAATTAAAATCGGCAACTCGCAAAGATAGATGATTTTCAATCAAAGACAGATGAACTTCAATACTTAACAGCTAAAAACGCCTAGGGAGATTTAGGAGAAAATCAGATCCGAGGTATTTTAATCTCACTGAGGTAAAGGAAAGAGCGCAAAGAATAAGAGCACCGAGGATAAGGCGTGACACAATTGCGAATAAAAACATAAAAATTAATCTAAAATCTTCTATGAATCTCAATGAATAATGAGTGCGATTGATGGAATAGCAGAGGAATGATGAAACCGAAAACCTAATGGTATTTATTTATTAGAGGAGGTTTGATAATCGTTAGTCTTCCTTAATATAATTGAAACATTTTAAAACTTATTACTTTCTTTTGTTGAAAAACTTTGCTAAAAGGACACAGTTTTGAAATGACCAAAAACGCTCTGAACATAAAATAACAAATTATTCATTTTTTATAATTGGAAAATGTTTAATACATAAAGACATCTACAAAAGAAATAAATCTACCAAGAAGTATAAAAATCGTGGTTAATAATCATGTTAAAATCCTTATACAACCAAAAGAACGTTTAACACTAGGCATTGAAATAAGTAATCATATTACTGGCAGATATAACTAAGAATATTGGAGTTCCGATTTTAAATCTTTAGAGAACTAGATTGCTGAAAACATCAAACTTGACAATCTTACACCCTTGGCTTCAGGGAAACAATACCAAAAACTCCAAGCCAAATGTGTAAAGAAAGGGAAGTCTTCTCACGACAAAAGAACGAGATGTTAACAGCATTGTAGGTACCTTGTTGAGACAACGACGCCTGCATTTCTCAATCTGAGAACCGTTTAAATGTCCCGGGGACAAGGTAAGTGGAACAAAGAAATCTACGTCTCCACCTTGCTTCATAAAGCGGACTCTGGAAGGAACGACCATGTAGGAGAATGGTTACGAATATTCATGTTTATTTAAAAGCAGACAAAGCATCGCGAGGGAAAATTAATTAGTTGATTACAAAGCGTTCAGTGACTTTTCGCACAGCACAATAAAATTCTTTTGAGCCGGTTAAAAAAATAGTATTTTAATATGAAAACTGGCGTATATCTGCATTCAGAGGTGTAGTAATTAATTTTTTCACCGAGGAGATAACAATAGATGAGAAAGAAGCTGAAGAAGGGCTGGCTACTGCGCATGAAATGGCAATGATAAACCCGCGGCGTCTGCCTGAGACTCTAATTTCCGCTATCTCTTGAGACAAGTACCACAGCAAGAAGTGCCCTGATACGGCGGAAAAAGAACACCAGTATCCTCCTGACCTTGATGAAACGAATTACCTCAAAACAATCTATACCACAACCAGGCAGTAGGATTAAATTTTTTCGCGAGAGAAAGGGGAAAAAATTGGTGCGGGAAGATTGGAACTAGACTGGGCGGTGGGAGGGGGCAGCGAATGGGGGAGAAGGGGTAAAATAAGGTAAGACGACGTCAAGGGGCGGAGAAGGAACGAGGGAAACGAGATGAAACCGGCCGGTTTACTCAACTCTTACCCAACACACTCCTTCCCACCCCTTTCCCTCAGAGTCCTCCAAGACCCCATTCACCCTCCGGGCCTCCATTATTCCCTTCAACCCCACCTTACCCGCCATCATCAAGACCCGCCCCTCACCCTTCGAGAGGAAAAAATAAAACCATTCCACGCTCTTCACTCCCCCTCTCCTCCAAACCCTACTGCTTCCAAAGTCCGCTCCGTAAACCGATCGAAATGTTCTCCTCAAAGTGTCTGACCGTTTCACTTTTGACTGCCCTTCCCCTCGCAGACGGGGATAGGCGAGTAAGGGAAAAACTTATTGGAGGAGAAAGAACGAGAGGGGGCTTCGATGGCCCGAGGAGCGATAGCCTTAAGCCCTCCTCAACGACGCCGGTCCTTCGGCATTTTTTTTCTCTAACTTTCCGCCGCGGCCACCACTACTCCTGCTCTGCTATTTTTTCCTTGCTTCCTTTCCGTACATTATTCGCATACGCCAGCCTTGGGATATGCAGCGTTTGGGTGAATGACAGCAAGGAAATGGAAAGGACATTGATGGAGGAGGGAAGATATAGTGTGGATGGACGGGGAAAGTTCCGTCTTGCAAGGTTATGACTGTGTCTTCGGGAACCTCTATCGACGTAGTGCTTACAAAAAAAATAGTGGTGTAAAAAATGGTCCACATCCCTCCTACTTGCGACTTTTTTTTATTCCGTCGATTCCAAAATGTAAAGGTCACTAAAACGGGAGAGTGACAAGGAACTTGGGACGATTGGGAAGAAGTAATGGCGCCAAAGTGTTGCCCTTATTCGTAGGAATCGTAAAGCCCAAAGCTGGATCGAAATTATCTCTTAAATAACATTAACTAGCAATCTTAACGCGGTACTCCATCCCTTGTATTATTCCACATGTTCCAGCTCCCACAAACATGAAATTTTATAGGTATACGAAAGATTTTATCCAATAACAAATTCCTCCCTTACATTACGATTGCGATATATTTTATGCATTCTATCACGTAAATGCATGAATTCACAATGCGATGATCTAAAACCCCTAGACTGATCTAATCTAAAAGTCTGAGGTTATCCATGGTCAAAGAGTTCTGCAAGCAAAGACTAAAGTAACACGTTTCTCATTTTTTTCTCGACAACACGAAGTGCTGCAAAATGAAATCGACTTTGTTGACGTATTTCTCTAACCAAATAATGAAACGATAGATGAATGCTGGTACATGCATAACATTGAGCAGTATTATCACCCCAATGACCAGATAAAACACAAGTGCTCCATCACTAATCGCAACTAATGATTAGAACTTAATTTACTGCGAAGGTACTGCCACTTGAAAGTTACAATCTAATTAGGCGCATCAAACTCAAAAGCTCACATTTCCGCCAATAATTACTGGTGATATTAATTGGAAAGGTATGATTATCGTATTTTAGTGCGAATACGTCAAGTTCTCTCACTGAATAATTATTCCCCGGATAAACGCATAAACGTCAATTTTTCCAATCCGGAAACACCGGGTGATGGCATACTCGGGAGGCCCTTGGTTGGTCACGCTTAAAGTCAGGGTTTTGCACGAGGTAGGCGTTAATTTTATGGATCTATATGACGGCTACCAGCACCGTATGGCGTGCTAGCCAGACTAAGAGGGAAGAGTATCACATAATCGTCACCACTCTCCACGACCCCTACCGTCTAATGTATGGAGCACGCTAAGGGTTCCTAAATAAGTAATAATGCGGGACTGGAGCCAAGAATGCTCTCTCTCAAACAGCTCTAAGAGTTTGCCAGACACTGACCCTGTCGGCGGAGGGTTCGCAGTCACGCTGCCCACTTGGGTATTTGGGTCGGTTAATTTTAGTACGACATTTTAGTACCCCTACTGCCGGTCTCTCACATACATATATCCATCCGCTCGATATGGGGGGCAAAGTAAAGTTAAGAGATCAAGAGTGGGGTGAGAAATACCACCTAAAATATTCGATTCGACGAGCTGGTAGATGAGATTCTTGGAATATTACTGCTCTGCCTAAATAAAAATTAATCAATCATGCACCAATTCCATTGACTATTACCAATGTATCTCAATTAATCTGAACCAATTGAGCGTAACTATCTATGGTAATAAATTAAATTACAGTGTATTCCGACGGGGCTCTTGAGGATTTAATATGGTGAATGATATTTTGACATAGAACGATAATCACGAAACTCCCGACTTAAAATATTTCAGTCATGATGGAAAAGAGTAGATTGTATACTTAATGAAGAAGTAAAATTTTCAAAACAAAAATTTCCATATCTAAACTTCATTCTGTTCTAAATTTATTTACACAATTCATCATTATTGCTAGAAGATAACTATTACAAAAGTGCAAACGTGAAGGACGATTTGTCCCATGAAAAGTATTTAAATCTGCATTGGAACTCTAAAGCATTGCCATAAAATATAGGTATATTTTTCCTCAACCTCTCTTCTTCTTCAGCGCTTCATAAATCCCTTAGTGCATTCCAGAACACGCATTCTTTACGTACTTCTACCACGCATTCTTCCTTCCAACTCAGTTTTTATTCCCCTTTTTAATTATGGCATTACTTACGCTCATCTAATATATCTTCTTCGAATTTCTCACTACAACTTCCCCCCTTCCCTAACTACATATGAGTTCATTCATTGGTCTCCCGCCATATCGCGAAACTTTTCTAACAATCTCCACAAGCACATCCAAACCTTCAATCTACGCTCATCCTTTTTCCTCAGACATCATGCTGCAAAATCAAGGAATGATACGATAGACCATAAATCTTCCAGAATTCTCTCAATCGTTAAAATTTTCCTTCACTCAAATTATTTTTTGACCTTTTAACATTTTGCGTCGCCTTCATATTCCACAGAGAATTTCATTGATTTCTCCTTTATCAGGTAATTTATTTTTAACTCAGAACTCCCAAAATTGTCCGGCAATCGATCAACAATGACTGTAATTCCTAAATAAATTACCATGCATCTAGCCTTAACTATACCCGCAAATTTAACTATATTAATACGATAAGATATTTCCATGATTTCATTCCTAAACCTAACCCTTTTTCCAATTTCCTCAATATTTTCTTGGATTGAAACTTACATAAAACACCAGAGATAGTAGAAAACTTTCCACGTTTACTCCTCAGGCATCAGTCTTCGAGGACAAAAAACTAGACGCGTACCCGTTCACCCCATTCGTTCATCCGGCGAATTTTCGAAAGTCACAGTTCAAAGTTCACATCTATCGTATATTAATCGCAGGGTCATTTGTCATAGATCCGTATGGTTCTTGGCAACCAGTCATGGAATCCTATCTGAATTATTTGTGGTTTACGCTCTTTTATTACACTGAACTAAATCAGCTCTTTAGCCTTTCTGTAACAAATATGTCACGTAATACTCGTATATATTACCACGTTTTAAGCGAAATTATTTGAGAGAAATTATTTATTCTTTATCTGGAAGAGCAGACATTCCTGTGCGTCGACATGTATGTCGGCATACACGTCTGTCGTACACGTCTATCATACACCTCGACATCTATGTCGACGTGTATGACAGACATGAATTGTTTTAAATAATATGTATATATTTATTGCTTATTTAATTTGTATGTTTTACCTTTCCACTAATTCAATGATTTTTTCTAAATCCTGAGCCAAGATAAATATGGCTTTCCAATACTAGCGTTCACCGCCTTAAAATAATTTAGACTTGCCCAGGGCTCCTTATTATATATGGCCAAATATTCTTTCTCTATCACAAATTCCCTTCTTTCACCAATGAATAACGAAAGTATATGATGCTTTTTTTAATCGGTTTGCCTGCATTTTATAGTTAAAGCACTCGACCTTGGCATTGTTGAAATTAAGATCAATACTTCGTGGATGGGTGAAGGCGCAAAATCTATCGATTAAAATTTGGCATGACTTATGCTCTCTCACAAGTCTTCCAGATGTTGATAACGGTGCTAATGTTTTTAAGATTATTTTTTGCTAATCCATAAACGCTAGGCAAATTAACTCAAAAGAGAAAAAATCTTGATTAAGGTCAATGCTCATTTCTTAATATAGAGTTTGTAATGTTCAGGTCTCATTAATTGCCCTCGCGAAGTATTTCCTTTGAGGTTACCCATACATTAACACCCGAAGGTGAAGAAATGATCGCCGGAGTGTGAAAACTGGAGAGTAAGAGTTGAAAGGAAACTTGACGTCACAAGGAAATCAACTCCATTTGACATGCTAGAAGGCAATAAAGAGCTTCAAATCACACAGTAAGGCATTAAAAGGGCCGATAGCTAGTTGGATATTTGATAACGTTGATAATTTAATATCGTAAGTGAAAACTTATCTGAGCATAAAAGGATAGGCGTGACAAATATTGTGTGATTTTCAATGCTGTGAATGTGAAGGAGAGGAATGTCTAATGATTTAAGAAAGGAATAACGAAATAAGTAAAATTAATGATATATTTAAAATGTCAGTCAACTAGTTTAGCAAAAAATTACAAACTCATGCCATAACAATGGCCAGCTATACAATACTTTGAAATCATGAACGGTAGAAACTTACCTATACCATTGCTTTGTCATTAAAAAGTGTATCAACTGCATATATCTCACTCATAAAATGAGCCACCGTTTCCATTCTCTTCCATACAGGATCAATCTAAATTATATATTCTCATTTAATGCGTGTAAACCTCATTCTTCAAAAATCATTAATTAAATTGAAACGTGCAATTGCTTAACCGAAATTTCTGAATTGGACATGGTTCCTTGAGGAAGGATGCCACTTCTCTCTTCAGGGACATCATAGAAAGGGCCTCGCAACACTTTTCTTTGCATTTGCTCTCTTTCTTCAACAATTTGCTACAGATCATCAAACACACAGGAAGCAAAATATTCTTGAAATTAATCGCAAAAATAAAATTCTGAATTGATTTTACAATTGAATGTTGCGTGAGAGAGACAAGGAAAGAAAAATTTGGCCGGGACGCCATCTTAATAAAGTAGGTACTTCGCATTCCACATCGAAGAGATTCCCAACTGCCGTTCTTCCGTCTCATTCGCTCCCTCCGATGCCACTGAGCGCAATCAGGGATGCCTCGTTTTACCATCTACGATCCTCCCCCATTGGATAAGAAAAAAATCGTCTCATTAACTTTCCCGGTCACCCTCTCACACGTTCCGTTTCGATCTACTCCCGCACTTCCCTTCGCCGAATCCTCTTTCGCTTCCTGCCCTCTTAAACTACTCTCGTCCTATTCCACCCTCTACGTTCCCTCTCCCAGGAGAACGAGATGTGTACTCAGACCAATTGATTCGGATTGTGGGCACAGTAACCACACCCGAAAACTTGCGAGTGTTTGGAATATGCGCTGTTCGGAGCGCTTTTCTACCTCAGGGCAACGCTTCCTCCGCGGGCATCACCCCCATTAAAATTTATGCATGAAATGCCACACTATCTACAAAAATATGAAGTTTTTTTGGCAGTTAGTTTCACATTAGCAATGAAGCCGCAATGATTTACACATTCGCAATTAGCGAACCAGCGCTCCGAGAACTCCCACGATATGGGCTCCATATTTAATATTATACAATCACCTATCTCCTTCAAACTTACACTATCCTATAAAACCTGAACTACGATTGCATACACAGGCAAAATGTACATTTTTGTATAACTTTACAAACAGCGAGTCGCCATTGGTTACTGTTCATAAAACCGCGGGAAAGCAATGTTGCAATAAAAAATTACGAAAACGGAACTGAAAGATACAAGTGCCTGCGAAGAATTGAAAGAGATTAACAGCACAACATGGTAGTAATTAGTATATGAATGGACGTAGTAATGATAGGAGGCTAAGGCTCTTGGATGGACGAACAGACCGCTATACGCGTCTCTAAGCGCCAAACACAGCGTCACAACCTCACACCCCACACTAAAATATACCCTTCTTCAATTCCATATACTTTCTGTTCCCTTTCGTTCCATTTCACATGCCTATTCTTTTCCTCTCTCTACCTTATCCGCCATACATCCTACGTCACAGTCTTAAATATTACATCGCCAATAACCTATCCTGCATTAACTTAACTGACTCCTTTTAATTTACACAAAACCCTCTCTCTACCCACAACCTGTGCTTAGCACCCAAGTACTTCTTCATTTGCTTTCTTCTTTCTCCTCTTTATCTTTTCCTTCCCTCTTAAAAACCACATTTCGCAAAAGCCTTATATCTATGCCTATCATCTTGCTTCAATAACCAAGTTTCCGTATCGTTCAAAACCTACGCCCCATATACAAGTATTCAACTATCTTTTGATAATACCCTTACTCTACTTCCCTGTTAACGATTCCCTATTTATAAAGGTTTACTTGCCTAACACAATTCTTCTTCTTATATTCGTAATATTTTGGCCAAATTCCTCTAAAACACTTCCATGATATACGAACTGACCCACTTGCTACCGTTTACGCTCTCTAATTTTAATATTTAACTAAGTCTTCCTATTCCTGGAAATCGACATGACTTCCGTTTTGCCCATTTTGATTTTCATCCCATACCAATCACATTGTTTTTATAAAGCGCTCAGCTTTGATTGCAAACGTTTGTTTGACTGGTTCAGCAAGTTTTGATTTGGAAATATAATATCATGAATTATTTACTTGCTTTTATGTGTAAGAAATCGACTGAAGGCATTATTATAAACTTTAAATAAAAAATCAATATATATTTACCATTTCAATATTTACCACACAGTTCTTTTTCCATTTTAGGCTTTAAGATTTGCATTCTTAGAAACATGAGCACACGGTACTGATGTAACGGTCCAATTTGTGTCCATCTTGCTCCCACGATAATCTCAATTTATTATGATAGGTCATTTTTCATTGTAAACATTTTTTTCATTTCCCACTGTATGCCCCGGAATCGTTACAGTAATATGGGTTATTATTTATTAGGTAATCTACCGGTTAAGGTAGGTTTTTGGATGGACACAACTATCAAATAAACATTTTGTGACTCCCCACCTAGCAAATTAATCTATATCAGGTCCCTCTTCATCTCGGTGTACTTCTTTCCTCCCTTCATCCCGTCCAACATCCCTATTCTGTTCCTACCCTTACCTCGCTTGCCCAACATTCTCCCCTCTATTACCCTCTTCAACATTCCACTACCGCTCAATACGCCTTTCATCCATTTTTCCTGCCTCCATAGGATTTCTCTCAACAAACCCCTCTCCTCCCCCACCATTTCTAGTACTTCCTCATTTGTTTTCCTTTCGGTCCATTTCACCTTCTCCATTCTTCTCCACACCCACATTTCAAAAGCCTCCAATCTACGTCTATCCTCCTGCTTCAGCGACCACGTTTCCGCGCCGTACATAGCTACGCTCCATATCAGAGTTTTTACGAGTCTTGTCTTAACATCCCTACTCAACGTCCCCGTCATCAACTCCCTCCTCCTTGAGAAAGCCTCCTTGCCTAGCGAAATTCTTCTCCTTACGTCCCTACCACTTTGACCGTATTGGTCCAAAACACTTCCGAGATATGTAAACTGCTCTACCTGCTCTATTTTTTCCCCGCCTATTTTAATATTTAGCTTAGGCTTTTTCTTTCTGCACAGGACGCACAAATTATGCGGCCGGAAATAAACTTATTTTGCTCGTTACCGATAGGAAGAGTCGCATGTTCCTTTCTCGAAGGGCATCAATCAAAAACCATTCAATATGGGTATGCCCCGAATATTATTCCAGGATAACTAATCACGGATGAAAGGCTTATTAATGAGAGTTGCCAATTCATATTATGCAAAGTCAATGGTTAGTCACTGGCCTACTCTTTGCTTTATTCAACCTAACGTAAAGCAAAATCATTAATCGTTGTTTAATATATATATATATATATATATATATATATATATATATATATAAATTCACTGATAGTCATAACAAACACAGAAACCAAAACACACAAAAGAGGGACTCACTGGTTCTCGAATTTTCGGTGGTCCAACCACCTTTCTCAAGAGGAATTAGGAACAGAACTGTTCTGTTCCTAATTCCTCTTGAGAAAGGTGGTTGGACCACCGAAAATTCGAGAACCAGTGAGTCCCTCTTTTGTGTGTTTTGGTTTCTGTGTTTGTTATGACTATCAGTGAATTTACATTACACGTTTGTGGTTTTTCCAAAAAAGTGTGTGTGTATATATATATATATATATATATATATATATATATATGTATAATACACACACACACATTCAAACACGAAATCCCGCCATACGTCTAACAAATATTACTTCACACATAGAAATAGATATAAGGAAAGGGGATAGGAAAACACATAAAAGACGAACACAGGAAAGGTGGGGAAGGCGGATTTGAGTAGATCACAAACGTAACAATATTTCCTTATCCGGGATTTGAACACCGGACCTTCCACTTGTCGGGCGGATGCTCTACCAGTTAAGCTAATTATATATATTTTTATATATTTTTTTCTTTACACATATATATTCATTCAAATGGATATAAATATAGGAAAATGGATGGGAAGACACTAAGCCCATCTCCTGGCCAAAGAATTGGGGCACTTGGTAGTATAAACCCAGCGCAGATTTCGATGTAATTTATGTTTCCACGATAGCTCAAGTGATTAGAGCATCTTCCCGGCAAGTCGAAAGATCCGTGATTCAAGTTCCAGTCAAGGAAATCTTTTTGCACTTGTGACCTGCTCGATTCCGCCTTCTCCACCTCTCCTATGTTTATCATTTATGTTTGTTTCCATCCCTTTTCCTTATATCAATATCTATGTGAATGATAAATAATTGTTCGCCTAATGGCGGGTTTTTGTTTTTAGACATTAATTACCCCCTCCCAACACCTTGCATATTATCCCCACACTATTAAAAATCCTCCTCCCACCTCTTTCCCAAACAAACTTTTCCCCACCTACACCTTCCACCCAGCGTTTACAGCTCCTGCTTTTCCTCAGTTGTTTCCTTTTCTTCCTTGAGAAAGGTGGTTTGGAGCACCCAAAATTCGGAAAGTAATGAGTTTCTTTGGATTTTTGTATGTTTCTGTGTTTTTGTCTTCGTACACTAGTGCTAACTTCATATGTATTATTATTCACACCTGAGAGACTTTCTCATAAGTGCTATATATATATATATATACATATATATATATACATATATATACATATATATATATACATATATATATATATATATATATATATATACATTCAAATACGAAGTCCCGCCATACGGCGCACAAATATTCATTCAAACATAGAAATAGGTATAAGGAAAGGGGATAGGAAAACACATAAAAGGCGAACACAGGACATGTGGGGAAGGCGGTTTTTGAGCAGATCACGAAAGTAAAAATATTTCCTTAACCGGGATTAGAACACCGGACCTTCCACTTGCCGGGCGGAAGGTCCGGTGTTCAAATCCCGTTGGTGGTGTAACTGGTAGCACGTCCGCCCGGCAAGTGGAAGGTCCGGTGTTCAAATCCCGGTTAAGGAAATATTTTTACTTTCGTGATCTGCTCAAAAACCGCCTTCCCCACATGTCCTGTGTTCACCTTTCATGTGCCCCCTGCCACACACCTTTTTGGTGGCTCGCAGGGTGCTTATGTAGATGTAGATGTATGTGTTTTCCTATCCGCTTTCCTTATACCTATTTCTATGTTTGAATGAATATATATATATAAGCCTTATAGTTATATGTATATATGTTATATATATAAATATATATATATATATATATATACCGATCTCACAAAATCTTCGGGCCAGATTCCTTCCTCATAGATACTACGAATCAGTCCATATA
This sequence comes from Hetaerina titia, assembly GCA_037158775.1. Classification (NCBI taxonomy): domain Eukaryota; kingdom Metazoa; phylum Arthropoda; class Insecta; order Odonata; family Calopterygidae; genus Hetaerina; species Hetaerina titia. Next base: position 17,748,136 of record CM073773.1, read on the forward strand.
TGGCCTTCTTCCCACCTTTCCCTAACCAAATGTTGAAATGGTTAGGGAAAGGTGGGAAGAAGGCCATATATGGACTGATTCGTAGTATCTATGAGGAAGGAATCTGGCCCGAAGATTTTGTGAGATCGGTGTTAGTTCCTATTCCAAAAAAGGCAAAGGCTTCGTCATGTGAGGATTACAGAACAATAAGTTTGATATCCCACGCAGCTAAAGTTATTCTCAGGATCATCAACAAAAGGATAGAGAGTAAGGCAAATGATTACTTAGGGGATGATCAGTTTGGGTTCAGGAAAGGAAGAGGTACGCGTGATGCCATTGCAGTAATGAGATCACTAGTCGAGAGGAATATAGAATACA